>WHYT01016683.1:111032-178434 GCA_009806455.1 Tetrax tetrax
TGAATTCCCTGCGGAGTTATTTTACAGTGACACAGCAGGGCCCCTCCGCTGTGCCGTGCATTATGTGGTGTGTCACCTGCTCAGAAAGCGCTTAAAAGGAGGATTGGAAAATTTTACTCTATTTTTTCTTTTCTTTTTTTTTTTTTGTGGGGAAACATGATCAATCTATTTGGATTTTTGCTACTACATACAGGTGGCATGTAACATAGGGTGAATTTCAAATAAGCTTTCACAGGTTCAGGGTTTGCGTTACAGGTGTAAGCATATAATAATCCTTGAAGTGTTAATGGATACATCGTTAATTATTGTCAGCAGAAAACTAATGGATGAGACTAGTGTCTTAAAATTAGACAGTATCCATCTTTGAAACTGGAAGTGGAGGTAAAGATTCTGTTCTTTCCAAACTTGCTTTTTAAATCCATTACTTTAGCTGGCTACCAAAAGCCCAGTCTTCAGTTTGAGGGTGTAAATCCTTATTTCATACGCGCTATGGTCATTTTCGTCTGCTGTGGATCACTTGATCTTGATCAGATTTTGCTGGTAAAGAAAATACACTTTCAGTCACAATTAAATCTAGGGAAGTCTCAGAAGACAGTAGCAGAGGACACTGTTTCCCTTTGATTTTCTGTATACCTAACAAGAGTGCAGATTTCACTAGTGGCTCGAAATAATTTCATTTCCCTCAACAAAAGATATATTAATCAATAAGTCAGCTTCGCATGGTAACCTGTACCGCCGTAAACAATCTCCTGCTCCCTGGCTGTTCGATGTCAGTGCAAGCTGCGAGCTTCTTTTCCCTTGCAATAACACACCTGTTAAAATAGACGGGATACTGGCTGGAGGGGCCGCTCCCGATGACAAGCCGCGAGATTAAAAAGGTCTCAAAAAGGTTGGTATTGTAATGACTTGTGTCTGGGGCAGATTGCCAGCGACAGCACATTTACCCGGTGTTAACGTGGTCTGCGCTGTCCACAAAAGATGTTTTAGAGGTGGAATTTGAAGGGAAAAAACTTCATAATACGGTCACAAAAAGTATCCTGTTCTCTTACCAGCTGCAACCGCGTCACCTTTGGGTGAACCTGGAAATGAGCAGTTCTGTTCCTGGTTGGCACTGAACAAATGTACTCCTGCAAAATATTAAGAAAAAGCTGCTCTGGCAAGCTGTGTGTTTACGAACCTTAACACAACCCGGGGTATTTCCCACCCTGGGTGCCTCCCTCCGCAGATGTGCGCTGTTCTCAGCTGCCCTGTCAGAGGGCTTTCCCAGAGGAGTACGTGACCCTTGGAGCTGTGTGCTTCAGCTTTGGGCTGGTGCTTCTCTTGTTCAGTCTAGTCCCCTTCCTTGAAATACTGCTTCTGGTCCCAGTTTCAGCCGTGAAGTTTGGGCAAAGCCCACCAACTACCCCATTTTGGAGGACGACAAGAGGTTATTCTGGAAAGGAGTCTGATACGTAACGTGATACTAAAAACCCTTGGAGGTACCGATGTTCTGTATCTCCATGACTGAGCTTGTTGAGAAGTTACTGTTCTGTTTGGATTGCTTTCGGTGATGACATGTGCCATTCCTGACATGTTTTTTTTCTCCAATAGCTGGGAGCAAACAGCGGTGTGCATATCATCATTTTTGATGAGATTGATGCAATCTGCAAGCAGAGAGGAAGCATGGCGGGTAGCACTGGAGTCCACGATACCGTTGTAAACCAGCTGCTGTCTAAAATCGATGGAGTGGAGCAGCTCAATAACATCCTAGTGATTGGTATGATGGTTCTTGCTTTCTCTGTTATGGGGTCTGGGTGAAAACTGCTGATATTTTGCTCACTGCAGGTCAACTAAGTTGTTATTACTGGTGTGGAATGTGTTTGGACTAATCCGAACGGAATGACTGCTATTTAGAGTCATAGAATCACAGAAGGGTTTGGGTGGGAAGGGACCTTCAACGCCCACCCAGTCCAACCCCCTGCCAGGAGCAGGGACATCTCCAACCGGATCAGGGTGCTCACAGCCCCGGCCAACCTGGCCTGGAACGTTTCCAGGGATGGGGCATCCACCGCCTCTCTGGGCAGCCTGGGCCAGAGAGGCTGCTCTAAGGTCTCCCCGGAGCCTCCTCTTCTCCAGGCTGAACAGCCCCAGCTCTCCCAGCCTGGCCTCACAGCAGAGCTGCTCCAGCCCTCTCAGCATCTGCGTGGCCTCCTCTGGACCCTCTCCACCAGCTCCATTTAACAGGCATCAGTAGCAGATTTAAAGGGGGGCGGTGCTGTAATCGGCTCATACTGCTCCTTTCGGCAACTTCCTCCGTTTGCTTTTGATAACAAGTGTTCTATAGTTCAAGAAAACTTGCAGGGAATCATAAGTGTATTATGCTTGGACCCGATGATCTTAAAGGTCTTTTCCAGCCTGAGTGATTCTGTGATTCTATGCACTGACGCGTCAGCATGTGAAGCAGTGCGACTTCTCCAGCTGTGTTGTCTGGTTGGTCCGTTGTGACTGGAGAGACAGTCACAGGTACAGGTTGATCCCTGTTGCCCTGACTGAACTTCAGCTCTTTTCCAGTATTTCTGGAGCTGGGTGTCTTTTGTTTATTTTCTTGAGACTCTGCAGAATCTTCTTATCTCTATGGGCTGTATTGAGAAGTTGGAGGCTCACTTAATAAGCTCAGATAATGCTTGCTTTGTTCTTAACTTTGACTTTAGGAATGACCAACAGACCTGACCTGATTGATGAGGCTCTGCTGAGACCGGGGAGGCTGGAGGTGAAAATGGAGATAGGTAAGCAAGCGCACAGTACGTAAGCTCACATGCACTTAAAAAAGCAAATACGTATCATAGTGTGAACAATTAACCCAGAGGGCATAGCTGCTGAGCTTCGTGCAGCTCCCTCCGTAATATCACGTGTACATTTAATCAGCCAATTAAAACACCGTTTTAGACTTAGCTATTGATAAGCCATTGACCTAGTATCAGCTTCTGCCCAGCAATGGACAGGTGTGGGGAGGCAGGGCCCTGGGTGTCCTGCGTGAATGAAAGGAGCCAGGTAACGGCACCGGGTCATTCCTAAATGGAAACCGCGGAACTGTTGAACATGTAGAGGTCAAGTGTGGTTTGGGAGCAATTCTTGGCTCAGAGGAAGTGCAGATCATTTTATTTGCGTGAAGCGATAACGGTGACTTTTCACTGCAGGAATTGCAAATCTTAAATAGCGTTGGCTGTTGGTTTCTGCAATGAGCAGGTCTGGATTAGTTGCAGCAGCAGGACTAAAAGTGAGCCGCAGAGCTCCGTTAGCCAGTTATTTTAGTGGGCTGGAAAAGAACACTGTCAGTAACGGTAATCGTGCAGATTAAATAACTGAATATCTCATAATGTGGGATTTATTAAGAAATTAAGGCCACATCCTCTTAGATTCATGAAAGCAAGTCTCTGTCTTTGCGTTTGAGATCAGAAATTGGATCAGTAAATATTGTGCTGGAGTCTAAGTGGTGACTGACTGCGATGCTCAGTTCTGAGGTTAATTCACAGAAGAGTGAAGAGAGAATAGCCTGGGACTGATTAAAAGCATAATGATCCTGTCTTGCAGTGAGAAATTCAAATTGTTTGAGATCCAATCTTTAAATTCATCACGGAAGTGCAGTTTCAGATGTGTCGTTTGGATGAGCTCATCTTTCCCCCTAACCTTCCACAGACGTACAAATGTCACAAAATATTTTCTGTGCTCTGAGCTAGGCACCAACTGTTGTAAAGGTCAAAATTCCCGAACTGCAGTGAGTCACAAAAGGAACAGGCAAGGCCTTGGGCATTGGTGTGGTCTGTTTCCTTTCAGTTGCAGAAAATTAGGTGAAAATGTCCATATAATCCTAAAAATGATACGATATCATGCTAGAGTGGCAGACAAAATTGTCTATGCTGGTCTGAACTATGGGGAAACTCTCGAATTCCAACCTGTCAACGTAACCTTACGAGCTCACTGGGGATTTTTTTTCTCCTGTACTTAAAGGGTAAGAGCCAGAAACAGGAAAGAGTTTTTGTGATAGCTGAAAAAGAAAGATTTGAGGCAAAAGAAGGAATGGGGAAGTGAAGCTGCTGGCTACTGAGGCAGCCACAGAGGAAACCCAGGCAGTGAGCTGGCGCTGCGGAGCTGGGGCTGTCCTTGTGTCGGGCATTAGTGTGCACAGAGCTTGTGCAAGGTGTGAGGAGCGGAGATACAGGAGCGTTAGCTGGGGTTTAAAAATCTTGTGGAGCGCAGACAGCATGGATGGTTTCAAATATCCTGGAGACTTAAAAGACTAACACGTTTGTTACATGCAGGAAGAAATATTGAAAGAAACTTGTGCTGGTTGCTGGCAGAATACACAAAACAGGAAAATTGGGTAAAGGAGTGTACGTAGAGAATTACTAGCTGACGAACAGCAACGAGAGACAATTAGCATTGGCAAAAGCTGGAGGCAGGTACAGTCTGTACAACCTGACACAGCCACGAGGAACTGAAGGAAAGGCTCAATAAAGAACCTGCGCTTTAGGGATGAAGCCACGATGAGCATGGGGGGGTTGGACTAGATGACCTTTGAAGGTCCCTTCCAGCTCTAACCATTCTATGATTCTAAGCCTGAGAGCAACCAGCTTGAGGGAACCTTGAGGAAAGAAACTAAACCTTGTGCTTTTTCTCTCTAATTTTACAGTGATGCTAATTAATTTGTCAAGGGCAATTAGTGTAATTGAATGTTCTCAAAAAAAAAAAATGAACAATGTAAGAATGAGTTGCTCATGGTGAGAAGGAGCCTTTGGAAGAAGGACCATTGAGGAGAGAGAGAGGCTTTGCTGCAGTTGCCATCCCGAGGCACTGATGGATGTGTGTTCTGTTTAAAATCTCAGGCTTGCCGGACGAGAAGGGTCGATTTCAGATTCTTCATATCCACACGGTACGGATGCGGGAGCACCAGCTGCTGGCTGAAGATGTGGACATTGCGGAGCTGGCAGTTGAGACGAAAAACTTCAGTGGTGCTGAGTTAGAAGGTTTGGTTCGAGCTGCTCAGTCTACTGCTATGAACAGACACATAAAGGTCAGTCCTATTGCCTCTCGCTGGGGCAAAAAAAAAAAGGGAAAATTATTATATTTGGAGTCTTTTCTTGAAAGTTTAGTTCCACATGGGCAATGTCATCTCAGCATACCTTAGGAGATGACATTCATACGCACACCCTTTTCACTGTGCCTTTACGTGGTTCTGAATTACCTCTTCCATCTCCTGACCTCCAAGTGGCTCTTGCGTAGCTCAGGGGGAACAGAAGGTGGTTGTTAGTCACTGTTTTTTGATAAAACCTGAAAGTTCTGAGCTCTGTTGATGAACTGGACCAAGGAGACAAGAGGTGGAAGCGAGAACAGGCCGTCGTATGGGAGGGATCTCTGCTGGAGCCTGTGCGGCTCAGTGTATTCAGAAATGGTCTGTAAAGGGGCGGGGGAAAAACGAGGTTACAAGCTCAAGGCTGTTTTGTGGTGGTAAAGATGAAGGCTTCCTGTGGAAAACTGCAGAAGGCATTTGAAATAACGCGAGCGCACAAGATGGAGCCGGTGAATTGATGTATCTTATGTAATGGTGTTAAAATAGCAGCTCAGTCCTTAGCAGTGAACAAAGCAAACGCGACGTGAGATTTTCCGGGGAGAGATACACAGAACAAAAGTCAGGCTGTGATTATGTCACGGATAAAATCCCTGCGTGTTTGAGTCTGTGCAGTTCTGGGACACCCACCTGAGAAGGCTACGGTAGAACTCGGACGTGGGAAGGCAGCAGGGAAGGTCAGAGGTACGGGAGGATTTTTGTTGGAAGAATGGTTAGACTGGGATTTCTCAGCCGGAATAAAACACGGTGAAGGGTTGTGAAAAGTGTGTGAAATCATGAGCAGGCTGGAGTCAGGGAGTGGGGAATGAGCTTTTTCCCAAAGCAAGAGCTCGGAGAACAGCAGATGGTACCAGCAGGGCCGTGCTCAAAGCAACGAACGGAGATGTGCGTTGCGTGAAGTGTGGAAGGAACCTTCGCTCCAAGATGTCGCTGCTGCTGAAAATCTCGGTTGAATTCGGTGAGGGCTTGCGCAATGTCTTCCATGTCAAACCAGAACTCGCCTGGTGTGTCTCCGTGTGCGTCGAGATTTGTAGCGTTCCCAGCTCCCTCCGTTTTAGAGGAATGCTGCCTTGTGTTCCCGATGCTTGCTGGTCGTGGCAGGACGGTGCGTCTTTAACGAGGAAGGAGGTAAGGACCGTGAAATGTCAGATGCAAACCGCGGTATTCGATGGCGTTGAAATACGAGATGATGAGGTCGTGAGGAAAGAGGCTGAAGGCCCAGCCCCTTGGCTCTCCTGGCCCGGAGCTGCTGTGAGTTACTGCAGAGAGGAGCCTTTGACATCCGTTTCCCAGCACTGGCGTATTTTGAAGTAAAAAGTTTGTTCAGCCTCAAATATGAGGAAAGCAAATCATGCTTCATTTAAGCGAGATGAATAATTTGGTTGCTTAGAATTTGTATCTCTTGGGAGCACTTTTCCTAAAGGAAAAATGGCTTTTTCTGCTGATTTTTGTTGTATAGCCATGATGCTTGGAAAGTTATTTATTGTTTCCTACAGCAAAAACCCAGAAACATCTACAGTTTCTCATTTTCTTCTCAAAAAAACAATCAGCACCTCTGGAGGCATTCTCATCCCTTTGCAGGCAAAACATTTTCCTTAATTAATTAGTTTTGCTTATAGTTGATGTTTTTTCAATGCTTGGATTTTGGGTGAGTCAGGGACCATTAGAGTTATTTTTGGATAATCTTATTGTTTATTCTGAAGGTATCTTCAGCCGAATGATGCACTGAGGTATTTTATTCTCTCCTTCAAGTACTGCAAAATGTAAAATATGCATTATAGGCCTGACCTAGTTTTCAGAAGCACCTATGAGAAGCGTAAGCACAAACTGAAAATGGAGGGGAATTATTCTTCTGAATCATTTAAACTCTTCTGATAATCTCTCAAAGTGTGTGTATTTAAAAATTAAAATCTATAGCTCGTTAAAGGCTAGGAAGGAAAGATCCCCTCCCCCTGTTTTTAAGTGCAGGAACAACTTCAGGAATATATTCATAGCGTTTCATACCTTCACCTTCCTCTCTGAAGAGGAAGAGTGATCAGCCTGTGCTAAAGATCCAGCAGTGTTTGGCGTCCTGCATTCTGCTGGGCGCGTGGTTTTGTTATCATTTCGGCCCTCCTCTGGTTGGAGCTGGTTGCTTGGCACAGTGTTACTGGCCAGTCTGGGTTCCTCTTTGGAGGCTGCGTGTGCTACTCTACAAGACAAACATAACGTGATTATTTTTTATTATTTTTTCCTTCCCATGCTCACGTGCAGAGCTCCTTGTGATGGTAGCTCATCCTAGGCAGAAGGGGATATCGGACACGTCTTTGAGGGTCAAAGTTACTGCCTTGTGCATCGCCTGGGTCGTGGGCAGAGGTGGTAAGAGGTTGCTGTGCCTTCCAGGAAACCTCTTGAAATCCCAAATTCTTACCTCCTGAGCGATCAGATCATGTAGGGCTGTTACACTCGGGTAGAAACAGGTGGTGTTGTAAGGCTCGGGTAACTTTGAGTGAAAATTATATTTGTTTTGGAATCTAGAGCAAGTGTTATGGTATAACTGGGAAATCCTGAAATTATCAAACGCCTTTCAGGGCTGCACTTGAGTGGAAAAGAATGAAGATATTTTGCCTTGTCTCTCTATTAAAAAATAGGTTTCTGCCTTACCACTTAGCAGTTAGATGAATTGCTTTTCACAGATCGGCTTCTGCCTCCCTTCATGACTAATCCTGTTCCCGACAGCTCTGATCCGCCCGGGATCCTCGCACACTGCACCGAGGGGTTAGTGTGTGACAGCCGGTGTTTGTGCGCTGCTGAGTGGAAAAGTTGTTTCAAATCCATTTAATTTCCAGTTGCCGCCCGTGGCGATCGATATATGTGCAGGTCTGCAAATAATCCCGGTGAACGGAGCCGCTGCGTTGGCAGAGCTGCAGCCACCCTCAGTGATACATCTCCGGCATCGCCAGGCTGCTCTGGGGTTGTTCTCAAGAATTAAAAACCTCCTCTGGCCACCTCGTAGGGGTACCAGTAGCTGTGACCGAGGAATGAGTTACGAGAGAAGATTTGTGGTAGTGCCGTCTCCGCCGGGTGTTTGCTTCCAGTCGTTGGATTTTGGATGTGGCCGGGCGGTTTGGGGTGGCAGAAGGGAAGAAGGTGACACTTTTCATTTAGAAATGAGCTGAGCTCACTGCAGCTTGTTTATTCCGAGTAAATACTGATAGCGCTGCCTTGGGAAGATTCCTGGCTTTGGTTGAACCGAAGCAAATAAAGACAAAGCAGAAAGAAATGTAATATTTACCTGAAAGATTTTCTTGTACAGAGAGGGAAGTGCATGGTTTGAATAGAAAACTAAAACCTCCTGAAATAGAGATGTGTGAATAATTCGTATTTTCGCCGTAGTTGCTAAAGATGATGTGGGTGGATTCAGAGTTGGGTTAAGCCAAACTTGAATTTGTCTTTCTGAAAAATAGTCGCACAGTGAAGGAGGCTTCATCCCCTTCCAATCCAGCAGCCAGGAAGCATAATGAAGAATTTTATTTCTATAGTTTCTAAATGGAAAGAGTAGTTCCCCACTGTAAAGGCAACCTACCTAACTGCACTATCTTCTAGAGATCTAACTTAGGTGAGATCAGCCCACGCTGGGCTCCGGTCTGAGCCTCACTGACGCTTGGTTTGTGTAGTTAAGGTAGCACAGCAGCAACGAGGATGGTGCAGAGCTTCCGTCCTGTTCTTAGCTGGAACGGCTTCTCTGAAACGCAGGGTTGTGGCCTTACTCTTCACTTCAGCTTTCCACCCAGTGGAATGGAGCAGCTCTTTCTTAATGACTCTGTGGGGCTCACGAGTGGGTGCGGCTCTGTGAAGGTGCCGATTGCTCCAGTGGTATCCAGCATGTGTCCAACAAATGTCTGGTTAAGCAGCATTTTTTCAGTGACGCACACCAGCTATGGGGTTGGATGCGTGGATGGAAGTTGATGAGGCGTCGTGTGTGGAACTGCAGTACCTCACTGTCTTCTGTTGCCTTTATCAGGCCAGCAACAAAGTGGAAGTGGATATGGAGAAGGCAGAGAGCTTGCGTGTGACAAGAGGAGACTTCTTTGCATCTTTGGAGAATGATATCAAACCAGTAAGTAGGCACTGTAACTCCTGTAATAACCACCCTGTAATAACCAGTTAGCGACGTGATAGCAACTTCCTTCTGGGATCAGACAGGCAGCGGTGCGCCGTGGGCTGACGTACCCTGCCCTGGCTTGTAGGAGTGAAAGCAGGGAGCCTCCTTCTGCCTGCACTGCTGAGACTCCTTGTACCTTTTGTGGCATGCGAGGGTCAGACAAAGGAGAACAAATAAAGAGAGCAGCCTGGGATTCCTTCTCCTTGTCGTACGCACGCTCTCCCTGTTCGGCTGCTGCAGTGGATGGACGTCAGCTTGCATGTGGCTGCAGCAGGAGGTTGAAGCCTCGTTTTTGAGAATTGTCGTTAAACGATGTGGATTCAGAACCCATTGTTGCACTGATGACAGTTTCTTTTGAAGACACATACGAAAAGCCGTTTCTAAATGTGCATCGTCTCCAGCAGTGTTCAGTCCTTTGAACTGAAATGTTGGGGTCACAATGGCTCTGCCAGTACGGACTGTCTCACTTCAGCATCTTCCAGAGTCTTGCTCGTGGTCTCTCTGGTGGTGTTGAATTGTTTCATGTTTTTCTGAGGTAACGCAAGATGTCTTGTTACAATAAATGTTCCCTCTCTCAACGTAGGCGTTTGGAACCAACCAGGAAGACTACGCCAGCTACATCATGAACGGTATTATCAAGTGGGGTGATCCCGTAACGAGGGTGTTGGATGACGGGGAGCTGCTTGTCCAACAAACTAAGAACAGTGACCGTACTCCTCTGGTTAGCGTTCTTCTAGAAGGTACATTTAAGAAAAAAAGATATGTAAAAAACCCAAGTGACTTCTGTAAGCTGTTCCCATCGGTTGCCCAAATGGGCGTCCGTAATGTCCTGCTGTTGTACGGAAAAAAAAAAAAAAACACATGGGAGAAAAAATAGAATTGGTCGCTTTCCGTTTACTTGGTTGAGATTCCTGTAGATATTAAAACCAGTTTCTCAGCCTGAGAAATACTGTTCCTGGAAAACCGGGGAAGCCAATGTACCTAATTAATAATAACCTACATGTGGATCTTCTATAGCGCAAAGAGCTCTAAGTGAGTTGTCTGAGTTCTCTTTGAAGTCACTGGAGAGCTCGTCAGTGTAATTAGCTGAGTTCAACCGACGGTGCATCTGCCCACGTTTAGGTGTCTGCTGTGGGACAGAGGGGACTGGCCGCTGTCTAGACTCTTACTGGCTGTGAAAAATCTAGGAAACTGGTTCCAGTATCTACATTACAGATAGTGGAGGGGAATTTATTTGGTGCTTTCCTCTTTCTTTTCCTGAAGTCAAAAAATGAGATTACCACTATTGCTTGACAATCTGTTGCTTTCATATTAACCCTGAATGGATCCCCCGGCTGACTCCGTGTGCCCAGCGTATCGCTTGTACGCGGTGCCTCCTTGCGCTCCAGATTGATTTTTATCTGGGTGTATGGATTCAGATGTGTCCCTGGTTTGTGTGTGAGTTATTCTGGTGTTAATTCAGGCACGTGACTAATTGTCTTTGTCCGTATTTACCTGGCGTTCCTGCAGTTGACTGGTTCACTGCAGTACCTGCAGAGTTTGTATTGAGAAGGGACATAAACGTAGTTCAAGAAGATTCTCCAGAATACAAATACATGCTACTTCTGGTGCAGCGGCCGGTCCTACAAAATGTGCAACGTACTCTTGTGTTGGTTTCGTGGCAAATCAACCTGTACGTGCTGAAATAGTTGCATTAATTTCCTTCACCTGAGGACTGGATTGCACTGGTGGTTAGTGTGTTCCTGCTGCAAGTAGAAGCAAAGGTGCAGGTACCTCTGAATGAGATCATGAACATGCTTAACGTACCACCCACTGAGCTTTACCAGAGCTGTTCTCCCTTGTGTTTTGATTGTGTGTCCTTTGTTTCAGGTCCCCCCCACAGCGGGAAGACTGCTTTAGCAGCAAAAATAGCCGAAGAATCCAACTTTCCCTTTATCAAGATCTGTTCTCCCGATAAGATGATTGGGTTTTCTGAAACGGCCAAGTGCCAAGCTATGAAGAAGGTACTTGTGCATCCTACTCTTTTGCTTGACTGCAGTCCAATTCTGTGTTCTCTAGTGGATGGAAAAGTGAATTACCCTTGTGACTGTGTTCTCTGCTCTTTGTAGGCCCTAAATTCCTGCGCATGTATTTATTTATCCAGTTGAATGCATGTGTTTGTGGCGCTGACACTAAGTGACTCAGGGGAAATGTCAAGGCTCTGGACCAGTTGGATCTGGTGCGTGACCATGAGTAGCAGTGAGACAAAACACTTGGGATGCGATGAGCAAGTCTGGAGCTCTGCCTGCAAAGATGAAGGCAGGAAGGGCTTAGGGTTGCACTTGGAAAAAACAAATCCTGCCTGAATGAGCCTAAGAACAGTTTTGAGGTGGTAATGTTTAGTTAAACAAGAGTTTTAACAACTTGAGGAGCAGCAAACGCAAACAAATTGAACATCTTAAATCATTTCAAGTAGCCAGGGGGAAGGAAGGAGAATTCACTGGCTGGAGGAAGCCAGCGCTGCTCTTCTAGCGGAATGGTTCTGGATGAGGCGTGTAACGGAGACGCGTTACTCTACGGTCAATTTGTTGCAGGACTGCGTAATTCCAAAGAGTAGCAGCGTACTTATAGTTTGGAAGCTCAGTTTGGAATTTAGATTCAGAATGGAGCCTTTTGGACTTCCCTTGAGTCCATGTGTCTTGGGGGTGACCTGCAGTACCACTGGTGTCCTCAGTGCTGTTATTGTTTCAATCCAGAGCTTTGCAGGACCGTAAAGCGTGACGCGGATGTGCGATCCGTACCTGGGTGGGTCTGTTCTCCCTGCGCTGTGCTGTTACAAGAAGGAACCAATATCCAGCCTGGGTAGAAAAGCTTCCCAGTTGCGTTACAGCTGCGGGAGAATTCTGGTTGTATCGTTACGTTATCAGTATTGCCCCAGCTCCAAAACCAGAGGAATGGTGCTCTGTTTTGTCTATTGCTTACAATTAAATGCAAGGCAGCTGGATTTTTTGCAAATTGTGTGGAGTAAACGAGCAAAGCAGAGCTCTGGATTTGTTGAGATGAGCGTTTTATTAAATGCAGGTAGAGTCTAGTCTCTTAGTACTTATCTTTTTCAGTCTCTGTTTATTCCTCTAAATACTGTTGTTGTGTTTAGCTAAAAACATGTCAACAGGTCCTGTCATGACTGTTGTAGTTCTGCTGCTGAGATTTAACAGTGACTCACGTTGCTATTTTGTAGATCTTTGATGATGCGTACAAGTCCCAGCTCAGCTGTGTTGTCGTGGACGACATCGAGAGACTTCTAGGTGAGTTAGGATGATGAGAGCTTTCTTGTCTGCTGTGCAGAAATATTGAAATATTTACAGTATTGAAGTATCGCCAACTGGAAATTATCTGGAACTGCTTACTTTGGGAGCCTTAAACTGCTTTTGATACAGTGAAGTGTTTTAAATGTGCATCTGCCTAATGGGCATTAAAATGCATTTTTATTTCAGATTATGTCCCAATTGGACCACGGTTCTCTAATCTGGTGTTGCAAGCCCTTCTTGTCCTGCTAAAGAAGGCCCCCCCTCAGGTAAGAAAGTAATCAAGGAGCGAGCTGCCCTATTCCTGTCGTAATTTTGGCAGCGGAGAGCTTTGTGTCTTGCTGACAGGCGCTGTGCTGCTGGTAGCATCGGTGCTCTTGTCTCTGATCCCATCGAGTTAATCCCAGCCCGCTGCTGTTCGCTCAGTTGGACATTTCTAGGATAACCCCAAAGGATTCAGCTTTAATTATCTAATTACTTAAGGCTGGATCTGCTGCAGCTAGCCCTAGGAATACTGACCAAGGAAGGAAGTTTAACCTTCGCTGTGTAAAGCCTAAATGTGCAAGCTGTTTGCTGTCTGGTTAACGAAGGAGCTGTTCCGTCCAAATCCATCCCTGGCTCAGCCGTGCGCTCCCTCCTTAGTTAGAAAGCAGCGTCCAAGTAATGTATGGTTGTGGATGTCAGGGTTTTAATTTGTCCTTAACTTGAAATTATCAGCCGTTAATTACGATGGGAAGGAAAGCTTACGACCTTACATCTCGTGCTGCTCCTCTCTGTTTGCACTCTGACTTGATGAGATTTGAGAACGTCGCAGGTGAGCACGTGTGTGAAGAATGAGACAGGCAGGGACTCTCCTTTTTTGTTTGCTGCTTTTCCTGTCGTTTCCTGGAGTTCTGCTGCGTGTCTGAAAGTATCTGCGTGAATAAATAACATACAGGGAAATCTTGAAAGCTGGTGTCAGGAAAAAGCAGAGAAGCACAGCCTGGATGAACTCAATTTTTTTGTCATTTTAATATCCTGGAAGCAGTAACATATGGGTAAATATTGTTTTCATTAGAGAGTTTGGTGAAAGGCCTTTCAAACATAGAACTTGGAACTAAATTGTAATGCCACGGGCCCTGAAGTTCCCCTTGTGACTGTCAGCCTGGGAGAACAAAGATTTTTCCCAGTGAGCTTTCCATGCCATGTGAAGTCTCTGAAATAAAACTTGATTCTGTTACCACCTGCGCTGGAACAGGAAGGCTGCCTGCATGCAACAGCACAACTGGTTTTGAGCATCACAATCTCATGGAATCACTGCCCCATTGCTGGGTGTTTCCACGGCACCAGGCCACGGTGGTTCCTGTAAATCAGCAGGGGAAAATAGAAGTCAATTTGGTTCAGTTGCCCAAGGAACTTAAAATATTAAACTGTCTGTTTTATCATTGCATCCTCTGAGTGGAGGTTGCTGCTTAGATGCACTTTTGTTGGCACCCAAGCTTCCCTGAAAGCAGGATGCAGGCTTGAGGCTCTCAGATATTTGCCAAGTTGCTGCACGTTGCTGTTGTACTTTGTAACGCTTGAAATGCCCTTGGGGCTGGAAGACTTTGGGTTGACAGCCAATATTATGGTGGCTTAAGCCATAAATTGTTGGAGGGTAGAGAGAGAGTTTTCTGAGGAAATGTCACTGTTTGATTGATGATTTGTTGGGTTTTTTTCTTCTTTTCTTCCCCCCCCTGCCCCCCCCCCGAGTGTCCACTATTGGCCACTGTGGGAATGAGGACTCTGGGTTAGACGGACCCGCTGGGCCGCCCCGGTTTGGCAGTTCTGCTGATGGAGTCCTTCCTAGAGTGTTTTTCTTGTGACTTCCCTGCGACGGTCATGACATGTGGGGATTTTTTTAACTAAAAAAACCCCCCAAAACAGTGTGTAAGAGGTAGAGGCATGCAGGAAAAGGCCTTCTCTGCTGTGAATAAGATTGAATTTGGCCATGGAGACTCTTGGGGATTTTTAGCTCAAGTGAGAAACCCCCGAGGGAGGTGGTAGTACCGGTTAATCAACGCCCTTCCAGGTTCCCTCTGAGGTGACTGATTCCCTTGGCGAGCAATTCACTTGGAAGTCATGGCTGGTTTCAGGGGTTCGTTGTAATTTGAGATGCAGGTACGTGCTTTAACGGTACATGAGTAGCATCAGTGGTACCAACCTGCTCCACGAGGTCAAACCAACGCAAATTGCTGTGGGACTGGGATCATTGGTTTAGGTTCATTCCTTGTGAAAATGGAGTGTCCTGGGACACGTCAGGCATGTCCCTGTGCTGAGAGAAATCGTTGGAAACATACTGGGGACACCATACCTGTCCTCCATTGCTATCAGTGAGGCTCTTCACCGTTTCAGTCGTCGGAGGGACCCAACATACAGAGCTGATCTGAAAAGCTGCGAAATGGGAACGACGAAGCAGTTGAAACCGCAAGCGGGGAGCGGAGGCTGCGTTTCAGCCGCACAGCTCTGCCGCTCCCGTCTTTGCGGCCCGGATTATGTATTCACGCGGTGTTGTCACATCACTTGCAGAGAGTATACTTAATGTGCAAGCAGCTTCCTACAGTTACTGTAGGCTACGTGTGCAAGAGGAGCATTTCTGGGATGAATCTTATTAATTATGCATTGAGGTATGTGTCTCTGTTGAATTGGTTTACGAGAGCTGCTTCCCAGGCTCCCCTCTTCCTCCTGAGGCTGTATTATTTTCACGTGGTGCGGGAAGGGCAAATGCTTGGACCTTCTGGTTTTCTGGGGTTTCTGGCTTGTTTGTGCTTTGCAGAAGTTTTGAGAGTAAACACGTCAGACTTGAAAGAAACTAGAAACATCTCTGAGTTTGCTTTAAATCCCCAGTCACAGCTCATGCTTGCTAGTTCCCCTCAGCAATGCTTAAGTAGCGGTGTCTATTACTACTGGTTCAAGACGACTGAAAAACATTGCATTTTGTTTAGCATCTTTTCTTAAACCAATTAAAAAGCTTTTCTAAAATGGATTGAAGAGAAGAAAATAAACCATGTTCTCTTGGGTCTTTATTTCAATCAAGTTTCCCTGTGTTGTGCAGCAGAAGAGACTGGGGGAGGATAGAAAGCCTGAAAAGGGCTGTCGCAGCAGGGAGCCGGGCGGGAGAAAAGGACTTCTCTGAGAACTAAGCAGCAGCAGCTCCGAAAGCCGAAGCTGCTTCATCTACATGCAGAATCACACAAGGCATGGAGGGACTCAGCAGCCCCACAGAGGTTTCACATGTGCTTCCCTGCTGCTCCCTGTGAAAAGCTAACAATCGGCTCAAAGGGTGAAAGCCCACGGCAGCATCCCCGCGCTAAGCTGGACGTACAATTTGTGCAGGGTTAGGAAATGTCTGGCTCGGCGAGATGCTCTCGGCCACTCTTGTGGCTGCCCTTCCACTGCTCCCGGAGGCCCCCCGGCCCCTCTCCTCTCCGGGACGCTGGAGGCTTTTTGCTGGTTTATGAAAGTTGACGGGAGAGAGAGGGGAGTAACCTCCCTGCTTGATAGAATCCCAGATGCGTTCCTGATTGCGCACCGCTTGGTGTGGATTGGAAGCAGCTCCCGTCAGCAGTGATGTTACCTTTATACTTATAAACCTGGGGAATTGTGTTTTTTGCCATTGCATGTGAAGTCGTTAGTGTCCCAGAACACACACATTAAACACGTCCAAGGGTCCAAAGCTGAGCAAACAGCGGGGGTGACTGACGGGGGCACTTCGGTATCCACCAACGCTGGATTATCGCGTCGTTCCACTTCCCCTCAGCTTCCCGTGCCTGGGGCTGGCTGGATTTGCTGAAATTCTGTTGTTTGAGACTCCACTGACATGGTGAGGCTCCATTTGCTTGTAGCAGAGTCTGTGTGATGCTTTTCTGTTCTAGTTTGTCTTCGGCAGTTGATGCAATAACGTGGTGCCGGTTAGAAAGGAGTGCTAGAAGAATCAACCTCATAATGCTTGGAAGTGTTGTTGTTTAAAATGACTTCCTCTTTTGATCTTTGAATCCCGTAGTTCTCTGCATGATTGTATCCTTTATTCAGGTAAAATCCCTGTAGTAGAGAGGGGAGATCTGGGGTTATCCCACTTCTGGAAGGCAGCGGGGCCAGACACGCATGTCTCTGCTGGGTATCCCCCCATCAGTATGGAGGGATCTTGGGCTGCAAACTGGGGCGCTTTGCCTAAAAATGGGCAGGATGAATCCAGACTTAAGTGACATCGTGTGTCTAATCTCTGCTGGAAGAACTAGGCCTAGGACTGTCCTGGTGATCAGTCTGGCACCAAATGATCTTAAGCTGTCAAAAAGCTGGGTTCCTCCTTGCTTGGAAGTTGCTCTCTTGTTGAGCCTAATTTTTAGAAGTTCAGCTTGAATCCTGATCTTCTACAGAGTCAACCCATGGCACGTTGCCTTTGCAGTAGCTGCTGTAGAAATTAAGGATCAAAAATGTTAAAATTTCTGAAAATGGGGGCACTTTAGCAGTGCACCTCACAATAGCAGGAATAAATCCAGTGATACCCGGTGGTGGGTTGTCACTGCAGGAGAGGTGGCTGAGGGCTTGATGGCTTCTTATGCTTTTGTGGTGATACCTGGGGCAAAACATTTGACTTGCAGGTTTTCCACTTCTTTGCTGAGCAAGTTACCCAAAACTTTGAGAAGGACAAGGGACGCGTGACACCTCATTTTCTTCTGGGATCTGATACAGCAGAGACTATGCTTGTTTGGCGGTAACTGGTTTTCCAGTGGGTCAAGTTTAAAGGCAGCAAGCAATAGCTTCTTTTGAAGAAAGCAAGGAAAAAAAATCAGTATGTTCTGGGTGGAGCTGTTAAAAAAAAAAAATTAAGCACTGTTTTGCAGAGTAGCCATCTGTTCTGAGGTGTTCTGAACCATTCTGTTGTCAGTGGTTCAGGGTCCTGAGCGCGAGTCCTAACAGCGATATCTCAAATGGCCGATGAATCTGACCCCTTTACCTTGTCCTGTTGCTTTTGAACCCTGTTAGGCTTTCGCCGTTTAGTGTCGTGCTTGCTTGAGTTTAGCTGAACTCTACAGTGAAAGCAAACAGCCTTTTGTCCAGTTGATAATTTCACGTAGCACTCTCTAGTTTTTATTTTGAGAAACAGCAGTTTTCCCCCGCCGTTCACCCTCCCGTCGATTTACCAGGAGCCTGTGCAGGGAAGTTATTCCGTAGTTCTGACCGTCCCCATTGCTTTCCTCCAGTTTCTCCAGCTCAGTGGTGTGTTTGAAATGGCTACGAACGAAGAGTATCTTTAAAGTAAGAGCACCGTGGATTCATGCAGCAGAACAACAACTTTTTGCTTTACTCTTTTCCCATTCTAAAAATGTTTTGAGTGTTTGCGTTTTGAGTAAGGTTTGAGCTGGTGTTTTCACAGAACTCGCCACAACGACTGATTCCAGTGGCTTTTCTAAATGGTAATAAGGCATTTTGAGCCATTTTTGTGTCTGTAGTAATTGTCCTCTGGCCTGGTTTACAGCAAGTTTGGGATTCATCTGACTCAGTGCGGCCGTCAGCGGTTTGGTTTAGAAAATAGTTTGCCCGGAGCGTGGGCAGCTTTTCTTGGGAGGAGGTACGCGTCATCTGGGCCGCATTAACTGACACGGAAACGCAGAGGGTGAGATCATACGTGGACATCTGAAAGCTCACCTCACTAATTACGTTTCTTTGTAATCCTTTCCTGGTGAAACCTCTTAGTCTCTTACGAAACCCAAACTGGACTTCATTTTTATCGTAAGCAAGTGTGGACTTCATCGATGTAGAAGTTGCTGGGGTAGTGTCCTTCACACAGTTAGTCTGCAAGTTGGCCCCCAAAATGCTCGTTGTTCATGGGAAACTGTTATTTACGCAATCCCTCCCCCAAGCTGTTCTGGATTTTGAGTTACGTACAGTAATAAGCGATTTTTAAAAAGAGTTTTAAAAAGAATCGCTGTAGCTTGTGAAGCAGATCGGTCTTGGTGGTGTAGCATTGCGTGGATTTGTGCGTGCAAGAGGGCGTTGGTGCGTGTTTTGGAGGTCTCGGTTCTGTTGAGGAGACTGCCTTTGGCTTCCTGTGTGCCCTCATACCTTACCTGTATGATGAGAAAGCTGTTTGGAGGTGCCCAGCAGCATGCATATGACGTGTTAGAAATTTTTGAATAAGATAGCAGAAATTCTCCTTACAGGGCTTCTACTTTTTACTGAGTTATAGCATGTGTAATATCAGATATATCAGCATTATCGATGAATTGAACAAAAACTCACTGAGGACCGTGTGTTGAGGAAACACAGAGCAGCCATGAAAGCAAAGTAAATGAGAATTGAGATGTCGTTTTCTCCGTGAAGTCTGCTGATAATTCCTGTCTCTGTGTTCTGAAGATTTTTAAGGCTGCATCTGTCCTGCTGTCACACGTGCTGTTATCCCAAGTGTATCGTAGCAGGCTGAAGGCACCTTCGAACCCTGTCCTGGAGTGGTGACTGCAGAGCAATGTCAGAGGTGTCTGTACCAGGGTTCTGTGGTTCGTGGGGAGGTGACGGTTCACGTGGTCATGGGGCACTCGTGTCCCAAAGCTTCCAAGCCGGTGGTTAATCTGTTACCAGCCCCTTCCCAGGATGAACACCACTGAGATTTTGTCTCCATGTAGGTAAAAAGCTTTTCTGTTGCCGAGCATCGCTTATGCTCGATCTGGTAAGTGTTTTAGCTGAGAATGAACACCCCATGAGCCTTTCTGAATTCCTCAGCTTACGCCGCTTGCAGGAGCGAGGACCAAATGCCATCCACTTGCTCTCCACCGAGCGCGTTGGTTTTCCATCTTTGCACACAAGATCTTACTGAATTGCTCAGATTTAGCTCTCGCTGGTAAAATGGTAAAATATTTTCCTGCTCTTGCTACACGGTGAGCATAGAAAAGGAGACAAATACGGTGCAATTGTAAAGCCGTGGACGTGCGGAACAGAGCAGAAGCGGCAGCCTGCAGAGTGGTTGTGCTTGTGCTTTCTGCAAACACTGCATGCCCTTCTCAAGCCTACCTACGGGCGTTTTTAGACACTCAGACCTTTTTCTGTCTGCTGCGTGCCACCAGCGGGTGAGTTTTGTCTGATAAAGCAGCGTTAAACCTGGCACTTCTGTCATCAGCTCGGGAATTGGCTGCTTTCCCCCATTAATCTGAAGTGAGCGCTCGAGCTCGTTACCGGTTCTGGTACGTTCTCATTGTGCATCACCCCAAGCAGGAGTGGAATCTGTTCAAACACAAAAAGTCAGTGAATACAATGGCACTCAGGGGAAAATAAACAGGTGCTGGGAAGATATGTCATCTTCATCAGTGACGTATTAAGTTTAAATAGGTTTTCATCCTTTGTCAGAGGAATGCAAACCACTTGTGAAATTAATTCTGGCTGCTCTGTGGGGACAGCTTTTAGGTTTTTGCTGGTTTTGGTGTTTTTATAATGATGAACAGAGCTTTGTGTCACAAAGGCAAAATACAGAAGTTTACTCTTTGTCTCTGAGCTCCTCTGTGGGCCTCCCCGGGCTGCCAGGGGCCCAGCCTGCTCCACCACGGCCATCACCACGGGCTGCAGGGGAATTCTGCCCAGGAGCTGCATTACTGCTCCCCTCCTTCTGCACTGCCCTGGGCGTCTGCAGCCGTTCCTCTCCCCAGAAATCCTTCACAGCAGGCAGGCAGACGCCTCTCAGGGTCTGTTCACATCTCATCTCCTCTGCAGCTGGGCCGGGCCCAGTTGCTGCCCAGCAGGGTGAGGGCTGCAAGGCCCACAAGGCTCGCGCCTCCCCCCCTCTGCCCCCGCTCAGCATCTTCACATCCTCTCTTCCTTTTTTTTTTTTATTTTTCCCCGTCTTAAATCCGTTATCGCAGAGGTTTTATCACGGAACATTCTGCTACCAATTGGCTCGGCCCTGCCCAGCAGTGGGCCGCCCTAGGCCCGGCCAAGTCCACTGGACAAAGGGGAAACTTCCAGCAGTTTCTTACAGAAGCTGCCACTGTAGACCCCACCCCCAAAATTAAACCAGAACAATGGTAAAATTCAAGCATCATGAAAATGCCATTTCAAAGATGAAATAGCAAAAGTTTAATTTTTTTCCATTCGATGCTTTATTATTTACAAACCCTGTCATTGCTCCGGCCAACTCGGAATTGGCGTGCGCGCTGTCGGTTTGAACTCGGAGCTGCCGGACGCAGTTCTGTCCTTTTGTACAACCACACTGGCGATGGGAAGCCGTACGAACTTACGGCAACCTCCGCTCTTACAGCGTGAGCCGTAAAACCCATGGAACTGTGGCAGAGAATTCGCCGTGCCCACAGGATTTCTAAAGACAGGCTGCTCCCCCGAGAAGTCATCTGTGATTCAGCTTGTGGGAGTGGGGGTTTGCTCGTGCTTTTAAATTTAATGAGGATGCAGCTGTTTATAATGATGAATTTGAAAAGAAAGGTAAGGGAAAGCTGTGAGTATGAGTGGGTCTTCTGTGTACCATAATTTTTGGACCCCGTTGGTGGCATTACTCTGACTTCTGGAATCTGATCCTGGTCTGGTGTGGCTGGTGTTGACTACTTCAGTTACTGAGAGATTTAATCCTACAAATTTTGTTTTAAGTGGTATTTTTACATGGTGATTTTCTATTTTTCGTTTGTAGTTAGCCGAAAACTTCCTAAGGCTGGTTCTACTCTCTCCTTTTGTTTTTCCTTTCTTGACACTTATTCCATTCTGTGGACAGGGTCGCAAGCTGCTCATCATTGGAACCACCAGCCGCAAAGATGTCCTGCAGGAAATGGAAATGCTGAATGCTTTCAGCACTACGATTCATGTGCCCAACATCGCAACAGGGGAGCAGCTGATGGAAGCTTTGGAGGTGAGAAAAAGTTTGAGGATGACAAACAAGCTCCAAACTTGCTAGAAATGAGTGATTTAGCGGTAGCTCTGCATTTGGGAACACTGTCCCACTTAACACTGTGTCATAATCTAACAGTTGTAAGGCTTCTCTGAATTACTTTTTCATAGGATAAATGAAGGCAAAATGAGAGAATGGCAGGTCTAGGGATAAGGTTTGTAGAGCGGATTGAAAGATTCTGAGGGCATGGAAGTGGATAATGAATATAATTGGGACACTTATACTAAATGTGCCTGGAGGGTGCCAAGCTCTCACAAATTGGAACAACATCAAATGAAGGTGTTTTGTGCTGGAGAGATTATAGGTTCTTTATAAATTCACGCCCTTAATGGCTGCTTCTTCTATGCCATAGTGGAAATTGCAGTGAATATTGAAGGCTGTTAAAATTAATGGAACAGGCAAATCTTTTGTGCAAACTTGCAGAATTGTCACAGTGATAATATTACGAAAGCCTGAAAGACGCAGACGCTCTTGCAGGAGTTTTGAAAGCTTACTGCGGCTTGAGCCACCGTATTCCTTCTAGCTTCTTATCTGGAGAAAACCTAGAATGTGTCATAAAAGAAAATAACTAATTGTTCAATTAGTGATGTTATCAGAAGAACCATTATGGAATAAAGGAATCTTAAGTGTTACACCTTGCAACAAATTTTCCTTCTAAGCTAGAAAATGCTTTCTAGCTTCTCATCCCCTTTTTCCTGAGTTAGTTGGCATTATTCCTACTGACAGTCTGCTGTTGTTGGTTTTTTGTTTTTCTGTTTTGTTCCCCCCCACCCCAGCTCCTGGGTAACTTCAAAGACAAGGAACGCAGCACTATTGCACAGAACGTCAAAGGGAAGCCTGTCTGGATTGGTATCAAGAAGCTGCTGATGCTGATAGAAATGTCATTACAGGTAAGAATGGTTCTGATTCAGGAAGGTCTGAGGTAAATAGAGCAGTCTTAGAGGTTCCCACTTCTCTGCAGACCTTAGCTGTGAGGTGGGAGCCTTTGAATCGATTTAATAGAGAGAAGAGCTACAGTGAGAAGAAATTTTCTGAACAAAGAAATCACCAGCTCTTGGTCCACAGAGATCTCTTAAAACCATGATGCCTATAGGCTGTTAGAGCTGCGCTTCGGAGAAGAGCATCTGGCAACTGGAGGGATTGGATTAACTTACCTTTCATGAAATTTCTTCTCTACACCCAGCATGTTAAGGTTGCAGATAGCAATCACTTAGGGGTTTTTTTTTTTTTTTTTTTTAAAAAGATGATGATGCCTGTGCAGGTGTATGTGCTCTTTCCCTGAAGAAGATAAATCTGTCAGGCTGTTCAGCTGCTCTTCTCTTTATTTTCCACTTTCAGCACTTTAAAGAAAATAATTGCAGAGGGTAGAAATATGTAGCTCTTAACCCTCCCCCGCACCCGTCATCCATGCCTGCGAGCCAGCCATCAAGCTTGCGCTCGACAGCGTATGCATGCTAAAAATGAGAGGGTGTAGCGTGCGGCCCTAATCCTCCGCGGCTGACATTTCAGCGCCCTTCGGAGTCCTCCCCCCGCCTCGCGCGCTCGCTTTTCACATCAAATGGATTTAGTGCAGCTGAGTGAACTGTCCTCAGATCTTCCTAGGAGAGGCTGAGCGTAAGCTAAGAGGCATGTAGTCTAGCAGCGTATAAGTCATGTATCCCTCTGTTCACTGCTCACAATTCTGTTAAAACTTGCACAGCGCTGAGGATGTGCTCTGACTGGATGTCACCTCAGGGAATAAAGTCATTTATCTAGATTACTTTTTCCTCTTCTTCCTTGGCTTTTAATTCCATACCTACAGGCAAGTCGGTAAGTCATTACTCACGTGTATTAAATGTATTTAAGGGGCGCAGGCCTTCGGGGACTGCCTGGCCCCGCTGCAGTCCGTTTCACTTGGCCTTGACAATGGATTCCTCCTCCTGACACAGGACACTTTCTTCTGCTGCTTTGACCTTAAGTGGTGGTTCTTTTCATGACTGAAGGTGAAGGTTATTTAAATTATAGGCCACTCTGAATTTGGAGCCTGGGTGGAAATGCTTACCCCAACTTATCGGCGGCATCGCCCCGTGCCAGCACACCAATGATGCTGTAGGTAGGGAATCCTCACCCTGCCCTAGACTGCGCAGGCAAGTACTCTGGTTTGGTGCATTTCTTCTTTTAACCAGACCAGTTTAGTAGGTGAGTCCATGACCAGTCAGGCTGGGAGAGGCCAGGCAGAACTGTGACAGTGCCATTCCTGGCACACTGAAGACGTGTACGGTGGAGGGCTGTTACTGTCGATACAGAGGATTGAAAAGCCACCTTTGCTGCTCTACGTGGATGGTTGGTAGCAAGGTGACTTGCGTTGTCACACTCAATTCAGCGGTTGTGTAACAGCTTAGGTAACAGCATATGGCAGCTAAATATGAAGAAGTTCTGTTCTGAAAGGTCTGAGGTGTTCACATGACTCCATCTGCTGAACTGCTATAAAAACAGGAAAGCGATACAGGCTCTCACTGGATAGGAGAGAGAGGTGGGCCCGTGCCCACCTCATGGAGTTCAACCAGGCCAAGGGCAAGGTCCTGCACCTGGGTGGGGGCAATCCCAGGCACAAATCCAGGCTGGGCAGAGAATGGATGGAGAGCAGCCCTGAGGAGAAGGACTTGGGGGTGCTGGTGGATGAGAAGCTCAACATGAGCTGGCAATGTGCACTCACAGCCCAGAAACCAACCCCACCCTGGGCTGCATCCCCAGCAGCGTGGGCAGCAGGGCGAGGGAGGGGATCCTGCCCCTCTACTCAGCTCTGCTGAGACCCCCCTGCAGCGCTGCGTCCAGCTCGGAGCCCCCAACAGCAGAAGGCCGTGGAGCTGTTGGAGAGGGTGCAGAGGAGGCCACGCAGATGCTGAGAGGGCTGGAGCAGCTCTGCTGTGAGGCCAGGCTGGGAGAGCTGGGGCTGTTCAGCCTGGAGAAGAGGAGGCTGCGGGGAGAGCTGAGAGCGGCTCCCAGTGCCCAAAGGGGGCTGCAGGGAAGGTGGGGAGAGACTCTTCAGCAGGGCCTGGTGATCCAAGTGATGGATGAAATTTCTCAAAATTCAGCTGATTAGATCCCATGATGAATGAATTATTTGCAAAAAATGTGCACTTAGATTCTCCTCTGCACTCACTGAATCTGTGGTTTTTGTTTTACTGGACTGGTAACCCCAGTATGTGCTGTGTGTAGGTATTCTCAAGCTGTTCAAACACCTTCCAGTTTGTTTCAGACTAAACTCTTGCTGAACCAGTCTCTCAATGTCAAAGTCCTTTCTTGGAGTATGGAGAACGACTGCATTGCTCTGGTGCCTTGGGTTGCTTTGTTACCTTGCTTACCAGCCTCGTAGAGCCACGCTTCTTGGCAGCTGAATTCCCCTCAAACTGTTTATTGCTGTTCCTGGCCCGTATTTAGTGTCACGTACTTGGGTCAGCTTGTGTACGCTGAGTGTCCTGGGGTGATGTTACGTTCTTGTTCAAAAGAAGCCTTTGATGGATGGATACCCTTATGATTTGCCACATGAATCCAGAGATGTTTACTTTTGAAGTATTCTTGGCAGTACATGGCCCACCACACAGTGCTATCAGGTGCCACGCTACCTTCACGCTGCCCTGACGCTGCAACCCTGCCCTGGGTGGCTGCTGGACACATGAACCTTCATTTTCCACAGCGAGGACACTGCTTCCTTCTGCTTATTTTCCTGCCTGTCCTGTTGCCAACACTCCAAATCCTAGCGTCTCTCTTCTGCTGGGAGCAGGAACCCGGCGGAACCAGGCAGTTTTCCAGAAAGTCCCTTTTTGCACCTCCAGCTTTTGCTGATTTGGTAACTTCTGCTGAGCGTAAATAAAACTGAAGTTAGCCTGAGCTTCTCGTCTGTGCTGTATTTTAACGTGCGTGGGAACGGATTTTGAAAGCCCGACATGCAGCATTGCCTGTATTTTCAGCTAAACGCTGTATCTACACACAGAGAGTTTGGCTTTTGAGAGGCTGACAGGAGTACTGTGCTACCCAAGGACAGGCACGTCTTGGTGGAGTATCTCCTCTTCCCTGGGCTGAAGGTCAATGAAGTCTCTCCAGTTTCCCTTTTTCGAAGGACTCCCAGCTGTGTCCTTGGAACGCTGCGTTACCTAGGAAGGAGCAGCCATTTTCTTCCACCTGAGCTGTGTCACAGACTCAGTCTCCACGCTGTTCTTCTGGAAAATGTTTCGTGCCGTTTGGTAGCAACATCTCTCGTTTCACAGGGCACGAGAGGGTGTGTTCGAGAGTCTTGAACCTGCTTCCCCTTCGCACTCTGTTGACACAGTCTTCTGCTCCTTCCAGGGCAGGTCAACCTTCTGCTTTTGTGTCTGTATTTTTTAATAAGCTGTTTGATCCAGTTGGCTTCTTTGTTGCCATTGAGCTTCCTGCTTTAGTCTTTTGGTGAACATATTGTGTCTTCAGAGGGATGCTGTTCCTCCCAAAGAGTCTGTGGAAACTGTGTCAGAACCCATTGTGGACAGAGTGTCTTACCATGGCCACTTTCTTGTGTCTTGGTGAGAAGGGGTGAGGAGGCAGTGTCTTTTATTTGGGAAGCAGAACACTGGCATTGGCAAGTTTGAATTTCAGCGGGTGACGTTAGTACGTGTTCTCTAGGAATGAAGAGATTTGTTTATACATACCCATCTCAGACCATGTTGTGTTTTTTTTAACCAAACTATCTGATTGATCCTCTGTTGTTATTTCCTGCTTGTGATGACTTTTGCATGCTTTCACCAAGGTCCTAGCAACAGGACCATCTTCTTTGCAGGTAGATGATACTCTTGATCCCGGTGTCAGTCAGTGAGAGAAGTAATCTTGGAGTAAGCCAGGCCCTTGGACTGTTCTGTGTGACATCCTCTGTGTGACCTTTTGCTGGGCTCTCTCTGGTGTGACACTGTCTCTCGCGTACTGGGGAGCCCTGAACTGGACACTGTCCTCCAGCTGTGGTGTCACTGAGAAGAGAGGAAGAATCTTCTCCCTCGATCCGGTAGTAACATTCCTCCTAATGAAGCTCAGGATGCTGTTGGCCATCTTTATTGCAAGACCAGTTGCTGGTTCACATTCGACTGTCCTCCAGGACCCTCAGGTCCTTTTCTGCAAAGTCACTGTCCAGCCAGCTGTCCCCCAGCCTGTACTGGTGCATGGGGTTATTCCTGCCTAGGAGGAAGACTTTGCATTTCCCTTTGTTGACCTGCATGAAATTCGTGTTGGTCTGTATCTCCGTCCAGCTGAGGTCTGTCTGAATGACAGCACCATCATCAAGTGCATGAAACACACCTCCCAGTTCTGCCATCTGCAAACTCTGTCCCCAGATCCTGTTTGTTAATAGAGGTTAAACAGTGTTGGCTCCCATATGGATGCCTGGCGTACAGCGCTAGTGACTGGACTCTAGGATGCCACCGATCACAACTCTTTGAGCCCAGCAGTTAACCAGTTTTCAGTGCATTGTCCCAGTTATACTTACCTGGAAATGACACTTTGTGTGACCACCTGGAGTTGCGGTCATAGAATGGTTTGGGCTGGAAGGGACCTTTAAAGCCCACCCAGTCCAACCCCCTGCCAGGAGCAGGGACATCTCCAACCGGATCAGGTTGCTCAGAGCCCCATCCAACCTGGCGTGGAACGTTTCCAGGGATGGGACATCCAGCCTGAGTTTCTGTCCCCTCAGGAACCTTTCCTCCCACTTCCCTGTTGCCTCCATCTCCGTGTGGGAGGAGAGGCAGGACTGATGTTTAGGGGATGTTCCAGGTTTGGTTCCAGTTAGCGCTGCAAGTTCTAGAAGCCTTTGGCTGTTGTTCAGCTTTCCCTTGCCACACGCAGCTCTCCTCTAGCGCTTTGCCGCTGGAGCTGTCAGGGGGAAGGAGGACAGAGGAAAATTGAGGACATCTTCAGTCCCTTCTGCTCCTGACTGTTTTATTTGCTGCCCCAGCTCTGGAGAGGGGGAGATAGAAGCAGACGCGGAGCTGGCTTGTGCAGAGCCAGGCTGGACTGGCAGCGTGGGATGAAGCTGTGCACAGATTGCCAGCCAAACACGAGGACCTGAGGGAAACGCTTGTCCTTATTCCCAGGCTGGCTCATCTCTCAGCTCCTGGCTGTGTGAGCACGCTGAGCTTGTGCCTTTTTCCCCTTGGTGCAGTGCTGTATCTGCACTACTTAGCAGCAGAACTTCTGGAGGAGCAGGCTGATCTCTGTTCAGTGCACGGACAAAGCAAACACACGTGCATCTCCAGCATCTCTGTGGCCTCGTGTTCCTGTCGTGCTGCTTGCAAGATTGCCTCACGGTAACGGAGATCTCTTTTGTTTGGTGTTTTAGATGGATCCTGAATATCGAGTGAAAAAATTCTTGGCCCTTCTGAGAGAAGAAGGAACGTAAGTACTCTTATTTTCAAGTATTGTATAAAATTCTCTTCTTTGCTCAGTAGCAAGCATGTTTTTGAGGGGAAAGTGCAGTGTAGTGTGTGTAATCTCATTGTTGGCCCCTCCTGTATGGACAGAACCGTATACTGGATCTAGCTGAAGATGTCCCTGCTCCTTGCGAGGGGATTGGACTGGATGGGCTTTAAAGGTCCCTTCCAAGCCTAATGATTTTACGATTCTATGATATATGCCAATATACAGAGCTATACAGCCAGTTGTTATGGGAGGGGGGAACTCCTGAAGACTTTTTGAGAATCTCCATGCCTGAATTCTCTGCTTTTCATAATTTACCCATGACTTTAAAATTTAAATGAGATATTGGGCCACAATTTAGCTTTCTTTAAGCAAAGCAAATCAGAAGGGATTCTGCTAGAGTTAAAATCCAGCTGTTTATCTAAAATCTGGAACTTTAATTTGTTGTATTTCTCCAATCTGAGAGAAGGATGTTCTACTCTTTCCCCTGTAGGTATCACAGGGAGTAGTTGAGCGCAGTCTTGACAGTGGCATCTCCTAGAAAATGACTTTCTAATACATGTAGGGCAGTACCTGTGCTGGGAAAACTCACAGCAGTATCTATCCTGGCTCCATGTGAGTGGGTTCCAGTGTATGCTTGATGCTTTTATACGTGTGCATGCTTTCCTGATGGATTTGGCTTCTTTTGCAAGAGTTCCTTCCCTAGACTGAAGGTGGACCAAGTGCAAGATCAACAGCTGGAAAAGTGACCAACCTGGAGAATATACACTGGGATCTTTACTCTTCTGTGTTCGGCACGCTGGACGAAGTGAAATGCTCCCCTGTTTTCAAGAACCCACTGTGGAATTTGCATGTTTAGTGCAATACAGTATCTTTATTCTTTGTCTTTAATATACTGGTGTCATGTGGAAGTGTCTTCTAGAACACTGTGCTTCTGTCTCTGTGCAGGCAAGGCTGCATTCTCATTTGGTTTTAGCATGGGGGAAATGTCCTGTAAGTTTTGAAGCTAACGCTCACTCGTGTCCAGCTTCCAGTTGCTATGACAGGAAAGAAATCCTGACTTCCAATAAAACCTGCTGGTCTGCGGTGGAGGCGTATTAACGCACTGCCGCGTGGTGTCCTGATCCGATCAACGCCTTCTTATGTCATCCGATGCCTCACCCAACACTGAGCCGAAGACAGTGCCCACGATAATTCAGCTCCAGAATTTCTAGATGCTGATGGCTGCTTGTTTTATACGCAGGGGTTTTGTGGCCTGACGAGAGAGGCTTGTTAGTGGCATTAGGGAGCGGAAGGAGGCAGGGAAGTGTGTTGGTCGGAGCAGAGAAAACTCCCAAATCCAGTATTTAAGGCGTCAAAGCTCGTTGCTAACTCCACAATAGTTTGAGAGAAGCTGATTCCAGCCTGAAAGCTCTCAATGAGTACGATGTTGATGGCAGCTTTGGGTATTAGCCAGCCTCATTAGATCCTGATTTCTGCCATGTTACCAAAGGTTGAAATTCCTCCTGAGAGACAGAGAGGAAGCCAAGCTCTACAGATGCACGAGGTGTGTATTGCCATGTTTTTGCACTGGAATAAAGGAATGTATCAAACTTTGCCATGTGGTCCTTCCCCAATAGTCATCTCACGTCGATGAGGTGCTGTCGGCGATTACTGTATGAGGCTGCTCCCCTCTGGTTCTTTGGCTCCACACGTTTAATAACGTTCGTGGAACATACCTCAACTTGGTGGGGCACGAAATCAAAGCCATTTATGAGATCTTAGTCAGCGTAGCTTCCTAAACTTGACCAGACACGCTGCTAAGGGCTAGCAGCTTGTACCCAAAGCGGTATTCCCAGGGAAGGAGGGCGCTTCACGTCCTTTCAGGCCCAGAGGTGAAGGTACCGTAGTGCGTACTCAACAGCAGTCGGAGTATTTTAGTCACTCCACTCTGGTCCCTTTTCCTTTGGCAGTGCTGTTCTGTTGTGATGACATTGCAAGTTCCAGTGCCGATTATTCCCTCTCATTTTGTGTACAATCTTGTGAATTTATTTGTTCCTTTCCTTCCTCTGCTAGTCCTAGCGACAGCAGCACACATTAACTTATATTTCTGAGAAAATGATGTAAACCTTATTGTGTCTTTGTCCAGAACGATATTGATGAATAAATATCTGGTTTAATTGCACATTCAACGGACTCAATAAAAAGCACAACTACCTGTGATGATCTGGGCGAGAGACGTGTCTTTGGGGCCAGTCAAGCAGAGGTGTAGATGTGGAGCGCTGGTGTACAGCACGAAGGTGACAAAGCTGTTCCAGGGCTGCTGATCGCTGGAGGGCTGCTCAGTTTGCGCGCGGGCGTGGATGGATTGAATACATCCGCAGCCTGGAGAGCTTGACCACCGGTCAAGGCGTTGGTTGAGAAGACCTCTGGTTCAGCCCATCCTGAGTTTCCTGGACCTTGCAGTGCTGAGGAAGCCCCGAAGGTGAGGTGTACACGTGTGTGCGCGTGAGTTAAGCGTACCATGCTTGAAAGCCATGTTGGGAAACCAGGGTGTGACAATCCCACCCATTCCAACCTATTCCAAGGAGCCCCTTCCCACCCTGTTTGCTCGGTGACGCACTACCTGGGCAAGAGGGCCTTGGTAGGGAGAGCTGTATTGCTTCAAACAGTAAGGGCCAACTTCTTCTCTCCCTTATCCTCTCGCTGCTTTTTCCTGAACCTTCCAGAAGTGTAACTCTCTCTAAAACTGAAATGTGTTTATCTTTGGTTAACTCCTCAAAGCGTTGGGATGGGTTTTGGGGGATGGAGCGTGGTGGTGGAAGAAGGCTTGGGACGCCGGGCAGACGTCCCAAGATAGCTTCTGCTCACAAAGCTGGTAGGCTCAACGCGCTCCATGAAGCCGGACTTTACGGTTGTCCGGTTTGTTAGCAACACGTCACTGGTGTTTGTGTAACTGAGGGGGTGACTGCTGCCATCGCAAGGAGATGGCACCGGCGGAAGCGTGCTGTCCCCGGCGTGCTGCGGTGCAACGGAGCCGGAGTCGGTCACGCAGAGGCAGCGTGGGGTTTCAAACAGCGCTCTGCGAGAAGGCAGAGGTAATGGGTTTGTGCGTAAACTGGGGATCAGTGTAGGAATATAGAAATTTTATTTATTTTTTTTTTTTACCCTTCACATAAATATATTTGAGGCCAGTGCTGTGGAAAACTGTGTCCACTTAAAAACATTGTTAATGTAGAGGTGCTGCAGAAACACCCACAAAATCATTCATGGACAGGAGAAGATGTTTCTGTGTGAGGAAATTTGGATCTCGGTCTGTCCGGGCCATCAAAGGTGTGATTCAATGACAAGAACGCTGGCAGGGGAACAGGAAACGTAAAGCCTGTTTTAATCCAGTAACGGCGCGTTGTAGGCACGCTGTGAGATGGCACCCTATCAATAAAATCCTCAGCATCCAGCTGTCAAATCTCCTTATTTGCTCTGTTTTACCACCATCCTCTTGGATTCACCTGACTGTCACCCTGCATCGGTAGCAGGATGACGAGGCACCGCTCCCATCGATGTCGTTCCGCAGGACCTAAAGGACCTTCGGAGGCAAAGCACACAAGCTGGCAAGTGCATCTTTTGGTTTTTTACCTTCTCTTTAATGATGTACCACAAAAAAAAATGCAAGTTGAAATATATTTTTCTCCAAATATATATATTTATATAATATATAATCTTAGTTAACTCAAGTATATACATTGTATAATAAATAATGCTTATAAAAAGAGAAATTTTCTGAATATAAAATAAAAAAAAATCGACCTCTACAACTTTATACAAAACTTTGGATACAGCAGATTGATGGAAAAAGATCTTCCATTCAGTGCTAGAATACCTGGCTACAGTAAAATAATTACAAGGCAATAAATGTTCTATTTAATATTAAATACCTTTTCTTGATTAAAAAACAAACAAACAAACAAAAAAGGGATTTCGTTTAAAGTCAGGTACTTGGGAGTCTTTCCAGACACAGAATTTAATAGATACTTTTAAATAGAATGTGTATCAGGAGACAGCTTATTTCTGAGTCGGGGAGGTTCCTTAGAGTTCTCCTGTGATCTTTAATTTTAGAAAGCAGATGCTTCTCGGGCTGCGTCAGTCCGGGAGCTCTTCGTCGTGCTCTGCAGAGCAGGGACCGGCGGGGATTTTGCTCTGATTCTCTCCAGGCACAGGTTTGAGCGACAGGGCTGCGTGGCGGGCTCCACGGGAGGGGTCTGTCACCCGCGTTATTGCTCGTTGCGGTACCGCGTGCCGCTCCTTCCCGTGGGGGGACTGCAAGACGCGGCTTTAACGGTTCAGACGTATTTCTCTGTTCGGTCACCGATGCACGAGAAGTGCCGTTGGAACGTGGTTGTAGGTCCTCATGCTCTGTCAGGGCACCCACCAGGACAGAGATAATACTTTTTTTTTTTTTTTTTTTTTCTTTTCAAGGTTCAAAACGTAACCCCGAAATGAAGGGGGATGTGGTCGAGGCGGGGAATGCGGCCTGGGGAGCAGGTGGAGGGACAAACACTGGTTCTTGTGCACGGAGATGGGTGGTGGGACGTGTGTGACCGCAGCCGGGGCCCACGTCCCCGCGAATGGTGAGGAGCCTCTGTGCTCGGTGTGGACCCCCAGTGACCAAACTGCTGGTAACTCCAGAAACCCTATGGAAGGAGAGGGTCTGCCTGGGGTCATGCTGTCAGGTCAAGGCTCCCTTTCCATCTGCCTTTGCCTCTCTTCTGCTGGGTTACGTGGTTTGACAAATCTGTCTGATGGGAGAAGGCTTGGACAGAAATTTCTTCTTGCCGTGGTTTCTCTCTCCCTGTCCCTTACTGATGCTCAGAGCTGATGCAGCAGCTTGCCTGGTGGGTACCCTGTCCCCAAAGTGATGCTCTGAGGTCACTCTGGGATATGAAATCATATTAGGGAACGCTTACTAAATATGTGCGTCAACTGGGTGGATCTGCCCAGGTCCTTAAAAATCTCTCTTGGGCAGCTGCACGGCCAGGAGGCTGCTGGAGTAGGGACACATCCTCGTGTGAGAGGTGGCAGCCTCACCACGTGTGCTCTGCCCTTACCCCGGGCCAAGCGCCAGAGGATCGGCTCTGGGCGCTGGTTTCCTGCCGTTGTCCTCGGGGGGGTTACAGGAGATGATCTGGGGCGGTGGGGAACAGAGGGCAAAGGGGAGGTGAAAGGGGAGACTGGCCGTCCGGCTCTGTTCGCGTGCTGGTTTCTTTCTCCAACGTGATCTCCTTGGAGCAGGAAGGAAGGAGCCTGGCTGGTGTGGGGAGCTGGCTCCTTTCCTCCTCCTCACTGCATCTGCTGAACCAGGATGGCCGTGGCAGCAGGCAGGGGAACCTCTATTTGCTCAAGTTTCTCTGTAAAATTCATTTCCACCTGAAACCCCTCTGTTAGCATTGACACGGGCCAGACCTCCGGAGGAGGACAGAGCTGGAGCTCTGCGTTAGCCGCACGCTGACTGGTGTGGCCACGCCTCACTCGGCCCTGTGCAGTCCCTGCTCCTCCCCAGACATTTTGTCACGCCAAACAGCCCCAGAAGAGCCAGCGGATGGGTGATCTAACGGGTCTGCGGCGCCAGGTTTAGCCTTGGACCACCTGGAGCGGGTGAGATGCCGGGAGCCTTCTCCGCAGCGCTGGTGCTAGCAGTGTAAGGGTGTCTGGGGTTTCTTACGCCATCCTCTGAAATGTGAGGCCATCATGTGGGGGCTGATCACAGGGTTGATGGACCCCTTGGCCCTGCTCTGGAGCAACCTCCCGTCAGTTGGAGACCTACCTACATTTACTTGCAGGTGTGGACGTCGTAGACACGTATGCACTCCTGGCAGCTCACGTAGCAGCACCAGTGGAAGATGCAGTGACACTTCTCCTTCCTTTTCTCAGTCCTGGTGTTGTGGCCCCGACCGCAGCACAGCAGGTCGCAGCCATCGATCCCGTGGGAGGTGACATTGCATGTTCTGTCCCTTGTCCCAAAGGAGCCCGTCTCTGGGTTGGGCTCACAAAAATTGGGGGAGTTCTCGTAGTAGACCAGATCCCGCTCCGTCGGTGGCTTGAAAAGAGCGTACTTGGCCCTAAGAGTTTCTACCCATCCCCGAGATTCTCGGTGCTTTTCAACCACCATCTCCGAGGCGCTGTCATATTTATCCTTCAGGTAGTCACCGATTGCCCGGAAATCGGGCTGGGCCCACCAGCAGGTCTTGACCTCGCAGCTTCCTGAGAGACCATGGCACTTGCACTTCAGGTGCATGTGATCCAGGATGGTCTGTCCGGGGGAGAGAAAACAAGGCGGTCAGCAGCAGCTTACGATGCCCAGCGTTTGCTTTCAACCCCTGACCTTTGCTACCTGGGTGTCAACATCTGATGTGAGCTTGGTCTGGAAAGCGTAGGCTGGTTGTAACGGCATGGGAGCTTTGGTGTGGGGCAGAAACATCTCTGGATGGAGACGTTGCAGTAGGGAAGCATGACTGAGATGGACAGCTGCTCTGATCATCTACCCAATCCAATCTAATCCAATCCAATCTAATCCCAAGGTTCGATCCTTTCAATGGGGTCTTTTTTTGTCATGTGTGTGTGTGTGAACAATCAGAACCCAGAGAAGCTGAGGGTTGGAGGATGTGTCTGACACATGTGGATGTAGACCAATCCACATGTCCTAGCTTTGCTAACAACCCTTCATTTTATGCCCCGAGTCTGACAGTTTGCACTGGAAAGTGAATGAAATTGTGAATCTAAGGTACCTGTGGCCCAGGTACCTGCTGAGAGCAAGGACAGAATAGAATATTTCAATTGGAAGGGACCTACAACAACCATCTACTCCAACAAATCACTGGGGGGGGACAGTGTTACAACGGAGAGTACACAGGAAGGAGTAGCTTGGGAGGAAAGTCCTCTTCACCGTTGACCTGGGGTCTTGGGCAGCTGAGTTGGGGTTCTACACGCTGCCTTGGGAGATGTTTGTGCTGGAAGCAAAGCACGTTTTAGTTCTTCACCCCCACCCACCTGTTTGGAGTGAGTGGAGATGATGTGCCCTGGAAAACAATTCTAGAATGTTCCTGCCTGGTCCTGTTACGTCAAGGGGAGCCAGACTGGGCTGTCCGTGCAGGCATGGATGACCTCTGGGCCCGCTGAGCACTCACCGTCCTGCCGGCCTCGTTGTTGTGTCTGTTCATGGCTGAGCGGGCATCTGGCCGGTTCTCGCGGGCGTCTGCAAATTCCCGGGACACCAGCACGCCGAAGTCGGCATCCTCACTGCACCCTCCCCATTTCCAGCCGTCTCCTGGAGGTCCTTTGTGGTGGGAGTCACAGCCGCAGATGGTGGACGTGCCCTCAGCACAGGAGCGGGTTACTGCGAAGGCCACCCCCGCCGACGCGATGGCGTGGACAAAGGCAGACTCTCGCGTGGCTGCAAATAAACAGAGTCCATGGGATTACCAGTCAAAGTAACACCGTTCTCCTTCCCAACCTCCTTCAGCATCGTCTAAATCTCATTAAAAAGAAAAAAAACAGGACGGGCAATGGCAGAACAAAGCCTCAGAGCTAGCTCTGTCTGTCACCTTTTCCACCCATGACCATGGCAGGGCAACTTTCAAGCCTTTCCCTTCCCTGGTCATTCTGTGGGGCCCTGACCTGGAGTCTTCATCACGAACCAAAACCCCTCCAGCAGCCCCGCACGCTGCAGTGCCCTCTGCCTGAGCATCCTGGCCCTTCCTTGCTCAGTGGCAGCTGCCGTAAACAGAAGGAACATCTCACTCAACAAGGCAGTTGTCAGGGGATGTGGGATGAAACCAGAATTTTCTGCTGGCTCAGACCAGTGATGATCTTAGAGACCGTCCCCTCCTCCCGGAGCAGGAGCCACGAACCATCTTCTCAGCTGCCCACCTGCTCCTGCCTCGTGCCCTGGGAGGTCTTCGCTGCGCCAGGTCTTGCTCCTTGGCCTGCAGTCTTCTCTGCAGAGGTGGGGTCTAGCTTCCAAAAACTGGACGTCTCGAACTGAGCTCATTTCATCCCTTGCAGGCAATCGGAAAAGGCAGCTCTTGGTACGTGCCAGCTGCGGAAACGCACATCTCTCTGCTGCGGCGTGGGGAACTTGGACGTAGATGCCAAACGTGATCCTAAACCAGAGCTGCTCAGACCTGTCTTTGCTGGTGGGACTGCGCTGTGGTTTTTACTTTCTTTTAATTCATTCTCTTCCCTCCTTGCCCATCCCACCTTCATACACCAGCAGAGACCCAGCCTCTACCTGCCGAGCTTTTCCTTAGAATCTTTCACCAGCTGCTTATACTGGGACCACTGGGTGCTACTGGCCACAGGTTGAAGATCACCACTCCAACGGGATATTTCAGCCGGACAAAGGCGATGTGGGTGGCCTGTGATCTAAAGCAGATCAGATCAGAGGAGCCAGCGAGCCCTTCTGGTCTTGGACCAGGACAGGGGCAGAGGGGGAGGACGCGAGCTGCTCTCCTTGCCGACGTGCCTTCGCTTTCCATCCGCGTGAAAAAGCGATGAGCATGGGGTGGAGAGCTGCTGCACGTTTTGTGAGTCTCCCTGTGCAGCGCGCGGATGCTGGGATGGGAGCCGAGCCGGGGCTGACACCGCGGCGGCCAGGTAGAGGCGCGATGCGATCCGCCCCGGGGGGCTGCACCCCTCTCGCGGCTGCCCCCCACCGCCCCTCGCGCCCCTGCGTCTGCCCGGCCAGCTCTCCGCACGACACCGGGGCAGGGGCGGGGGAGCGAGCTGCAAACACAAACGCCTCGCCTTGAAATTCTCCCCTGGGTCTGGGCGAGGAGCCGGGAGAATTTCCCAGAGATGAAATGCGGGAGCAGCGTTCCCAGAACCAGGGGAGGGGCTGGCGAGGGAGGATTAGAGCCGTCTTGACAGTGCACCACTGCGACTGTCTCCCAGCCAGGCCCGTTACCTGCTGGGACACTCAATTTGCCATTGTTCCCGCGGTGTCACACTGTATTACCAGCATAATGCAGAATGTTTCCGCCGGCCAGCGTACCCACGGCACAGAGCACTGGCATTCCCCAGGAGCACCTCGTAGCAACGGGGCAATGTTCCCCTGTCCTGCCGTCACCCTCCAATCCCGCCAGCCCGGCTGGGAAATCCCTATTGATGGCTCTCCCCAGCCCCCCGCCACTGGATCAGAATGGCTAAAGGGCGTGTGAATGCTGCAGCGATTTGAAACGACTGCGGCGCTGGGATGGTATCGCTCGCCCTGCCTCACAGTAGGGGAGGAAGCTTAGCTCTTTCTCATCGCTATAAGCTTATTTTTCTCTCTCCCTCTCTCCTTTCCCTCCCCCTCCCGTTAAGCTGCTGAGTTTATATCAAGACGGCTCCTGATCCCACACACCCCTGTTTAGATGCAAATGACTGCAAGTGTCATGGCTGAGAAAAGCCATGGGTTATCTTGGTGCGGGTCTGCCTTTTCACAGCTCGTGTCAGGGGCTTAGCCCAACACACAAGGACCCCCGAAGGCAGCCCCGGCCCAGCTGCCTTCTCTGCACCTGGCTCCTCGCGAGATGCTGGCACACCAGCGCTGCCGGCAAGAGGCTTGCGCCCGATCGCGACGGAGGAGAACCTTTCTGGAGAACCAGCGGCGTCTTCCTGGAGAAGGAGAGCGAGCAAAGGGCAGCCGCGGTGTGAGGAGGCAGGGGAAGAGCGGTTCCCCCGTCGCTCGAGATGTGGGGAAAGGCATGAGCTTGCTAAGGCTCCTGCCAAACCCGCTCCTGCCGATCCAGTCCTGCCGGCGGCTCAGAGACCTCTTCTCCGACCCAGGAGTCGATCTCCAGATGCCTGTGGGCCCTTCCTGCCTCATGCACTCACTACCAGCTCTTTCTGGGCGCTGCGCTTTAGCCAAAATCCCTGACTTCTTCACTGACGCAGAGAACGGCAACTGCTCGCCCTCCCAGAGCAGCAGCAACCTGGCTGTTGGCTCAGCCTTGGCTTTGAGGTGGGACTTGGCTGGAAGAGACGTTGTCTTTTAATAAAAACTGACCTTATTTTGAAAAGAAAAGGGAGGGAGAAGAGAGAAGGGGGGAAAGCAGGTTTTTCCTCCCTTCTTGTCCCAGACTGCACACCTGCAGTATAAATCATCTTGGAGAATTTGCTTGTAAAAACATGATCTTACCCCACAATCTGGGGTTGGCTGTTGGGTTTTTGGTTGTTTTTTTTTTTTTCATAGTCCAGGTTAGAAAAAAAGACATAGAAAAAAGAAAACTCTCAGGAAGATAATCGGTGGCCCTAGGAAACCAAAGCCTCGCCAGCTACGGCTGCCACACATTTTATGACAAAAAACCTCGTGAGTCTGAATTTCGAGCAGGGGCCACGGCGGGAGACCAGGTCGGTCTAGGCCGAGCCCTTAGCCAGGGTCGGTGTTCGGCAGCCCCCAAGCTGGAACGCTTCAGTTGGTCGGGGGTCTTCCTGTGCTGTGTTTGCTCGAAGCCTGGACGATGCACCCAGAAGGAGCAGCTGAGAAGGGTTGTGCCCGAGAAGGTCTGCAGGGCCGAAGCACAGCGAACGGCTCCGTTGTTTTCCCACATGGCATTGCCCTTCAGACTAAGCTCTGCTTGAATGGAAGCAACTGCGATTAACATTTTTGCAGCTCCTTTAAAATGAAATTACCCTCAATTTCTTTTCAAGCTGTTTTAGAAATGATTCTCCGTGCTGTTGTAGTGAGAGCTACACCTTTGAAGTTTTTTCCAAAATAGCTTCCATCTACCTAAGGGAGCAGCAGATGAGATTAACCCAAACGTTGCTCTTTGATACTCAGCGGTGATTTCATCCAGGTAGTTATCACAGCTTAAGTGATGTCTTGGGCTTGGCATTTAATGCCTATTGGCCTAAAGCAGAGTGCAAACTGCAATAGTGATTGTCGTCTTATTTTGAGTCTTGCTATTAATTAATGATTCTTAGTTTCTGGGGTTACACCCCTCCATGCATCCTGGAAGCCAGGGAGAAGTGAACACCGCAAGAGCTGCCACAGATGCTCAGGGCTTGGCCATGTGTAAAACACACATCTGGCAACGATCGTAGATATCATAGAATCATAGAATCACAGAATCTTTGAGGTTGAAAGAGACCTCCAAGATCATCAAGTCCAACCGTCAACCCAACACCACCATGCCTACTAAACCATGTCCTGGAGCGCCACGTCTACACGTTCTTTGAACACCTCCAAGGATGGGGACTCCACCACTTCCCTGCACAGCCTGTTCCAGTACCTGGCCACTCTTCCAGTAAAGAAGTGTTTCCCAATATCCAACCTAAACTGCAACAATATCCAACCCCTGCTGCAACTTGAGGCCATTTCCTTTTGTCCTATCACAAGTTATTGGGGAGAAGAGACCAACACCCACCTCCCTACAGCCTCCTGTCAGGCAGTTGTGGAGAGCAGTGAGGTCTCCCCTCAGCCTCCTCTTCTCCAGACTGAACAACCCCAGTTCCCTCAGCCACTCCTCATCAGACTGGTGCTCCAGACCCCTCACCAGCTTTGTTGCCCTTCTCTGGATGCACTCCAGCACCTCAACGTCCTTCTTGTGCTGAGGGGCCCAAAACCACACAGTATTCACGGTGTGGCCTCACCAGTGCTGAGTACAGGGGGACGATCACTTCCCTACTCCTGCTGGCCACACTGTTCCTGACACAAGCCAGGATGCTGTTGGCCTTCTTGGCCACCTGGGCACACTGCTGGCTCATGTTCAGCTGGCTGTCTACCAGCACCCCCAGGTCCCTTTCCACGGGGCAGCTTTCCAGCCACCCTTCCCCAAGCTGTAGCATTGTTGTGACTGAAGTGCAGGACCCAACATTTGGCCTTGTTGAACCCCATCCAGTTCACCTCCGCCCATCGGTCCAGCCTGTCCAGATGCCTCTGCAGAGCCTTCCTCCCCTCCAGCAGTTCCAGGTTATGGGCTCAAAATTCCTGATTTCTGTTGCTGCTGCACTGGGACAACAGCCTCCCTCGGCACGGACAAGCGATGTTGGTCCCCAGATTCATCACAGCTAATGAGGCCTCCAGGGCAGGACAAAAGCTTTGTCACTGCAAGCATTGTCTCTTCCTGCAGCTGAGAAAGCGGTGGCTGAAAAGGTTCTGTTTATCCCTGCGGATGCTCACGCTGCAAACTTTGGGAATTGCGAAGGATTTCCTGGTGTCGCTCGCTGCTACACAGGTGAAATGAGTCCCATCCCGTCTCTGCTCGTTAATTCTCGAGGCAGCGGTGAGAAGACATCCCCACATTTAAAAAATACAAATCAGAACCACAGTCATAGAATCATAGAATCATAGAATGGTTAGAGTTGGAAGGGACCTTCAAAGGTCATCTAGTTCAACCCCCCTGCAAGAAGCAGGGACCTCCCTGACCAGATCAGGTTGCTCAGAGCCCCATCCAGCCTGGCCTTGAACGTTTCCAGGGATGGGGCCTCCACCACCTCTCTGGGCAACCTGTTCCAGTGCTCTACAACTCTCATTGTGAAAAATTTTTTTCTAATATCTAATCTAAACCTACCTCCTTCTAATTTAAACCCATTACCCCTTGTCCTATCACAACAGGCCCTACTGAACAGCCTCTCCCCATCTTTCCTGTAGGCCCCCTTGAGGTACTGGAAGACCGCTATCAGGTCTCCCCGGAGCCTCCTCTTCTCCAGGCTGAACAGCCCCAGCTCTCTCAGCCTGTCCTCATAGGAGAGGTGCTCCAGCCCTCTGATCATCTTCGTGGCCTCCTCTGGACCCTCTCCAACTGCTCCATGTCCTTCTTATGTTGGGGACTCCAGAACTGGACGCAGTATTCCAGGTGGGGTCTCACCAGGGCAGAGTAGAGGGGCAGAATCACCTCCCTCGACCTGCTGGCCACGCTCCTCTTGATGCAGCCCAGGGTGCCGTTGGTTTCTGGGCTGTGAGCGCACGTTGCCGGCTCATGTTGAGCCTCTCGTCCACCAGCACTCCCAAGTCTTTCTCCTCAGGGCTGCTCTCAATCCATTCTCCGCCCAGCCTGTAGTTGTGCCTGGGATTGCCACGACCCAGATGCAGGACCTTGCATCTGGGTCAGTCAGCTGGGTTGGCCTTTGACGTGTCGTTGTTTGCAGATGATGCTGTTTGTTTGTGACTGCTCTGCTTACAGGTTAGGGAGACGTGAGCACAAAGGCGTTTCTCAAGCCACTTGCCCGGCCGCGCTGACGGGGAGGCTGTCGGGGCATTGCGGTTTGCGCAGGAAAGCTGTGTAACAAATGCTCGGTAATTCCCCATCTGTCAGGAGAGCTTCAGAGCTGTGAGCGATATTTTACTTTGTCAGCTCGGAGTGCACGGAAACGTTGAGGCATGTCCACACCTGAGGTTTTGCTCTAGTCCCTGCAGCTGGAAGAATCTGAAAATATTCTTCATAAATTCAAGGTTCAGCGTGCTCGTTACGGGGAGGAAGGTTCAAATTCGGGTTTTAAGTGCTCTCATGCTGACAGAAGTGGTGGTGAGAGATTTTCTGTGCCTGAATGCTGCAACAATTCTTTCATAACATGCATAAAATTTTTATGATTGTTTTTTATGATAGTTTTTAAGAAAATTAAAACTTTCTGATCCTGTAAGTGCTGAAGTTTAGGACACGCTTTCCTTAGGCAGCAAGTGACAGCGCAGCGAGCCTTGGTAACAGGTTAGCTGATAGTAAATACAGCAGCTACCCCAAAATACATCCTGCAAAAACAGAGGAAATTGAATCTCATGGTCTCTATTCATGCTCTGAAATGACTTTACAATCCTGATTTCTGCAAAGAATCGCACTTTAACCAAATGAGTAATTTTCACTGAAATATGCTACTGGTGTTCCAGGAAACTGTCCCATTTTTGGAAGGCTGAATTTTGAAAAACAAATCATAAACTGTTTCTATGCAGAATATTATACCTTTGTAAGAAAGATTCACCAGGAGGTACACACACTCCAGGAGACCACTGGGAAGTAGTCTGATGTCCCACCTTTAAACCCTAATTTCTCCCATTCCTTAAAAGCCATACCATAAGATTCCCATTTCCAAAGCGTTGCTGGAAAGAATAATTTCTTTTTCAATAAACAGACTTCACTGGGCTGCAGAGACTCAGTGCGTGCCGATACCGATGAAGCTAAGCTTCAGACATGGCTTTGGTTGTATTTATGAAGCTGTGAAACCAAGACGTTATCTGTGGATGTCCCTTGTGCTGAACTCGGCGTGGAGTCAACCAAATCCGTGGGACGGGATGGAGAGAACGTGAGTGTTTTATCCGCCATCTGGTTCAGTTTCGTGGGACTGCTTTTTAATCTAAGGTCTTGGTTTGTTAACTGGGCATTTGAGACATGGGATAGGTTCTCCACCACCTAAGTCCTCCAGTGCCCTCCTTTCAGGCCATATTTGGCTGCAGGCTGGTGGTACAGGTGCCCAGCCGTCTTGGGGCCCAACATCTTATTTTTCTCAGTGTAATGCCCAGGCTGTGACCTCGTTGGGAATCCCAATTTCATCGTGTCTCATCAACATGCTTCCAGTGTGCCTCATCCGTGCTAGTAAGTGTAGAAAGGTGGCCTTTCAGGAGGAGGTAATGAAGAGGAGCGAGTGGTTGGAGAGAGGAGAGGGAAAATACATTTATTCTTCCCCCTTTTTGTTCCCAGCCCTGATCGTTTTGGGCTCATCTGTGAAAAGATATGTTGAAATCCCAACTGAGCCTGGTCAGGACCATGGATATCAACCACGTGTTCTCACTGGCAGGGAAACTTCTGCCCCCTGGCCTCCTGAGGTAGACAGTGCCATGCTTCAAAGGGCCTGTCTTGACCCCAAGGAACTTGACCACAATCCCTCTCCCTGACTTTTCGCCTGAGTATGCTGGACCCTGTTGTTTGGATGCACTGGGCAGGGAGGATGGAGCCCATGATTCCAGAACGTGTGAGCATTTCACAGAATTGTAGAATCACAGAATCTTTAAGGTTAGAAAAGATCGCCCAGATCATCAAGTCCAACCATCAGCCCAACACCACCATGCCTACTGAACCATGTCCTGAAGTGCCACATCTCCATGTTCCTTGAACACGCCCAGGGATAAACCTGGAGTATCCTGCACTTTATCCTACCTGGCCCTACTTAGAGCTCCTGGGATGAGAACAGACCCTTCTCATGTTACCCCTCTCGATGTAACACACCAAAAAAAAAAAAAAAAGAGAAAAGGAGGACATTCATGGCATGTCCAAAGGCCAAGTGGAGATGTGACAGCTCTACCCACTTTGGCAAACCCGTTCCCCCACAACCCCCGGGCTTTGCTCTTTACCTTTGTCCAGGACCGGCCCAAAGATGGCCAGGCTGTCATCGATAGTGGTGCAGTTCCAGCGGCGGCCCCGGAACTGGTGTTGGCACTCCTGGATGCCCAGCTTCACCCCCTCGGCCACGCTGGGCATGATCTCAATGTAGTTGCGGCAGAAGCGGAGCTGCTTGGGGACGAGGCCGGGGATGGAGCCGCAGAGGATGGGCTGGGACCCCAGGGAGCTGTACTGCTGACCTAGTGCAAGGGACCTGCAAGGGAGAGAGGACAGTGTGAGGGCTGGGAAACCAGCTGACACTACTGGTCCTGCCCCAGCGACCATCCAACTCATTCCAAGCTTTCCAACCTTTTCCTTTTCTTCCTCTTTTGCAAGGTCACCATAATTCCTAAGTGTCTGCTCTTAACTTTCCTTGTTGATGATTACCAAGAGCACCTTCTCTCCAGTCATCACCTAATTTTCATTTTTGTTCTCACGTGAATTAATTTGTGATTTCCCCACTGCTGATCCTTCTTGTGCAGATATAGAAAACCTCTTTGCTCTTGGCCCATCGTCCCCATCTACCTAGAAGTCCTGGGAAGCCAGGCTGGTCAGGGCGCGGTGGCTACGGTGCTGCAGCTCTTTGACCTCCTGGGTCCCCGGGACTGATGATTTCTCTATAGAGTGGTTGAGATGTGAAGACAAAACAAAACCCATTTGAAGTCCAGATCTGAGATCCCAGGGACACATCTTTGTGGCCTGAAGTCACACAAGCTCATGGGGAGGAAGCAAATAGGTTGGGGGAGGAAATACCACAGGGTGAAATTGAGAAAGGGGGAGGACATGGACGATTTTTGAAGCACATTTCCAAGGCTGCCAGCTCCAGGAGTGACAGACCCCAGACGCTTCCCTGTCTTTCTTTCCATGCTAATATCCTTCCTCGCTGCCTGAGCTTACGTTTCTCTGGCTCCCATCTCCTCAAAGGGAAATATCCGCTTCATGCCCCTGCTCCACTGCCCCTGCTCTGCCCGCAGAAGGAGACGGATGCATTTCCCCAGCATCAGCACAGGCGCTCAGGGGCAGGAGCCACAAAAGCCAGACGTCTCTGCTTGGCCGGGAGGCTCCCTTTCATTGCTGCGTGTCCGAGTGTGAGCGGACAGATGTGCACATAAAGGTAGGCTTTTGTGTGTGTGCGTGAGTGCAGTGCTAACACAAGGAGCATGAGTGCCTATGGCAAACGCACGGGAAATCCCTTTTCTCTTGCTCTGCTTAATCCCTTAAATCTCTCAGGAGCCTCGACACTGTCTGTCAGGCCAGTGACTCTTTTTGTTCCCACCCGATAGCACTAGACATAGCAAAGCCCTGGAGCCAGCACTCTCCAGTTGACTCTCCGTCCTTCCCGTTGGCCTGGGATGAGCTGTTGAAGCCCTGGGAGGCAACGGCCTTGTGCAGATGCTCTTTCTACAATTACTGGTGTGGGCATCCTTGAGGAGGTGACTCGTGCCTTGGCATTGCCTCGGCATGGAAGGTGCCGTGCCCACCCTCTGGACTTCATCCCCCTTATGGAGATGGCCACGGAACCGATCTTCTCTTTGGGACACTGGTAGGAAAGACACATGGTATCAAGAGAAATCATGCCTAGTCGCATTTGAAAGGAGCAGGATTTAGCCAGATTAGAACCGTGCCAAAGCATATGAAAAGGACTTTTTAGGATGAACGCAGGAAAGGTTTCCTGCCAGCGAGAGCAAAAGCTGCTAGGACATTTCTTCTTCTCTTTCTGCAGGAGACTGGAAGCAGCATTGCTGGGAGCACTCAGGACTGGGCTGCGCTGTGCACCATGGGCTGCCCATCTGAGCTGGGTTTTACCAGCCAGAGACAAACTGGTGAGCCGCTCCTCCGACGGAGCAGGGGGGGGTGATGCCCCGCTTGGCTGCTCTCTGGCAAGGAAGCAGCTTCTTGGAAAGAGGTTTGTCCATCCGCTGCTGTGGTGCAGGGCACGGTGAGGGCTGACCCAAAGGGTTTGCTCACACGTGGTCCACATTCCAGTTTGATGATGAAATAAAAGGGAAAGTGAAGTGCCAGGAGGGGACCAGCCTCTTGGGAAACAATCTGGTATCGTCATCCCTTCCTCTTTCTTCTACGATCCCACGAACCTGTTGCCATCTTTAATGAATCCTGGGAGCCCAGGTGGATGAAGAGGAACCTGGGTTTTTCCTGTCTCTGCCCTGGAAAACATTGACATTTGTGTGAGGACTGCGGTGTGACCTCCAGTGAGCCCCAAAGTGGGGTCGCGTCTGTGCTGGCGGTGACTTCCTGGGGCCAGGACTGCAGCTTTTCACTTGACGTGCAGGGAGAAGATTTCCGGGATGTGCTGCTAAGGGGGAGTTTTCTAGCTCTAGGCTCAGCAGCTGAAAGCAGCTGAATCTGAAGAACCATTTTTCTGTTTTCCCACTGTACAAAGGACACCGGCAGCAGGAAAGCTCTGGGCTGTGGAGCTGCGTGTCTCCAAGGGTGCCTCTTGTGTCGTGAAGATGGAGACTTCCGACTTTGCAGCTCTTTCATGCCTCTCCCGAGGGATCTCCCACATAAATGCAGACATGCTGTGTGGATCCTCTACTCCACTGTGCCATTTCCCTTGACAAAGTTTTTAGAAAGAACTTATATCTTCATCCCTGGAGCCCCTGGTACACCTGGAGATCCGTGCAGAAGAACACAACTGTGAGCGTTGTGCTGGTCATGAAGACTCCAGTGATGGAGGGAGGGTGTGACAGCCACTGAGCTGACGGAACTTGTGGGTCCGTAAGTGCCATACGCTCACAGACTGAGAGCTCCTTTGGCTTCCTCCTGCCTCGGAGCCAGAGCAGACCTGTGCCAAGAGCCAGCTCCCTTCAGCGCTCTGCCGTGTGAGTGCTGGGGGCCACCACGCTGTTTCCTTCTCCCTCCATCTCAGCAGCAATTAAATAACAACGACTTTTCCTAAATGCCTGGAAAGCCACAGCTAGCAACGCTGCTTGAGGGCTCCAAGGATCTGGTAGCAATGAGACTCTTTTAAACCAAGCTATTTCCTCCCACAGCGACTCAGGTCACTGCAGCGTAATGCTACAAGGCACAAGTCCGTCCTGCCCGTGCCCTCTGACATCTTCTCAACGCCCCGTATCGATCCCCGCAGTTCCTACCATGCACTGGGAAATCCGTGAATCAGCAGGAGAGGAGGAGATCACAGTTCAGATCTCAGCCACCCGCTGTCTTGGAGAAAACCTTTCTCTGCCTGGAGGGTTTTTATTACACTATTTTTAAACATATTTGGCATTTTCCAATTCTGGGCCATGTTCTGCTTAAAACCGACAATGGTACAGGCTGGCGTCCTGCGGCTCCGCAGTGCTGAGCGGCCCAGGGGTGTTCCATTGAAACGCACATCGGGAGCCGGGCGTTTTCGCGCTGACTCTCTCCATTCAGTGCTGTATGCGCCCCTCTGAGCCCCCACCAGTTTTGCCCTTTTTCCCTTCCCAGCGTTGTCACACGTTTGTGTTCCAGGTGAGCCAAGGGCTGTGCCAAATCGCTGCAAGCGGAGGTGCAGGATGAGGACCAACCCTCCGGGACAGCCAGACCCTGTTCATTGTGTTACGGAGCGTTTTGAACTCTCCGGCTCAGCCCGATGCAGTGCTCGAGGCGTTTTCACCCAGCGGCAGGGGTTCATTTTAAGCTCAGAGATCACGAACCGCACCCCAACTTTGTCTGTATTCGCAAACAAGTGCCTCCAGCTGCGAACTCCGTTCTGCTGTGCGACCTCTGCGGGGTTTTATATCTGGTGTAATATTCATATCTTTTAATTCTTGTGATTTGCTGACGGCAGCCCTTTGTGCACAGGGTAAGACAGAAATTCTTGGGTTTGTCTGAAGATCAAGAGCAGCAAGAGGGAAATTTTTGCAAGTCAAAGCACGCAATATATATGCACATACGAGCCTGAGAAATGCCAGGTCTTGACTGAATATGGAAAACAGACAAAAAATGACAGAATTCAATTGAGGAACGTTGCAGTTTACTAGGGAACTGGATCACTGTAATGAATCCCAGGCCTTTTCTTGTAAATCACTCACTATTTCATCTCCACCGAGCGTGTTTTGAGTTTTGAGCTTTTCTATACTTGTGTCGCTGGTGTGAGATATCGCCGTTACCACAGACTCTCCACCAAGCTTTGCAGTCATCGGTGTGCTCAGCAGAACAGGTAGGAAATTCATTTTTTTTTTTTAAAAAATAGCTTTAACTGCCTAAGCTTTAGAGGCTGATGCCCCAGACAAAGCCGAGTTCCATGGCCATGAGCATGGGCGTAGGGTTTTTCTGCGTTACTGCCCTGGAAAGTCTCTGTGCTTTACACACCTGTGTGATGTGACCTCTGGAACAAGAGAGCTTTTTACCAGTTGGTGTGTTTGAAAACTACCTCATTAAATAGCGTGTATGAATTGCATGATCTGCACAAAATTCAGCAGCCTGCAAGGCCAAATTCTGTCCAATTAAGATTCTCCCTTAATTTAATCACACCTAAGGGCTAGAAACCTTTCTGAAACCTTCACAAAGGCAAAAGTTCACCTAGGAATCACTCCCAAACTTGCGGCTGCTTAGAAATAGGTCAAGCATCTCTCTGAGAGCTCTCCCAAAGGGACAGCTCAGGGTGTTTCAATTCCTCTAGGTCCTGGGCGATTTTTATTTACTGTCCATGCAACCCAGTGGTGCCTCCCTCTGTGAGCTGTGTCCTACCTACAGCTGCAGAGCTCTCCTCCAGCAACCTCTTCCAGGAGGGCTTAGTCCTTCCTCCACGCACCGCAGGACAGAGAGTCAGTCCCAGCAGTGGGGCAGTGCCCCGCGGGAGGACCTTGCAAAGACCGGGGTTGGTCAGCCTTTGTTGTTCAGGGGCACATAGCACCAGCTGCTTAGAAATTTGTCAATCATCTGCTCCATTTGTAGAGAAATGTTGATTTTTTTCCAGAAGGAAATGAGGAGAAAGCACTTAAGGAAGTGATCCTCTGATCAGTGCCAGGCCAGCTTCATGGGAGTGGTGAGACCAGTTTCTTCTGAGGTGTCTGGAATGGGGGTCCCCAGCCAGTTCCCTGGGGTCTCAACAAGCCTTGTCCAGATTATTGCTCACTGGCCATGGAAGCAGGGTGGTGAGCCTGGCAGAGACACTGCAGCAGGCAGATGAAGTGCTGGTGAGTGGAGGGATGGCAGAAGGCAAGAAGAGGCTCGTCCTGTAGACAGGCTGGCAGAAGCTGGATTACTTCGAGCTCTGAGCATTTAATCCCAGGGTGATGTGAATGGGAAGGACGTTAATGGGTACAGTGATATGGCAAAAAGGGGGAAGCCAGAGAAGGGAAAAGCCGGGACGAGGCTCAAGGAAGCATCGAGGTCAGTGCTGGAAGAAGGGAGCTGGGAGGAACTTGCCCTGCTCTGTGCGGGTGTGAGTGTTTACGCTCACGGGAATATAAGCCATCATTTGATGTATTTCTCACTCTGTGACTTCAACCATTAAAAAAATTGCCGAAGGATGCCCAGTAACAACACAACATCCCTCCTGAAGAGGGCCATCCTGTTTGTTTCATCTTCTTCCTCCACTCTAACAACAAAGTCACTGCTGTCAGTGGGACATGATTTCCCTCGTTCCCTTTAGAAAGTGCATCCAGATTCTGCAGATTTAGTGAAGTTGAGGGGCATATAGGGGTGCATGGGAGATGCACCACTCAAACCCCCAAACATTTGTTCAGGGCTTGTATCATGAGATAGTTTCTTAGCTGAAAGTAGGAGTTACACATGAATGGTGTGGTCAGGTTTTTCAATGTCTAAACCCCAAATGTGTTTTCTTCAGTCTCCCACTGACCTACCAAATAATCCGCACCATATTTACCATTTTAAATCCCTGAATTCTGCAGATAACGTCTGCTGCTACCCGCATGGTGAGAGGATGTTAATCCCCAAATTCTGTCTGCTGGGCTGATTCCCACAGGGTGCTCGCACCAGTGCCAGGCTGAGCCCAGATGCCCTGAGCAGCAGCCGGGTCCTCTTGCACCAAACACATTTGGGTTGGGATGGGCACATGGCAGATGAGAGACGCTTGGCTGAATCCTACCTCTGCCAAGGAGATGGAAACTTTGGTGTCTGAAGGCGATGTCAGGCAGTGGGACAGTAATTCTGGGGTGGGACCATCTCCTTCTAAAGTTGCTTCTGAGCATGCAGGGTTTGGGAACCAGGTGTTTTCCCCATTGAAGACTGGCCTGCTCTACCTATGAGGTTATGACTCTTGTTCTCACTCATCCTCCCTCTCTCAGGCTGAAGACCTATCTTCATTAGGAAGAACTGACTAACTGCCACTCCATATCCTCCATCTAGATCACCTCCAAATGTGGGACTTGACCCATGAGCACTGGGTGTGAAGGAACCAGTGCCCCTGGTTCTGGCACAAACAAAGATGTAGGGAGCCCTGTGCTCTGAAACTGCTGGAAGAGGTGCGCAGGGAGTCCACCGACCACCCTGATGCACAGCTGTCCAGGAAGCCACCCTTTGGTGGGAACAGAAAGGGGCAAAGGGCTGCGGTCAGTCAGAGCAGGTGCAGAGAGTGGTTGGGCTCTCACTCAAAGATTCAGTGAGTTTTGGGGTTGAGAAGGAGAAGAGCAAGTGCAGAAAAGAAGACAAAAGTGGCCAGCTGCAAAGGGTGTCTACATCACTTTGGTGAAAACGATTCAGCTCTTCCAGGGTTAAGCCCCTCATGTTTACTGCTGGTTCTGATCCCACGACCATTCCTGATCCACAGGTCTCCAGACCCATCCAGTTTCCATGCTAACGTGACTCTGCCCAAGAAGATTGTGCTACCCTCCACCTGGCTGTGCTGAGCAATGCTCGGTGTAGCTTCTCCAGCACATCACCAACAACATCTTCCCTGCTCCACAGAGCCCTCACCTTGCACCACTAAAATTAAATGATGTGAACTTTTTTGGGGCTGTTTGTTTCCTAGTACAAGGTTCACTCGTAGTTCCTAACTGTGAAATGGCTGAACATGCCTAGTTTGAACCCAAATCAGTGGTTGCTCTCAACATCAAGGCAAACTCCTGACTGGGCTATGTCAGTGTGGGGTCAGCACACCAAGGGAAGGTATTGTCCACTCTTCTTGGTGTTGGTGACACCAGATGGGGAACTCTGCGTCCAGCTTTAGCTCGGCTAGTGAATGGGGATGTGGACAGTGCCCAGGAGACTTGGCCATGATGACCAGGGGTTGAGAGGCTGTGGTGTGCCAGGAGAGGTGGAGGGCGCTGGGCTGGTTTAGTACAGAGGAAAAGAGGCTGAGGGGTGTCTGACAACCACCTACAACTGCTTGTGGGGCAGTTGCAAAGCTCACGGAGGCAAACTTTTCCCAGTAGTACCAGATGCTATAACAAGGGGCAAAAACTAGAATCGCGGCTTGGAATTTCAGGTTGGGCATCAGAAAAAAAATTTCCTTTCCAGGTGCCCAGCAAAGTGAGGGGGTCTCCATCCATGGGAGTTTATGGAGTTCAGCTGGACAAAGCCCTCGCTGCCCTGGGACGGTCCTTGGGGATGACTCTGCTCCAGGGGAGGTTGGACTACAGACCCCTAAGGGTCCCTTCCCACCAGCACGGCTGTGACTTGGTGCAACAGACTCTGATTTTGAGACAAGAGGGGAAACCTCCATCCCCTCAGTGGCATGAACGTCGGCTCTGCGAGCGATGCAGGAGTGTGCTGGCAGAGGCTCTGTGAGGAGGATGGGACACAACCTGGGACTGAGGAGGAGGGCGATGGGAGAGCGGTGAAGGCTGCAAACGCCTGCACCTCAACAGCCGCACAGACAGGAGCTGGTGAATAACTCTAAAATAATTACAGCACGGTCGTGCTCTGGGTCAGCGTTTCAGTGACACCTGGCTGTTCCTTGTGTTTGCTGCCAAGGCAAACGAGCAGACTGCATTTTGACGAGAAGAAAACAACCTCAGGTTTACACATGCAGGAGTGCTGTTACCAGCTGGACGCAGCAAATTCACACGCATTTGCAGAGACACGTTCCCCTCTTGTGCCCTCTGATGGGCTGGCGGTGGCAGCCCTCAGCTGCAAGAAGCATCCTCCCTCAGACAGGACCGTGGAAAATTAACACCCAGCTCTGAAATGTGCAGGATGCTGTCATCGACCTGAGTCTGGGTGAACTTCAGTGCTGCCGTTCGTGCCCCACTTGGTCTGCCTGGCCGGGACGGTGAGGTCTGCGGGCCCTGGGAGGGATTGGTGCCTTGCAGGGATTGCTACCAGAAAAGTTTAAGAGCTTTGATGTGAAAGACTTTAGGGAAATTGAAATATTGCCAGTACAAACAGGTCCAGACCAAGACCAGAAGTGGCTTTGGTGGGTGGAGGTTCATCTGGGTGATGAGATGGGTGCAAGGGCCAGGACATGTTGGGTGTTGTTACTTAGCATCAGAGTTTCAGAAAACATTCATTTCTTTAGCTTTCCTCCTAACCCGAGTGTGGCTGATGGGACCTCCTGTTCTCCCTGTCCCTGGGACCGGGTTCACCTCGCTTCGCTGTAAACTCCAGGTGGTTGTAGCCCAGCCTTCCTGGGTAACTGGTGGTGAAAAGCAGGCTCCAACGGGGCACGATTGGTGCGTTCCATGTAGAGTTACTGTAGAGGAGAGGTATCCCACTCCGGAAAACCTTCACAGACTCCACAGAGAGTGAGGGAAGGACTTCTCAGACTGCGTCAGACAAACCCACCCTGGAGTCCCAGGCAGTGCCATGCACGTGGGCTTTACCGCGTGGAGGCCAGCGACAGAGAATGACCTAGGGCAGGCCTCCAAGGTCCCACCAAGGGCAGAAGGTTTGCAGTGGTGTTTTTGCCACATAAAATGAATTCAATCTTGTTGGTTTATTCTATTTTTTCCTTATCTCCTTTTGTCCTGTGGGCGTGGCATGAGCTGCACTCCTATGTATGAACCTGCCACACATCACCCACATCCCTGCATCCACTCTGCCACTATTTTGCACAGTTTTCAGAGTTCAGGCTGCAGCTGAGCAGCAATAAAATAAAACAGGATGTCTCACTGCCCTCCTTACACAAGACTCAAGTGTTCTCCCTACCACTGGCTCTAGTTTTGGCTTTGCTGGGTTAGTGTTCTGATGATTTAGCAAGTCAAATTGGTTTTGGCTTTGATCAAAAGAGAGGCCAGACCTGACACAAGTGAATGGGTGGGGGAGCGCTTGGCAGGGAGGACCAGGTACTGGCAAAGGGAAGAGAGATGGAGCAGCAGGTCTGCCCCCGTCTGAGAGGGGTGATTTTTTCAACTGACTTTGCTGTTTTGAGTGCCTTCTCCCCAGGTGGAAATCATCTGAGTTTGGCTGAAGAAATGTAAAACCCCCAGAGGACACCTAATCTGGACTCCAGTATTCATCTCTTAGGTACTACAATGGCACTTGGAACATGGAAAGCCCAGGAATGCCTAATGAAAAGAAAAAAGAAAGTGGAGGATGCCAAAGGATAAAGTCCTTCAAGAATGATCTTATTGGTAGTCACCACCTGGCCGTGACTGCCCAGCTGCCATCTGTGGCGCTCCACCTTCCTCTTGCCATGACAATACTTCACTTTTCCCCCAGTACCAGGGCAGGAGGTAGGATGACCTGAGATAGGAAACGGCCAGCTCCAAGATGAGTCATGAGCCAGAAACAGGCTCTAAGGCATGATGACTCCCTGACGTTGACCAAAGCCATGGGCAGCAGCTCACGGACACTGCCGATACCGCTGGTGCCTGGCTTGCAGCTTTCCCAAAAGAACATCCATTGGAGTATGCCTGCTGGGTCATCTACTCAGGATTGCAGGGTAAAAGTACTACTGGGGCACGTCAAAGCCTGGTGACAATGTGACGTTTCTCTAACGGCAGACGGCTCACGTAGAAGCCGTGCAGCACTTTAATGAAGCTCATGTAAGCTGTGAGTCATCGCCATCTACAATGGTATCTCCATGAGAATGCAACCATCTCCTTTGACATGCAGCAAGTTAAATAAGACATCCGAGGGGAAAAGAGGACAGGGTCATGTTTATGAAATTGGATTACTCAGCTCCCAGGCTCTGAGGGCTGCTTACAGTTTCCCTCCTGGACATATTACGGATGGTTTTGTACTTCTGCTGCCTTCGTCGGGTTCTGGCCAAGTATGTGCTGTCTTATCCAGTCAAGAGCACATGGTACTGCAGCCATTAGTGCAGAAACTGGAGTGTTTTAAGCCTCCTCCTTGTTGTAAATCGGATGTTAAACATGGAAAGGGGACAAAAGAGCAACGGCAGTGAGCTGAGGCAGTGGCTTATGTTGACAGTTTGATTAGTCTATTGGAAAGACTTCTGAGAGATTATTTAGCTACAGTGAGAAGAAGGGGAAGATTAAGACTTTCTGTCCAGCAGAAGAGGGCAAGACAATGGCTGGTGAGTGGGAATTCAGACCAGTAAAATGCAAAGGCACAGGTTTCAAAGGAAAAGACAAATGTCCAACACTTGTTGCAGCTTCTCTAACATTGAGTGTCTTCAAATCCAGCCTGTGCTTTTCTGAAAAGAATTGTTTGAGCCAATACAAATTAATTCCTCACCCTTGGGGTAAAAGGATCAAATTCAGTGGTCACAGTAGACAGCCCTGCCTGGTTTGCAAGGAGGATTTTTTTTTTCCCCGTCCTCTGGGTTCGGAAGAGGGAAAGCCCATACGGTCCGTGTCTTGCATGATTTCTGCCGTAATGGTCCTCTGCACACAGCGACAGTGGCTGCACTGACAGAGGCACAAAAGGAGGAGGATGCACTTGGGCAGCGTGAGAGGAGCTTGGATCCAGCTGCCCTGTAAGGAGGGGCTTCTGGGAAACGAATATTCCTTATTTCTTCTCTAAACAACCATTAACTCTCCATCAGCACTCGATAAGATGTCCTTAAATTACCAAGTGATGCATATGGAAAAACATGGGAGTACTCTGCTGTAACAGAGTTCAGTAATTTGGAATAAGATCATGGAGCCCACACACAAATCCCAGTGTCCCTAGTGCAGCGGATGGAGGAAGGATACTGGGTTCCCCAAAATGGCTGCGTTGAACACCCAACGCATGCTGATGGCTTGTGGTGCTGAAGTATTGCCCTTAAATTTAAAGAGCGCTGTTCCACTGTCCCCTGTAGATTTTTTTTTTTTTTGGTCCTACATCCTCTGCTGGATCTGCTCTGTTCCTTTCTGATCCAAACAAGCTTTGTAAAGAAATGATCTTTAAACATTTTTCAAGTGCTCTGCCTGCAGCTCATGTTGCAGAAGCATCCATGGTCTGCAAACATCAGTGGAAACCTGGGAGCTGCTCCCAGCACCGATGGGGACTGGTGAGTTCCCTCTCGCCCTGCAATGTCTGTCATCTTAGCACCTTTTTCATAGTCTCAGCTGGGCTTTGAATCCTGATGGCTCAAGAACAGACACAAACAGGGCCCAGAGCAAGCTGCATGTTAAGCTGGGCCAGGAGCATCTTCAGCAACTGGAAGAGTAATGTCCCTGGCCTAAACCTGGATCAGTTTGCAAGAAAGATACGAACATACAGGTGGGAGTCCTTCGATGGTCAGGGGGCTGCTTTGCGTAGTTGCTCTGGATAAGAGAATGACAGATGATCCTTTCCACCTAAATTATTCTATGATATGCTGATTCAATGAGCACTGCAAAAGCCTGGTGTGCTCACCCACTCAGAGTGTGGCTGTGAAGTTCATAGTGATGGATGCTTTTCTCCAAACTGTAGATATCTAGAAGGTGGTTGTTGAAATTGCAACTGGTTGTGCTGGCTCCTCCTCCAGTTGATAGAGAAGAACAGGCACCTGTTCTTCTGTGTAAAAGAGGGAGGTTACTTTCCATTGCAGTCCATGAAAAGTACCTGAGACTGGAGGTTGACTCGCCTCCAGTGACGCCTCATTGATCAATTCACACTGAAAAGATGGGTGGCTTAGGGAACTAACCTTTAGGTGTCCCCATTATGGCCATCTCCACCTGAGCTGCTCACTCAGGCTCTCTTCATAACAAATTGAGAAAATGATGCACTTTTAGAACATGATCCACTGGCCTGCTTCACCTGTTTACTCTGGATGAGGTTCTCTGGCCTGCAGTCTAGAGGTGTGGTCTAGACGCTTGGTTTAAACTGTGCCTACGCATCTCTCTCAGGTGGCTCTCGCTGACTTTTCATCCCCACTAAATTTGGATGAGTCTGCAAGCACAAACCATGAGGGATGCATCATCTTTTTGAAAGGTAAGCAGGAAAAGCCAATATGCTGTTAGAAAAGCCACAGAGATGTTTCTCACACAGGCCAGCAGAGGAACGTGGACCTTACCTGTAGCAGTGCCCTGTGAAAGCCAGAACCCAGACACAGAGCAGTTCAGAAAAGTTGGTTTGGAAGCCTTGAATGTCATGGACCGTGCTATTTATTTTTAAGTGCTCAAGGAGGGTTTAACTAAAACAGAAATAATGATGATCAGTGATCAGACTCGCGCAGGGATGAGTTGGGTCCCACCCTTGGCGGTGCCACTGTCAGTATCGCCGCCGTACCTCTGTCTCTGCACACACAAATGCTCGTGCAGGTAAATTATGTAGGTGAGTGAAGTGGCATTTGGGCTTCTGGGCAACAAGAGACTTTTTTTTTTGTTAAGATGAGAGCAGATTCAGAGGATGAGATGTGGAACGGATGGAGTTAAAGGAGTCCAGCAGGATTTAGCCCGGCTTTGCAATCCTAGACTTTCTGTGGGCAGGTGAGAGGACTAAAGAGCATTTACATGATCTCCTCATTGGCCTGCGTGGAGCTGTGAAGCATCTGACAGAGGAATGAAAGTGTCTTGGGAATGGAGCATCTGACATATGAAGTTGCTCCTGGAACTGTGTAGCCAGGAGAAAAGGCGGCCCTGGGGGCATCCTGTCAATGCACATAAATACCTGGTGGGAGAGAGCAGACGAGATGCAGCCAGGCTCCTCTGAGGGGCATCCAGTGGCAAGAGGCCATGAGAACAAACTGAAATACATGAAATTGTGTCTGAACAAATGAAAACTCTTTTCTTGTGATGGTGGCTGAACACTGGGACAGGTTACCCAGAAAGCTGGTGGAGACTCCATCCTTGCAGATACTCATAACCCAACTGGACACAGTCCTGGGCAACCTGCTCTCTTTGACTCTGCTTTGAGCAGGAGGGTTGAGCTAGATGATCTCCAGAGGTCACTTCCAACCTCAACTATTCCTTGATTCTGTGACTAAATATTTAGTTCATTGGCAACACACCATGAATTTAATGCTGAAGGACCAAAAGCATTGCAGTGGGGCTTTGGGGACAAATCTGACTGATACACTTCTGGGATTCGCCGTGCTGTGAGAGGAGGATGGAGAGACACATGGCAGGGTAACGGCACAGGGAGGAGTGCAAAGAGAAAAAGGACGTACCAGATTTTAAATCCCATTGCCGCAAAGGAAATGATTCTTGTCACCACTCTTACTCATTTGGCTGATGGAGCTTTCTTGGGCTGTTGGGAGCAGGAATTGTCATCTGTTCTGTCTGGCAGAGCCAGCACAGCTGCTAGGGCAGTTCTTACCCTCCTCCCCATCTCTCTTTTCTCATCTTTCCTCCCTATGTCCTCCCCAGTCGGTACTGAGATGGGAATTGTCAAGGGAAGGAGGTTGAACCAAAATTGAACTAACTCAGACTTCCCAGCCTTGTGTTTGTTAAACACCTGGCCTAGAAAGCCCCTTGTTCCCAATTTGGGTGCTATCACCCAGCATCCCCTGTTGAAAATCCAACCCCAAAACCATTCTCTTTCTGACAGGAGAATGTCTCATCCCACAGATGTTTTCAGCTCACACTCCCTTCACTCAGTCACAGCTTTCTTCCTCCTACCCCTGGACTTTCCTCCTTCCCTTTGGTCTGTTACTCACTGCAACCCTTTTGCCTCCTGCCATGATGTTAACTATCCCTCCTCTTCTCACGTCACCCACACCCCTGCTTTTCTCTTCCCAACTATTCCTTCCACCTCTCCTCTGCGTCTGAGCCCTGTTCCAGGTTTCTCTTTCTACCTCTTGGTCTTCATGCATCTCCTGCTGCTTGCATCCTGAGCCACGTGCCCACCCATTAAAGCTCCGTCTCCCCAGCTCTGTTTTTCTCTCCTGAGTCATTTGATGTACTTTGTGCTCAGTTGTCCTCTCCACGTCCTTGAAGGGACAGCCTGGCCCCATGTCCTTTGCTACCATCAGCCCTATTTGCAGTCTCCACGTTGCCAGAGCAGGACAGAAGGTGGTCGTTGCTGTGGCACTGATGGCCTTGGAGCCTACGGGTGGCATGACCGGATGCTAGGAAGGAATCGGGGACAGGACCTGCAAGCTCCTCGGATCAGCCTGGGTATGATGCATGGTCCAACTGAGACCTTAGGGTCTCAGGTGACCTTGTGGAGAAGTCCCTCTCCCAGCCCAGGGAGCTCTGTTAAATCCCTCTCTCGCCGGGTTTGTGGGATTGCCCAGCCAGAGAGCAGAGCACAGGGCCAGACCTGAGCCATTTGCTTGCACCCAGACCGGTTCCCTCGAATGCCAGAAGCCCTTTGCCTAGAGGAGTCCCCACAACAAAGGGCTTCATAGCAGAGCGAGCAGATCCCTCTAGATTACCGCAATTTCCCCTTGTCTGAGCACGGCGCTGAGCAAGCGAATCTGCTGCTGCATCCCGTACGTTATCTCTCTGCCCACCGGCGTGTGGATTAGTGTTGCTGCAGCAACAGCACTTTTGTACGACGAGCCCATTCTGGGAGAGCTGCTCCGGTTTGGGTGACTCAGGGCTCTGTCATGGGCTTGAAAGTGATTTGGCATCTGCCTCCACCCCTTTGTCTTGGCATCGCACGCGGTTCGGCTCTGACTTATTTGCCAGCAAAATGCTGGAAGGATGGGGAGGAGGGGGCAGGGCTTGGGAGCCGGAGTCTGCTTCTCTTCCTAACGAACGCGGCCTGAATAAAGTTGCTGCCAGGGGTGCGTGCCCGGGAACGGGGCTCCTGTATTGTTTCGCGTATCAGATATAAATGTTATGTTCAGTAATGCCTGGTCAAAGCAATGTCACTCTCAGTTTAGAAAACACAATCAAGTGATTTGCCATGGGAGAGGATCTATTCTGCAGGGACTGTGATAATATTATTCACCCGATGATTTGCATAAATGCATATGATTTGCATATGCAAATGGACACTTCCAGGCTGTGACCGCAATAAACACAGCAAGATTTTCAGCACTGCAAAACCTTTCCTCCAAAAGAGACGCTGAAATTTGTTTGGAGACTTGCTCGCTCCAAATTGACGCGTCCCGGCGGGGCGGTAGATTTGCATACGCACCACAGGCAACCAAGGCCACTTCATTTGTCCATGCTGCTGCCTGCTTACCAACCCTCCCACTGTCAGTCCTGCCTGTGAGGCATTCCCACCAAAGGGATAACCCCACCACTTGGATTCGCCTTCCTTTCCTGCCTCTTCCCCTAGACTGGTGCTGATGGAGGGGAACAGTTCCCACCAGGGAGGAGGAGGTGATGGGACACTCAATCCAGAATGGAGCATCGCAGAAATGGAGGGAAGGAAAAGAGGCCTGTCCACCCAGGCCAGTGAGGATGGTGGTCGTCCCCTGTTGGTGAGCCAAGCCCTCTCTGCATGCCTCCAGTTTGGAGTGTCACTTTGGAGAGGCTTTGGTGGTGGCTAACCTCAATAAGTGGTTAGTGACAACTGTCTGGAAATCACTCACTGTAGGCCACCAACTTTGGCATTGAAAAGCATCTGCCCAGTGCTCAGGGAACATCCAGTTGAACACCACGGATAAGAATTACCATATTAACCCAGCTGTCCCATAATTTGGGCTGTAATCTAAGATGAATGCTTGGGCTACCTCTTCTTGGAGAGTCCTTCGCTGTGCCCGGAGGCCAGGATTGAAGATTACAGGGGTGAATCTGCTCCTATGAGCAGCCTGAGGTTACCCCACGAAGGACATGCCCTGGCTTAGGAGGAGACAGTGGGTGCCCTGGTCTCACACTGAGCTTGGCTCTGCCCACCCTGGGTGGTACAGCTGAGACTAAGGCACCTAGTTCTGTCCCATTTGGATGAACTGGGTGCTAAAGAGATTTATGTCAGATACAACATGGAGAAGTCAAGTTGACTTATCTGGAAACTAGATCTAGAATTAGTCCTGGTGGTTTATTGTGGTGAAAAGTTATACCTCTGCCATCCTCTGTCCATGGAGAAGGCAGCAGCACTCAGAGAGTGGGGTACTGGGCTCTAGAAAGACATGAGACACAAACTGCCATGAACATTGCAGAAAATATTGAATGAGCTGACACACTGGGTCTGCTCCAAAGGTCAATGTAGCCACTTGTGCCTCCCTCACAAGTACATCTCAGCTATGTAGGGAAGCACCATGAGAAACAAGGTGAGGGTAAAAGACGGCTTTGCCCAGCATATCGGGTTCCAGCAGGGATGGGTTGTGGGATTTCCTGAGTTGGAGCTGAGCTCTGAACTATCATACTTAAGGACTACCAGTGGAGTGATTCTCAGTAATTTTCTCCAAGCCACTTCTCACTGTATGGTGTATGTATCCTCCCCAGTGCTTCCTTGGAACAAGTCCCACAATCTGATTACACACTTCTCTCAGCTCACTTTAAACCCAAGGGCCAACAATTTCATCAGGGAGGAGCAACAAGCCTTTTAACAAATTAAAGAAGAGAGAGTTTGTGCGGTAGCCCTTGGGCCAGTCCAGACAGGACGAGATACGACAAATGTGCTTTACACCCTTCGAATGAAAAAGAGATATTAGCTGCATAAGACAGCGTTTGAGCCACTCCAGAATCAGTCAGTGCTGAAGCACGGTTCCTCTTGGCACCTTGATTGCCTCTGCTGGCCTGAACGTTCAAAGGGAGGGTCCCCTTACGCATCATGCAAGTGATGCTACATGGAGTAAGTGGGTCGCGCTGATCGTGCAATGCCTTGAACGGGAAACCCCAATGACCTGGGTATCCTGGAAGTGATCGTGAACTGACCAGGAGGCAGAAATTTTGGAGAATTACCAGGGGAGCTGACTCGTGCTGGAGCGGCTCCACTGTATGATAAATTACCAAATAAACAAAAAGTTGGGGGAATAGGAAATAAATAAAAAAAAATCAAATAACCAAAAAGTTGGGGGAATAAAAAAGTGGGGATGGAGTTACAGCATTTGTCTACCCGGGTAACCATTACACGTGACAGAGTCCTGCTTTCCTGAAAATGGCCAAACTTGTGCCTGCTGATGGGAAGCAGTGACCGAATTCCTTATTCTGCTTTGCTTCTGTGTGCAGCTTTTGCTGTAGTATTAAAATGTCTCTGTATCAACCCGTGAGTTTTTGTACTTCTACCCTTACGATTCTCTCCCCATCCCACTGGCAGGCAGTGAGCAGCTGTGTCGTGCTTAGCTGTCTACCTGGGTTATCCCACAACAGATTCCTATACCTTGAGAAATAAACATTTTACCCAGAAATATCTTCTTTTTAATCATTGGGGATCTGGCTTTTATTTTCCTGGCCAATACCAGCTGTATTGAGCTGAATTGAGTTGAAAGTATCCTGGGGAGCTGGGTGAAGGGAAGAGGACCCTCTACTAGGTGATATAACGTACACTGCCAGGCAGAACGGAGCTGTTGACTTATTACAGAAAATTCATTAGTGATACCCTGGAGCCTGATATGACTCAGGAAACAAAGGCTAAAAACACAACCCTGAAGTAAATGTTATTTGAACATCTACTCCCTTTCCGACAGAAAATATTTCTAATGTAAGTCATTCCAATACTCTGTGCAGGTTTTTTACACTCAGTTGTTAATTTCTCATGGGTTACCAGTAAGCCTTGTATTCACAATATTCAAAACCACATCAGAAAAATGTTTTTCCAGTTCATGTATGGTTTTCACCCATGCAGCAAAACCCACACACATCTAATAGCATCTCAAGGCTCGAAGTAGAACTCAAGTCTTTTCTCCACCAAAACTTAATCCATGGACAAGCCTCACCAGATGTCACCAAGCCATGTTTCACAGTCCAGCCGTCGGGATGCTGGGCTGAATGGAATAAGAGAGAAGCACAACTAAAACTCAGGTTTGGACACCAAAGACAGAAGACTCGTAGACCACTGACGCCGTGGATACTGTATGAACGATTTTGTTACAAATGCCACCATACACCTTTGAGCCAGGCCTCCTGGACTGGACTAAACCAAAGTGGGCATTGTGGTGCAGGTTTGTGCAGCGGTTTTGGCACGGGTGATGTGGTGGGAGACACCACCATGGCCATGCATGTCTGCCTTGGCTCTGGAACCAGCTGAACTAAGAGGAGTAATGTAATTCTGAACATCTGGGAGGACTCGTCTGTGTCCTCTGGGTATGAAAGGCTGATTTTCAAGAACTTCAAGAACTAGTCCATTTAGGGTGTAGATGATAGCACTATCGCTAGTGTGTCTCCTTATTGTCTGGCTGTTCCTAATTCTCCTTGTAGTGCCTTTGTGCAAGGTCTCATTTATCTGATCGAAGGTTGAATAACGCTTGCCCCGAAGGTACGAGGCCACTATTCGTGATAAGACTGTGAAGTCTGCAGACATGGCCTCGGCGACATGGCCTCGGCGGACATGGTTTGAGACTCCTTCAGGGGTTTTGGTAGAACTTAAGTCACCAAAACTGTGATCCTGAACATTGTAAGGGCTTACATCAGCTCCCAGGCTCTTTCAGCTTTCTCAATCAAACAGAAGCAACAGGCTGTGCCCCACAAAAGCCACAGAGACTTTTTTTTTCTGGAGGTCTTATTTTTAGGAGATTTACAGGAAAAAAAAAGAGCAAACTGAATAGAAAAGTGAAAATATACAGATAACAATAACTCAATGTACTATATAAATGACTTGTTAAACACAAATCAGACAGATTGCATTAAAAACAAAAACAATTGAAAATCTTTTGCAACTATGAAAACAAAATAAAAGCATAACTATGGAAAGCATCAGCAATCATAGGAAGCACATATTGGGAAATCAGTGATGAGGGAATTGCACGGCTGAGGCATGGGATATCTGTGCTACTGGCTCAAAGCTGGGCTGGAGACTGAAATGGTAGCTCCTACAAGAAAATAAATCATTTTGTGAGGTTTGCAGGTAAGTCTGGACCCAGCTGTATTGTATGTGCAGATGACGGGAGCCACCTGATGGATGACAGACGTTTCAGCTGAGACCATTGTCCTGGCTGGCCACCACAGTCCAAGGAGCAAAACAGGCACTCATCTTGTTTTAGACCTCTGCAAGTAAAACCCAGGCTGCAAATGTGCCACTGTCAGTAGGGCGATGCTGAGATGGTGCTACCTGCACTGGAGATACCTCCAGTGGGAGCAGAGGAATAAGGAGCAGGGAGTTGGGCAGCACTTGCCAGGACTCCACGGGAGCTGTGTAAAGCTCCTGTGACATTTTTCCAGGATCAGTGCAAATTTCTTAATGATAATTCTTCACAATTGCTAGAAAGTAACTCAGAATACTGGATGACTATAAGACATAGAAATGGGATCAGAATAGAAAAATCAAAAGTTTATCAGCCAACACTAACGCCTTCTGCTTTAAACTCGAGGGGTCTATGTGCTGAAAAGGCAGAGTAAGGTCTCAGGTGTCTGAGCCGATGTAATACTTGAGCGGCTCGGGGAACGGGTTTCTCATTCAAAAACGAAAGGTGCAAGTACTGGGAAAGGTGCCAGTTAGACTTGATTAGATTTGTAAGATTAATTAAAACCAGACAGGTTCAGAGAACTGTGAAAAAGACAAATTAGCAAATTAGCAAATCAGGAAACCTATCTTTAGAAAAGGAATTCAAAAGCCTCTGGCTTCTTTATCATAGCAAATTTGCTTATCAAAGCACACTTCTTTCATGTTTTCTGAAAAGGCAAAGCAACTACACCTTGGTGATGAACATTTTTGTTGTTCCAGGGTAAATATTCAGTTTCTCAAGCCTATGCCAATAGCAGCCCATTCAGCCAAGGACAGCTCACGATTTCTGTCTCAGGTGACAGTGGAGGGTTTCTTGACTGACCAGCATAAGCACCAGCCTGTCTGTCCACTGAATGTGCTGGATGGATGGATGCTCTGGAAACAGGCATCCTTTAGCTAGGGTGATGTATTAGACAAGGGAGACGAGATACATTTGTAAAGGATCACTGTCGTAACCAGGGGTTTGCAAATACCTTGCGCTTGGGGTTAGTTTGAGATTTTTAAGGAGTCCTGACTATGCTCCTAGTCAGAGTGCAAGTTCCTTACAAATCCTTCCCATTTCAGATCCTTTAGGAAAATCACTGCTTGATCCACCACTTGAGGGGTATTGGGAACTGAAGAAGAATAATTTATGGACATATGCAAGAGCTGGTGAACATTAATTTAATCTCATCCCAACAGCAGCCAGGGGAAAACAAGAGTCTAGTCTGCAGTCATTGGGTGGCTCCATCTACCAACAGAAGAAAGAGACCAGGTGATTTCATCCTTTCCAAGAGGAGACCTCAGACAGATTTTCTGGAGGTCTGCCTCGTAGAGAGGTAGCATCTTGGCGATTTGCGTGCAGTATGTTCCTACCCTTCTGGGAGAGAAATCACATTGCAATTCTCTTGCTAGGGATGAGTATTTTGAGAAGCAGCTGAAAACTTTTTAGAGCTATGCCAGGTGATTTAGAACCATTGCCTTTAGAAAACTGAGATTAAGTGTACTTAAATAGAGGAGGATTATTGGCCTACTGGATTTTTATTTCCCAAGTTTTACCTGATCTCCTGAGGCATGATCGTATCTATATGAACCCAAATAAAATCCACAAATCCATCTTCAAAATGTCTTTGGGATGAGCTTTATAATGTAAAAATGATAACAACTACTCAGAAGTATTTCTTGGATGCAGAAACAGACGCTGACTTTCATCAAGGACTTTGGGTATGTCCACATTGCCGAATGGCTGGACTCTGAATCCAGAATTCTACTTTCGTGCTCAGAAATGTTCCATATTGATATGCCATCACATATTAAAACCAGCCAAACACTGGTCAGTGGTAAGACAGCAGCTAGCAGCTGCTAAGGCTCCTACTAGACGTGCCAAGGATGTTTCACTCAGGCCTGGCAAAAATGTCAAAATGGGTTCAAGTTGAGCCAAATTGCCATAGATACTCCTGTGGCTCAACACAAGTCGCGCAAATCAGATCTACAAGGCTAACAGAGTGTTAGCAGCGAGACGTATCCAAACAAATACCATTGCTAACCCAACCGACTGCGATTTTATTAGGCATACATTGATTAAGGCAGCTTGGTTCTCATGATGCAAGAGGGGTACTGCACTCTTGTTCACATTGAGATTTCTGTCGGCGGATGGGCCAACAACTTCGGTGTCTGAACAGTAGATGAGGTGTGTTTCTAGACGGCTGACCTGTCTGCTGGTGAGCCTTGGAAATTCAGATTTGTAGTACACATCAGATGAAGACATTTTTCAGTTGAATAACAGTGATAATTAATTAAGCTGTGCATTATATCAGCATGTTTTCAATACACAGCACAATTCTTTAATCTCTATTATTTCCTATTTAAGGTTTGCTTTTTAGTTCTTTAAAACTCTGTACTTGGATATTTTGCTGCCTTTCCATACAGAATCCAGCCACTAGGCTGGATTGCTTGACTTGGCAGTGGAAGGGCCCAACAAGCACCACTGAGACCCTATCGCCCACGTCAGGTGGAACATAACTTTCTGCCTCCTTGTTACCAGCCCCGGTGAGCGTGTGGGCAGTGTGTAACGGGGCTGCAGGACAGCAGTGGAAGCCAAGTGCCCTCAAAGTGCCAGCTAAACTATGAAAGTGTAATTAATTTAAAAGTCAGAAGTGATTTAGTGACCTTAGATTCATGTCATCTGAGGGCTTGGGCTGCCCAGGTCTGTACTGTGCCTACTGGGAGGGAGGAAGGGCTGAAGGCTTTTGTGCATCTCTCCTTGGCTCACACACCCAGCAGAGCAGGGATTGCAGTGCAGGAGCTGGAGAGCAACACAGCCAAGGTGGCTGCAGTGAGAAAGCATTGGCTAAAGACCTGTCATGACCTAGCTGGAGTCACAAGGACTCTCATCTGGGCCCAGAAGATGTGTAGGATACAGAGGGGTGACATGAGTGACCGTCAGGTTTCTTTTCGGCACTGTTTGTGTTGGGTCGTATGTTGCCATCGTACACCTCGGGCTGTCACATGGATGAGAGTTGCTTAGTTGTGTTCAGAGGCCTAACAAAGGTCTCAGCCCTCATTAGACATGCACTAGGGAATGACTAATCCAGGACTTTTCTACCACTGCATCTTTTGCAGCATTGCTGCTGGCCTCACCAAAGGGGGTACCACAGCCCAGAAATGACAGCTGAGAGGGTCCCTGGAGGTCTCCAGTCCAAGCACCTGCTCAGAGTAGGATGCTCCTCAGCACCAGCCCAAGGTGGCCAGGGCATTGTTCAGTTGAGTCCTGCAAATATCCGAGGAGGGAGCCTTCTCACCTCCACAGGCACCTGACTCAGGGCCATACGACACCCCTGAGCAAGGAGAACCTTAGGCAACTGTAAACCTCTGAAGTCCCAGCTTTTGGCAATTGCCATTTGCTATATTGCCTGGCACTATGGAGAAAAGATCCATCATGTTTGTAAGGGCCCTTCAAGAGGTCACAGACTGCTGTTGAACACCCCTTAGTCTTCTCCTGACCAGACTAAATGAGCACAGGTCCCACCACCTTTCCTAGTAAGCCATGCATCCCAGATCCTTACCATGTTGGAATCATCTATAGAATCATAGAATACTTTGGGTTGGAAGGGAGCTTTAAAGGCCATCCAATCCAACCCCCTGCCAGAAGCAGGGACATCTCCAACCAGATCAGGTTGCTCAGAGCCCCGTCCAACCTGGCATTGAACGTTTCCAGGGATGGGGCATCCACCACCTCTCTGGGCAGCCTGGGCCAGTGTTCCACCACCCTCAGCGTAAAAAGATTTTCCCTAATATCTAATCTAAATCTACCTCCCTCTATTTTAAACCCATCACCCCTCGTCCTGTCACACCAGGCCCTGCTGAAGAGTCTCTCCCCACCTTCCCTGCAGCCCCCTTTGGGCACTGGGAGCCGCTCTCAGCTCTCCCCGCAGCCTCCTCTTCTCCAGGCTGAACAGCCCCAGCTCTCCCAGCCTGGCCTCACAGCAGAGCTGCTCCAGCCCTCTCAGCATCTGCGTGGCCTCCTCTGGACCCTCTCCAACAGCTCCACGGCCTTCTGCTGTTGGGGGCTCCAGAGCTGGACGCAGCGCTGCAGGGGGGTCTCAGCAGAGCGGAGCAGAGGGGCAGGATCCCCTCCCTCGCCCTGCTGCCCACGCTGCTGGGGATGCGGCCCAGGACGTGGTTGGCTTTCTGGGCTGCAAGCGCACATTGCCAGCTCATGTTGAGCTTCTCATCCACCAGGACTGCCAAGTCCTTCTCCTCAGGGCTGCTCTCCATCCATTCTCCGCCCAGCCTGGATTTGTACCTGGGATTGCCCCGACCCACGTGCAGGACCTTGCACTTGGTCTCAGACTGCTGTGCCCTCTGAAAGATTTGAGGGAAGGAGGGGGAACTCTCCCAGCAGTGGGTGGACATCAAACCAAGGACTGCCTGAGAAAAGTTGACCCCTACAAGCCAGCTGATGCCCTCCCATAAAGGGAGGCCTAGACTGGCTTAAGGACTGGGTCCACACAAGTCTTACAACATTCAAGAGGCTGAAAAATTGCAAGTCTTGCACCCAGAAAGGAAGAAACTCTTGCAGCAGTATGGACTGGGGAAGGAACCATGCTATGATCTTACAGTCTTCAAACCTTGCAGTACCACATGCGTGAGGTTGCTCAGGAGAAGATGTGCTCGGAAGGGCCCTGGACACAAAACCAGCTCTCAGACTATATCAAGGAGGTATTGCACTTCCCTGCCCTGCAGACATGGTGCATCCATGGAATGTGGGACAGGTTCCAGAATGGCAAGGGAATGCCTTCAGCAGGCAAACTTCCGGGGATAGACTCTCCCTACTCACGGCAAGTGACGCTCTAATTTTGGATTGTCTGTGTGTCAGCCTTTTGGTGTGATGCCAAGCCAGGAGTGCGTGTTGTCTGCAGGCTTGTGCTCCACGTAGGTCTGAATTCCTCTGTGGCCAAGGTAGCTTCAACTCTGTCATGGAAAAATGAGCTCTGAGCACTGGGTACCTGAGTACACAGCTCCAGGCAGCCC
>WHYT01016683.1:178454-235150 GCA_009806455.1 Tetrax tetrax
CTCACAGCAGAGCTGCTCCAGCCCTCTCAGCATCTGCGTGGCCTCCTCTGGGCCCTCTCCACCAGCTCCACGGCCTTCTGCTGTTGGGGGCTCCAGAGCTGGACGCAGCGCTGCAGGGGGGTCTCAGCAGAGCGGAGCAGAGGGGCAGGATCCCCTCCCTCGCCCTGCTGCCCACGCTGCTGAGGATGCAACCCAGGGTGCCCTTGGCTTTCTGGGCTGCAAGTTCACATTGCCAGCTCATGTTGAAGTTCTCATCCACCAGCACCCCCAGGTCCTTCCCCTCAGGGCTGCTCTCCATCCATTCGCCACCCAGCCTGGATTTGCTCCTGGGATTGCCCCATCCTACATGCAGGACCTTGCCCTTGGCCTGGTTGAACTTCATGAGGTTGGCATGTTCCCACCACTCCAGCCTGTCAAGATCTCTCTGGATGGCATCCCTTCCATCCTGGTAGCCACAGTCCTGGTAATTCCCACTGGTAACCACAGTCACCGTTTCCCCACCTCATACCCACAACCGCATCAGTGGGATGTGAAGTGTCTACCTGTCCACACCAAGGCGAGTGTTGACCCAGAGCTGGGGGAGCAAGACAGGATGTGGAACAGCTGGTGTGTGAATTCACTGGCTGGTACCCTCCAGCGTCCCCAACACCCCACAGCCCGCCCTGAGCTAAAAGAACTGGGTGACCAGAAGTCCCCCATGAATTTCCAGTGCTCCCGCATGGGGTCCCTGAGGCAGGAGATTCACTTTGTGAAATGCCGCTTTTAATGAAGGACTCAAATGAGAATTGCAATTAAACTGCCTCTTAAAAGCTCTTTGTGACCACTTAAATTTACCTCTGAATTTAGTTACCAGAATGGTCCCCGCAGGACGGAGCGGATTGCTGGGGCTGGGACACCCCAGGAGACAGGAGTGGTTGGCTTTCAAGGGAACGAGACTCCCTGATATTTAGGGAAACGCATGAATTTCTGACTCTGCAGAGCTGTGCTCTAACAGCATTCTGAAGCTGTAACTGGACCCAGGACCCCACTGCGCTGCACTTGCCGCGTAGGGGAGCGAGAAACCCGACAGGCGATGCTGGCTGGCCATGCTAAGACTACGCCGAGACCCACAGTGTGATGAGGTTTGCGTGGCTGTGCCTCCTCAGCAGCTCTCCTGCAGCAATTGTTAGGGCTGGGCAGGACAGCGAAGCCAAATTTCAGCTCGATCCTGGAAAGCTCTTGCTTTCATGGCAGGGACTGACCATCCCGTTTGGCAGGGTGGCGATATCCATTCCCATGGGCCATGCCTGGCTGTGGAAGATGCTGAAGAAGACCTTTAAAACCACGAGATCCTGGACACTTGTGGCTGTTTAGTTATTGAGAGCTGTTTTCACGAGGCAGCCACACGTCACCCCCGCGTCTCTCCTCGTTACCTCTGGCCTGCTGCAGTCCCAGCGTGCTGTGACGCATCGAGAGGCAGCGGGCTGCGGCGTTACCCACCCCTCCCGCAGCATCGGCAGAAGGCGACGTGTGGTTTATGCGTCAGCTCTCCCAGTTCAGAGCTTCGCTTGCTGGCACAGGCCGCTGGTGGAGGTGCTTTGGCTTCGTGTGCCAGACCAGGAGCCAGAGCAGCACCCTGGGCTTGCACGGCGAGTGCCGTCAGCCCTGTCACTGACAAACTCCGTCATTACCTTAGTCGTTTTTCCCCAGAACTGGCTGCATTTTAAGCTGTACAAAAATTATACGTGGGATCTTCTTCCTTTGTAGTGCGGCAGCAGCTGGATTTGCATCAGGAAATCCGCTCTCGTAGTTTGATGCTGCACTGCAATTTTATTCCTTTTGAATAAAGCTTTAAGGGCCACAAGCCTTTAACAAAACACAGGCTGCAGGATATAAATGTTTTGAACCTTCAGAGAATGAAAAAACTAAGACTGCCAAGAGAATGAAACCTCCCATTCGCTCCAGCAAGGTAAGGCACTGAAAGCTACCGAAGATGAGTTACCTGTTGCCTCAGACTACATCTACATGCAAAAGGTTTCCACACAAAGGTTTTTCTTAATGAGGAAGCTGCTGTGGGACCAGTGAGAACATGTTATGAAGTTTCTATCTGCCTCTTCCTAGGGGCCCAAGGCCACCAGGATCCTCAGCCAGCTGCCAAAGCCTCCAGCTTCCCCTGAAAACAATTCTGAGGGACAGAAGTAAAGTTTAATAACATATGATGGACAAAGCCATTCATCCAGTTGCCAAGTCATCTGCTTAGAGGCCAACAAATCCTCGAAGGGAAGATGCACTTGGAGAGAGTCACAGTTGTGGGCAGTGATCTGTTAATATTTTGCCTTGAGAAGTGATGAGAGGAGTGGGGCTGAAGTTTTTTCCTCCCTGTTTACACCAATGACTCCAGTGACTCCAGATCTGACTCCTTTCTCCAGGAGTTTTCAAGACTCCTTGGTGAGTGGTGCTCATGGAAGAGGAGACCATTTGGTGTTTTTTCTCAGTTCATGGGTGGAGTTGTCTCCCTGGTTGGCTTCTCCAGCCCCTGCACATGTATTAGCATCCTGGCAGCGGTTTCTAGTTGTTTCCTAGGCCACAATATCTCTGTTGGCCAGCACTGACAGCTCTGGCCATGGGCTAGGTTTTAATCTAAATTCTCTCAGGACATTACCAGAAAGCTCCAGGCCCATCCATCAGTCTGTCTATACAGTGCACCGATCAGTCTTTCATACCTTGATCGCCTCCAGCCCCAATGACTCAGATATGGTCTGTTATCCATGGTCTCATTAGGGTACTTGGGATTAAAAAAATGACTGCAGGTGTGATTGGTGTCGCCACCATCCCTTCTGCTGGCACCTACAAAGGCTGTTGGTGACCCATGACTGCTGTCTGCGAGGCTGGGGTGCCAGCCGCTGCCCCACTGCCCACTCTGCTTCCATCCATGTCATCCCTGAAGGGTCAAGAGGAGCAGCAGTCCTGGTCTCCATGGCCTCACCTCATCTCTCCATCTCTCCCTCCTCTGCCTCTCTTTTAGCAGCAGTAACCCAGACAGCCTAAGTGTTGGACACATATCTGAAGAAGCTTTTGTTGGCTTCAGCTCCTCTTGTCAGCACTCTTGCAGACAGCATTCAGATGACCTTTTCTCATCTGTGCCCCATTTGTTCTTTTTCACTGCTGTAAAAGCACGTGAAGAAGGGTTGGACCTTTGGCAAAATACCACCCTGCTCACTGAAGGTCACTCTGTATTATCCCTGGACCTTGCTCAGGTGTTGCCTGGGAAAATGCTAGTTAGTTAGGGACAGGATGATGCCAAGGAGCTGCTAGCAATCACCAGGCTGGACTGCAACCTGCTCTCTTGGCTTTGCAGCCCAGCAACTCCACTGTCCCACTGCCACCAGCAAGCCTGGATGCTGCAGATCTGTACCTACACAGTGAAGCCCTTCCTTTTGCATGCCCGTCCGTCCAGACTGCTCCCCGTGCCAAGAGCCGATGGCCTGAGCCTCCCTGCCTTGCACACAACATCTCAGCAAACGAGGGCCAGGGCAGGATCCATCCTCCAGCACGACGGTCTGCGAGCTGGAGGGCTGCTGTTGGGTTGTGGTCTCTCTAGGTAACAGAACCAGCATCCTTCCCTGCCCCCTCAATAAAAATACAGCTCGGTGCAAACACTCAGCAGCTCCATCTTTTTGCCTTTATCCCTTCCCCTGCACTGTCAGTGGTGTCCTGCTTGCAGGCATTGTCTGGCTGCTCTGCCGAGCAGCCGGATTGTTCCAGTGGCCCCTAAACCCGATTACAAGGCGCCGAGACCCCATTCTCATCAGAATCCTTTTCCTTGTGCACATTCAGACACTTCCTCCCCCATCCGGGAATAAACATTCTTCCCATTTACGCCCCAAAGCAGAAATGATCTGTTTTGGTTTCGCCGCCAACACATTCCCTAAACAGTTGAAAAACACCCGGAGCGTGTACATTGCACCGGTGGGACTGGACACTCTCTGTCAGCAGCGTTGGGATCCTGCAAGGCGGACAGCCTCCCCGAAGGGCTCGTATTTGGCAGAGATGGTTTAGTTGGGGATGAAAAAGCCCTAACGACCCCAGTCCAGCCTGGCCTGGAAGAGCGCAGGAGCCCAGTGCAGGGGCCTGGGCCAATGCTGTGCCCCATCTCTGCTTCACTCCGCCCTGTCTCGCATGCTGAACCCTGCGAGGGGGACTTGTCCCCCAAAGCCTGCTCTACGCCTGCTGAAAAATCAGTGCAGCAGGCAGACAACAGGAAAAGGATGCTTTTTTTTTTTTTTAAGAGTATGTATCACATCATGCTACAGCACACAGTGCATAAGACTCAGCTCTGCGGGGCAGATCTTCAAAGCCTCCGGTGGGACTGAAGGAGACATTAAATTATTTAATTTTGTGTGCTGCGGGAAGCATTGTCTCTGCCGGAGCTGTCGGGGAGCCCTGGCGCCAGGTATTTCTGCCCTTCTGCTCCCTCAGCCTTCAAGACACCTCTGAAACCCCATGCCTTTTTTGATAGCCCCTCAAACCTATCTGGGGCATCTCATGACCCCCCTTCCATGCAGCAGGGACTCTCCAGCGGCTTGGTATTGCCAGGATCTCCAAAAAATATGCAAGATGCAGACTTATTGAATGAAATTGTGCAGATAGCTTGTTCAGCTCCCTCTCTTCCCGCGGATCCTGCTTGTCATGCCCCTGGTGTTTCTGCCTTACGTGTTCTCTGTATTGTTCATTTCGGGTGAACTTGTAGGGATTTTGGAGAAGGCAAGGACATGGGGTAGACACCTGTCTGCAGGATCTTCTCCTGAAAACAGGGAGAGGCATTTTGCTCAGGGGGACATTTTTGCTTCATGGGGAAAAAACAGACCTTTTCATCAAGAAGCTTTCTGTTCCTGACTCTGAAAGTCAAAACCCTCCTTGATTCGGGTGTTAAATCCCGATTTATATCAAAGCCCGAGGTGGGTCGAGAGCTGGTGAGACCCCGGGAGAGCTGGTGTCACGGCAAGGTGCCGCTGCCCCGTGCAGATTCGTGCCGTTAGACCCAGCCGTGCCATTGTGACCTGTTCCGCAACCCACCCCGCACCCCCGTTCAGGCACGCCGGTCTCCAGACGAAGGAGAAAAGGGATGTAAGGAATCAAAGCCACCCTGTCTGTATTTCGGTGGGCTCCCTTACCCCAGGCTTAGGTCCTAAAGTTAGGCAGCCACACTCAGGGCGAGGAAATAATTTAATTCTTCAGGAAAACATGCTGTGATTTAGCCATTTCATGAACCTGTGTAGCTTTTAAACGCTTCCTGAGCGCGCACTTCGCATTGTGTTCTCAGTCTTTCTCTACTGGAACGGCACATTTTCATCCTCAAAGTCCACCGCAATAAGTGGATTATTAAAAAAAAAATTTACTTTTCCCTTCTGATTTCTAAATATTCGCAGACATTGCAGTCCATTTCCAAGTTCACTCCCACCTACTTCTTTCCATCTCCATGTTGGCACCGAGAGGATCTAATTCAGTAATAAAAAAAAAAAAAGTCTTTTCTGGAAAGGTGAAAATAACCCAAGAATCTCAGCAGCACCAAATTCCAGCATCTCACTCTTTGCCCTACAGATCATTAGGCTCACAGCCCCTACCTGGCACATACAGAAACTTAAGATATATTCCAATGCGAAATCCTCCACAATAAAGAGAGAAATTAACCAAAATATTCTGTTATGCAACTCACAGTCTGCTGTGTTTCAACGATCTGAAATATTTTATTCTATATTTTTTGTTCTAAAGTGCTTCCAATTCCATTTTATTAATATATTTATTTATATACTGTTATATTTATTTTTAAAATAAGTAGCTCAGATTACTTATCAGCTACATTATAAGATATAAGCAATTCTTTAAAAAATTATTTTTATTGTTAGTGCAAGGAAATAAGTGACATTTCCATAATTAAAAAGAACAAAATCCATCTTTGAGGAATTTCACTAATGGATATTTTCTCAGGTGCCATTTGCGTTCTCAGCTTATTTGCCTGACTAAATTCACATGACAGAATACAACAAAAGAAGAGAAAGAAGTCTAAAAAACTGCAGCAGCCAAAAAGAAAATAGAATTAAATATTTTTTTTAAAGAATAGATCACAATTTAATGGAAAGGAAGAAAATACCTGCTACACAGTCATGCAACAGACAAAATTCCTATGGCACAAGAAAATAAAACCGCATCCTTTTATATCTAAAACAAATGCCTATTGCTACAGTGACGAAAATGGAGAAATTAAGAGTGGTGAGGAAGACTCCATTTGCGCAAAGGGAAACCTAGACATTGCCCTTTAAAAATAACACCCAAACTTTTCATTAATTACCAGTCAAATGTGAAGAAATTATGCTTAGAATCAAACACGCAGTTGTGGCCAGCTCAGCAGGGCGAAGGGTGAAAAGGAAGGAACATACAAACCCCATAGCTAATAATTAATTAATTCATTAATCAATCATGGAAAGAGGGAAGGGGGAGGAAGAAATCTTACCACCAAATTGGGTAACCGGCTAAGACCTTTGTGCCATTGAAGAGAAAAGATAAAATTAGTCCAAGCAGGTGGTAATCCATTAGTCCAGGCTGGTGCAAGGGGAAAATCTCAGCGAAGTTTTCAGAAAAACATGAAGTGCGAAAATGAATAATCCCCCTCCTTTCAGGAAAAAAAAAAAAAAAAAAAAAAAAAAAAAAAAAAAAAAAAAGAAAGAAGAGTTAAACAAAGTCCCTTGTGGTGCGGATGACTTTCTGGCTTGTCAGAAACACACCTCTCCAAGCCTTTTCCCTGTAGATCATCCAAAAGCGTCTATTAAAAAGTGCAGGGCTTGGGGATGTCAGCAGGCAGCCAATCAGACCGCATGGCCCAAGGTGAGGGATGAGTCTCAGCCCAGGGCTGTCAATCACCCTCTCCTCCCCCTCCACCCCACAACTTTGTTCCAAGCCCTCGCTTCCACAGACAAACCCTCTTTGCAAGAGTCTTTACTGGGGCAGTGAGACTTTTGCTGGTTTCTTTTTTTTTCAATTATTTCAATTTTTTTTTTATTATTATTATTATTTTTACTGAGAAACCCAGGATGCACAGACCCTGCTTCTGGCTTGGCATGCCAAGACGTTGCAAGGTAAGGATGAAGGGTGACTGTGATTGTGCTTAATCTCACGGCAGGGGTGAGATAGCAACTTATTCTTTAGATGGAGAGGGAGGTGAACATTAACCCTTGCAGGAGGCAGAGCTGGTAGGAGCACCGAAGAGGCAGAATAACCCTCTGAGAGTGTTGGTGTGATCCGCATGGGCAAAAGTGATGATAAACTTTAAATGGAATCTGCGCCGCCCAGGTTTTGCAAAGCATCTGGGTGGGATGGATGGAGAGGGGAAGCAGTGGCAGCCTGGTTTTCTACTGAGAAAAGAACATCAAGTCATGGCAAGAGGGGAGCAGGCAGATGGGAAGATGTCCCGTTAATGAATTTCTTGTGACAGCATCTCTGGATGCAGAAAGATGAAAATATTACCAAAAATCACCCACAAAATAATAATAATAATTTAAAAATCACAAGCATTAAGCATTATAACTTCTCTGAAGTGGTTGCATGCTGCAAATACAGCCAAAAGATTTTCCATGAAAATCCTTGCTACTGCATAGAGATGCTGTTTTTACAGGAGCTATTGTGTCAGAGGAGCAGATCTAGGAGATGACTCAACAAAACAGGACAAAGAAACAGAGGAAGTAAAAAAGGTGCTTTTTCTCATGAAGCATCCTCTGCAATCACAGCTCTTTGCCGGCAGTGGAGCTGCCCAGTTTCTAACCACCTGGAGATTGGGTGCTTTAGGAGCAGCCAGCAGATCAATTTATTGCTATAACAGAGGTCCAAGGTCCAACCTTTGGCAGCCCAAGGCATCTCATGGTTTTGAAAGTTATAGACCTTCTCCTGATATTAAAACTCTGGGCAAAAACTCATCCCTTGTTGCTGTCTGGTTACCAGGATGAACCTGTCTTTCTTGCCTCCCGGTTCTTATAGATTTTAGTGTATTTGGACACGGAGTTAGTGCAGAGCTGTTCTCGTAAGTTGGTTTCCTGGCCATCATGCATCCAAGAGAGGACATCCACCAGCTGTTCGCTCTGCACCTTACCTCTTCGTCACTTTCTGCATCTGCTGAAAGCGCTATGAGGCCAAGCTTCTCCAGGCTTAGTCCAATGGGTTTTCCAGTTGTCTGTGAACCATCATAGATGTTAAACGCGGATTGTTACTCTTGCGGGATTGCAAATCCCAAAGGATATAATTTGGTGTAGTCTATCCTGGCAAATCCCTTACCTGGCACCCAGCTATGTTTTACTGAATGTGATCACTTTGGTTTAAGAAAGCAATAATTTTCAAATGAGCATTTCGAGACACGTGGATTTAATCCATTCCACTAAATTAAACACTACCTGGGAATCTTCCCCAGATCCTGAAGGCTATTGTCCATGTTTTTATCTATGAAGCATGGACCCTGGAATGGGCCTGACCTGGCCAGCTTGCAAAGCCCAAAAGAAATATTAGTCACAATTTGGGGTCAGTGTGGAACAGGAACTGTTCAACATAGACCCTTAAGATGTGACCCACCTCTTCTGGAGATCAGGTGAGTTTAGCAGGATGGATGAAGATGGTCCTGTGTCCCTGTCTCTCTGGTTCCAGTCCCAGGGAATGGTCACAGGCACTTTTAACTTGCAGGTTAACATGAGCCATGGAGTATGTGAACGGCCACTAAGAGCTTTAAGTGTATCTAGCAAAAGCAGACCTTAAATTGCCACACAGGTTCGTACCTCTGTGGGTAGATCTTTTGGAGCTGCACAAACAGAAGGATTAATTGCACTGAGTGAAAGCATTTCCATCACTAAAATGTCATAGTGTTAACTAGGCAGAAAAAGGAGAGACTGAAGTGAGATATCGGAGGTGATGATACAGGTCACTGACATCCCATGGAAAAGGACAGAAAATCCCCAACTGCAGAAATCCAGCTGGGGAAAGCTTCTGGAATCTGAATTGAATGATTGATTGGACCATGTGTGGACACTTAGCCAGACAACAGAGAAAAAAGGATCTCCCCATCACCAAGGTCTTGGTGGCTGGGATGTTCCTGTCCATCAGACACTGGGGAGCATTACCGAGTGCTCTCTATCCATTTCTTGATGGTAGGATTTATACACCAAGCCAATAACGAGCTACAAAGTGCTGCTTCTGCAAACAACTAAGTGGGGAATGTGACCTAGGACCCTGGAGACTTTATTGGCTCTTGTGTGTTGGGTAGTGTTGCCTCAGGAAGTGCTGCAGTGCCAAAGCAGCAGAGATGCTGAAGAACCGAGTAACTGCCCAGCAGCCTATTGACATGGCCACAGACAGGTTTTGAAAGATGAACAGCATGTTGGTAAAGATTTGATCCCAAGAAGACTGAAGTCAAGGGAAAACTCTCCATAGACTCTGAGCGGCATCTGACAAAGTTTCATGAGCTGCCTGTCCTCCCACACCTTTTAACTTCTCCCATCCAACCCTCTCTTTGCTCTGAACACCAAGGGCTGTTTGTCCCAGCATCATGAGGAATTCCTGGTGTCCTACCTTTTGGGAAGAAACTGTGATTCGAGTGTGTCTGCAGTTGCTTTGGCGTGGAGACTCTGTGAGACCCTCCAAGTAGAAGGTACTTGGACTCTTAACTGTTCATATGGGACTCATAGTGACTCCTGGCTCCACTTTGCTCCCACTGAAATGAGTAGAAAAACAATGGCAAGTTTCAGTTGTGTCTTCCGTTGTGTCAGTGTAGATCCCTGAAGCCTTAAAATGGCAGGCATGTCACACCAAGGAGTATGACCTGTCTCCCAGGGATGAAGACCACATTGTCTGTGAAATGAACAGACTTTCAGTCTTCTCTGCTGTGAAATGAAAATCTGATGTGTATATGCTAAAATTATCCTGGGGATATTTCATACTAGCCTGAACAAATATTTATAAGTTCTACAGCAAACATTAATTTTAAATGTAATTTCTAAGAGCAAGTGACAGTTATCCAAAAGAGTGTAATTTCAAAATTTCACTCATAGACACCTCCTTGTGTTGCTGACTGACAGTTTTATTTACTGAGGGTCTTTTCAATCACATTGGTCTGTCTAGTTTGGCAATACTGATTCTTACAGACCAGTTTCAATATGCCCAGAAATGAAAAAAAAAATTGAGGAAGCTAGAGGTTTGGCTGCACAAGAAAAGCCCTGTTGCCTTTACAATGTCCGCACAAAGGTCCTTCTGTATTGTGCTAACATTGTGGTACCGCAAACTCAACCGCTGTAGGTGCCGAGGCATCTGAAGGGATCCTTCGGTTTATCCTAACAGCACTCCAGCAAAGCAGCATTGTCATCAGACTGAAAACATGCCTCTCCTTCCCATCGGCACTCTGACTTTTGTCACTTTTGTCACTTTTGTCACTTTTGTCACTTTTGTCACTTTTCCTCCTTCTCGCCTTTCTTCCTTTCTCAGTCTACAACAGGAAGAAACCAAGTGCCTGGGGAAGGTGAAGGGAGCATGGAGTCTCCTGGATCTGCTGTTGGCATGCGTTTCAACACACCGAGCCACTAATGAGCGCAAGATACCAGGAGCTCAAACCCTTCCTGATGCAGTTCAGCGACCTTTGGTGGAATTACCCCATGGTCAGTGTGATGTGAAGAGGATGACTCAAACCAGATGGCAAAGGGCAAGAGATGGACGATATGGGGTAACTGCTGACAGAGGGGGCTTAGACACCCGATGCCACGTGTTGGGGAAGCAGGGAACGTACAAGCCCTGTGATCTGTGGTGCAGCATTAAGCAATGCCATCAGAGTGCTTGATTTGCAGATCGACTCCCCTTCAGTGGTGGAGGGTGGCTTAGCTGGGTGCTAGATGTTGAATTGCACATTTGGGCACTCCTGGGCATGGCCAGAAGCAGGAACTGAGAAGATGGGTCCCTTGGGACCGTAGTCCTGCAGGGGGTTTCAAGTCTTAGAAGCAGCTGAGTTTGTTTAGGTTTTCAAGACCTAAATTTTGGTCCTAGTACCTAAAGTGGGGGTAAAATAACAAATTAGTACTTTCATGGCTCTAGCCATCTGTCCTAAAGTAAATAATTATTACAATGTAGGTAAAGAACTGAAGAACTCCTTTCCCAAAGCATGAAGGAGACATCTGAGTCCTTTCCACCTTAAACTACTCAAATCTTGTGTGTTTCTGAGGGCTGTTTGCTGCTAACTTATGATGGGTAACATGGATATTTCTCTCTAAACTTACACGTTCCTCAGGTTTCTTGGCCAAATCTCCTCTCTCCTAGATTCTTACGTTGCCTCTGGCTCGAACAGACTGTCCTACTTTGCTATTTCTGGTTCTTCATATCTCAGTTCATGTCAACTGGGCGCACCAAGGCAGTCATTACCTGGAAACAGCAATCCTGTATTAACGTCTGAGCAGCGTGATTTAAAGAAGGGCCTCAAGGGATATTACATCACTTCCAATCTTCTTTGGACAGGAACATCTTTGTATATTTCCATGTAGCTTCTCTATGTGCTTCATCACCAGTGATGCGGGAGTTACACTCCAACATGTTGACCTCCTCTCATTCAGGGAGAAACTCTTCAGCAGGGCCTGGTGTGATAGGACAATGGGTACTAGTTTTAAAATAGAAGGAAGTAGATTCAGACTGGACATAAGGAGGAAAATTTTATGCTGAGGGTGGTGGGACACTGACCCAGGCTGCCCAGAGAGGTGGTGGATGCCCCATCCCTGGAAACGTTCCACGCCAGGTTGGCTGGGGCTGTGAGCACCATGATCTGGTTGGAGATGTCCCTTCTCCTGGCAGGGGGGTTGGGCTGGGTGGGCTTTAGAGGTCCCTTTCCACCCAAACCCTTCTGTGATGCTGTGATTCTATGTTGACATCGCGTGGACTGACCTAGAAGACCCCTCACTCGTGTTGGGTGCCTCATCTCTATGTTTACTCCAGCAAAGCTTTAATGCTGTCTCCAGGCAAGCTGGTGGCTCACGTGGTGTTACAGGAAGGTCACCTTCCACGTTTGGCTGCCTGTCCTCTCCAGTGGAGCACTGTCTGCAGGTGATGTGTAAAGCTGTTAGATGCCTGCAGGAGAGGTAGCCACAGGGGAAAAGTATCTGCTGTCACAGGAAAATGGACCTTCACCTCTTCAGGTGAGCACCTTGATGTATTTTCTACTTGATAATTTTTTGGAAATTTCCCTTTGCTGAAGACACAGGTATAAAGAAGAGGAAAGTCAGGTTTTAGCTGAAGGTCTGGTGGCTGTTCAGAGGATGGTAACAGAAAGCTCTGAGTTTAGCAAAACCCTTTACCATTGTTCTTAGCCTTTTAGGAATAACTTTATGGCTTATTTCCTTCTGTGAATAGCCTTACCTCGCTTCATTTTTTTAAGCTCCTGGTATAGAAATCCTGCACTTTTAGGATATTTTTTCTCTTCCAGTGGTGGTAGAAACTCTTTTGAACCAAACCTTTGCTGCAAAATCCCAGAAAGCATTGTGGCTAAGAGTCTGGGACTTCAGGGATTTTTTTTTTGTTTAGAAATAAAAGATTATATTTTTAAAACATTGTTGGAGTAATCTGCTGTGGTACCTGTTGTTGCATCAAGAAACTTGGGCTTTGTTCTCAACTTTGTCAATGACTCCTCATATGATTTTGATGGCACGGGTTCTTTATCTGTCCCTGTATTTCTTGCTTGTAAAACCTGGGAAATAATTACTTCTATGTGTATCCTATTATTTCCTTCAGGAAGGAGCTGTCCCACCCTCTGTTTGTGCAGATCTGAGCTAGAACATCAAGGGACAGCTGTGAATCGCAGACAGTAATAAAATGAATCTTTATTATTAACAGCACCGCTGTTACTGAACACATGAGCAGAACTGGAAGCCCAGTCCTTGTGTTTGAAGGGCAGAGGGAATCACAATGGTGCTCCCCGCGGTTTGGTTTTTCTCCTCCGTTTTATTCACATATATCTTGTTCCATGGCCACGGGATCACAGGAAATATGTGAAATGGAAATGCTGACTGCTAATCCCTCCACCATTTCTAGCGAGGCAGAAATCTTCTAAGGACACTTCATCTCAGTGCCTGGGCACCACTGAACCCGAGCATTTGTAAACTTTGAGTAAAAGCATCTTTCTTTCACTGTCACCTACTTAAATTGCTGTAACACCTCACAGTTCAAACTCTGGTTAGATTTTCAGATCTTTCCTCTATCTTGCCATGGAGATGTTCAGGAAAAAAAAAAATCACCTAATGAAGCCCTAAGACACATGTTTTTGTAATGACTTTGACAACTTGGAGCACAGAGAGCTAGCAATGACACCCATCTCAAACTTCAGTAAGTACAAAGACACAAATATTATGTTTGACTGGCACAGTTTTGCTTGAAATAGTATTGGCTCCCATTGCATCACGTGGGGACACTGCTTCAGCAATGGACTTAGAAAGAAGCAGTACTTGTGGTGAAAGTTTAAATCATAGAATCACAGAAGGGCTTGGGTGGGAAGGGACCTTTAAAGCCCACCCAGTCCAACCCCCTGCCAGGAGTGGGGACATCTCCAACCGGATCAGGTTGCTCAGAGCCCCAGGAACCTGGCCTGGAACGTTTCCAGGGATGGGGCATCCACCGCCTCTCTGGGCAGCCTGGGACAGTGTTCACAACCGTCAGCATGAAAATGAAGTCTCCTCTGTTAACCTTCTATTCTCCTATTGAAGTCATCCCTACTCCAAGTCATCCTTACACTCTTCTGAAGTAAAGGGAGATCCAAGTCTGGTAGACTAGGACATGTGTCCCATCAGCCATCAGTTTTTAGTGGGAAAATTATTTCCAGACAACTTTTAGGGTTGCGTTCAGTCTTCGCCTAAGCTGCTTTGGGCAGGCTAACGCCCAGTGGAAAAGGTCTTAGATGGATTTCTTGCACATTGTTGTGAATTTTTTCATCAATGTGAAGCAACAGCTCAGGATAGAGGACAGGTAAGCCTAGGATGGCTGAGTATGTGTAGAGCCCTGATTGCCAACGTATGTGTACATAGTCTACACGTAGGTGTGTGTGAACAAGCATAGATGGTGGAAGGTGGATGAGCATGGTGGTAGATCAGTGGTCATAGGTCTATAAGGCCTTGCTGGTGGAGAAGCAGCCCCAAGGCAAGCCCCATAGACTTCTGGGAAACAGGTCCATTATAAAAAGCAAAAGCGCTATAAGGCTAGTGCACGTTGCCTCTCTGAAATGGCAGTGAAAGGCAGTTTTACACCTTACGTGTTTGAGGGCAGCCTCGCTCTGCAGGGAAGGCTGAGCTGCCTCTCACAACTGCAGTAAATCTGACTAATTGGACTAGCTGAGCAGATGAAGAAACTATGCCCCAGGTCTTGGGCTTGTTTGAAGACAGCTCTGTCTACCTTGACATCTGGAGGAATGCATCCTGGGGACGGGGGGAAGGGATGGAGAGCAAAGGGAACACAGTCATCCCTCTCCCTTCCTTCCTTCCCCAGGACTCCAGCCTAGCAATATCCTGGGGGCTGGAGAATACACGGTAAAAAAACGAGACCAGATATTTTTTGCTGCAGGCTGTGACTGTGCATGATGTTGTAGCTGGAAATCACGGGGCCCTCTGACATAGGCAAGTGCTTGTGCTGCTGGAGCAAAAGGAGCTGCATCCATTTACACCCACGTCGCATATCTCCTGGGCTGCTTGGTCAGCCATGCTGTAGGGTGACGGCGGGCACTGCCACTGGAGCACTGCCAGGACTGGAGACCTTCTCCTTGCTGAGACTCCGCCATATGCCCAGGCCACAGTGCCCATCCATGCGTCCCCATCTACTCACACCCCAGTCCTGAGCGTGCCAGCAGGGACGTGCCATAGTCCAGCAGTGTCAACACAACATGAGAGCAGGTGTAAGCAATGTTTGTGGCTTATTTAACACAGCTTCAAGGAGCTGCACCCCCTCATGCTAATACTGCTGAAGGTGGGGACTGGTGACACCGATCTCAGCCTTTCTTGCCTCTTGCGTTATCACCAGCGTTCACATGGTGGGTACAAGATCTGTGCTGGATCTAGCATTGCTGAGCATGGCCAAGACTTGGACTGTCCCAGGTTACGGTGCTCCGCGGGTCACGGCAGCCCTCGCTGTGCCCCAACGCTTGATACAAGAGGGGCTCCTCCACTCAGTCTTGGCCTGGTTCAGCTGCACGCGGGCACAGTGGAGCAGGGATGCCGGGTCTGGATTGCCCCACGGCCCTTCAAAGACAGCTCAACCGGAAAGATCAGAGCATCACAATTTTTGCCTAATCACTATGAGGATGTTGGGCTGAACTGTGAGAAGATAAAATGCTGTGGAGGGAGGAAGTGGGGTGGATGGAAATGTCTCAATGGGAAGCTGGGCTGGGCTTTGCTGAGCTGAGTCTGGGACTGGGATTTGCTGAGCTGAGACTGGGCCGAGGCTGAGTTTGGACTGGACTTTGCTGGGCTGGGTCTGAGCTTTGCTGGTCCAGGGGATGAGAACAGGCGAGGGCAGCTGGCTGGAGGCAGGAGGTCTGGAGCAGTGCCTGCGGAGCAGCCTGGTGGGGATTCAATCCGGGAAGTTTTAATGACACAACAACAACAACAACAAAAGAGGAAAGGGGGGAAAGGAAGAAAAGGCTCCTGCAGGGCTGGTTGCCACGGAGACCCCAAGGAAGTTTGAACCAGTCCTGCTCTTTTCACAGCCGCCTTTGAGCCAAGGAGGGAATTATGGCTGGCGATAAAAGGAGACATGTGGCCCTTTGCTCACAGGGACCGGCCTCTGCAGTTACGAGTCTTTGGCTCATTTTCCCCCTTGTCCCCTCCTGCAATTATACATTCGTCTTTCAGGAAAAAAAGAAGAAGAAGAAAAAAAAAATCTAGGACAAGTTGTGCACCCTCTGCCCTGGGGACCCATCCCTGCAGGGCAGACCGCCACCTCTTTCAGCCCATTATTCCCCGCTCTGCCATGCACCGCCCCCATTTCCTCGGTAGTTATGAAATTTTCACGTGTTCAGAGCGGATGAACATCTCACGCCGTCTGTCGTCACACCAGCCCCTGCCACAAAACAGCCTCCACAAGAAACTGGGGCTGCAGATCTTTTTCAGGGGAGGGGGGACAGTTGTCTTGCTTGCCACAGCTCTTGGGTGTTTGGGAGGGATCTGGCTGACCAAACGCCAGAAATTAAAGTGAAAGGGATAAATTCAAGCTCTGTGCTGCCTCCTCTGATTTCTCCAGTGACAGTCACATGATACAAGCCCCAGAGTTGTGTTGTAGTGCTCAGGTTACCTTAGTAGGGCTCTTGGGTCTTCCTCATTGCACGGGTAGAGCTGGATACTTCGTGTGTCCATAGCGTAATGTGCCGCAAAACATCCTGCTCGGGCCGCTTTGGTGTTACACACAAGGGACAAAAAGGCAAAGGGAAGGCAGAGGTGCCAGCAAGACCAACGAGTCTGCTGCAGGCGTAGCACAGCATGGGGAGCAAAGTGTATCTCAGCTTGCAGCTCTCACCTCCCGGCCAGCTGGACTCAGCTGCTTTACCAGAGCCCAGTTCTCCTTTTTATGGGTTATCAGGGGTATTCAGGTCTTCTTGGCCCTTTGGTGCTGGGAGTGTCATGGTGAGCTATGAAACAGCAGGTATGGTGGGGGATGTGGGATAGTGACCAAGGCTGGGCTGTGCTCTCCATCCTCTTTGCTGTTCAGCCTGGAGAAGAGAAAGCTCTGGGGAGACCTTACAGTGCCTAAAGGGGGCTGAGATGAAAGACAAGGAGAGACTGTTCAGCAGGGCCTGTTGTGACAGGATGAGGGGTGATGGTTTTAAAATAGTGGGAGGTAGATTCAGGCTGGACATAAGGAAAAAAATTTCACAATGAGGGTGGTGAGACACTGGCCCAGGTTGCCCAGAGAGGCGGTGGATGCCCCAGGTTCCAGGCCAGGTTGGCCGGGGGGTCTGAGCAACCTGATCTGGTTGGAGATGTCCCCCCCCAAACCCAGGGGGGTTGGACTGGATGGGCTTTAATCCTTCCAACCCAAACCCTTCTGTGATTCTATGAACCCTTAGAACGTTGCTCCAGAGCCCATTTGCCCTCCTGTGCTGACCTGTGGTGTTGGATGATGTGACATGAGTGAGGCAGAGGGACAGAGGGCGGAGGTGGGTAACCAGGGTGGGTAACCTGCTTCTGGGTCTCACCCGACAGCAGCCTTCTGCTGCAGAGAGCAGAGCTCCTGGAGCCAAACATGGAACGGGATGGGGGGTCAAAGTGCCAATGCGGGGGCTGAACCTTCGGTGTTGATATTGTACAGACCTCAGTTTGTTTCCACCAGCTTCTTGGGTTTCTTTTTAAACCCAGAACTCTGAAGGGATCTTATAATCTGGAAAGGCTGGAGTCTCCAACCTCCATCTTTGGAGGTTTTGGAGACTCAGGCAGACAAAACCATGGGAAAACTTCTGGCATTAATCTTGTTTTCAGCAGGACATTGGATTAGAGAATCCCAGAGGTTCCATCCCACCACCACCTCTATGAGTTGATGATGATGCCGTATTGCTTTACAAGTTAATTATTTAGTCTAGTTTAGTCCAGAACACCTTCACAGGAGTCATCTGGCCAATGGGTTACAAAAGCAAGATCCTGCTTGCTTGTTCTCCCAGACTCTGTGCAGCAGGTACGGCACGCAACTGGTCAGCGAAACATTGTGTGTGGCGCACACAGACGGATGTCCCCTGGAAGCCGTCCTGAAAACTGGCACAGTCCTGGGATCACAGTAGAAATTCAGACATCAGCCCTGCCTGCTCCCCAAAAGCTGAATGGTGTCTGGTCATCATTCCCAGTGATGAACTTCTCTGCTCTGGAGGAACCTAGCCTTAATGAAGGGAAGTCAATATCATTAAATGAAGAGCAGCTGGAACAATTGAGAATTACTTGGACAAGCCTTTGTAGATATGGTTTTGCCTGCCTTTACCAGGTTTTAGTTTTCTAGGGAGCGATGGCTCCCATTCCCACTGTGTCTCCCTGGACACACAGCCATGCATTCCCTCCTCCTAACACCCAAGTGGGCCTTGATTTCTCAGCTCCTACCATTGTCCAGCTTTGCAGAGCAGCTGATAGTTTCCAGCCTCTGGTTAGCCCCTTTGCCCTGTCTGAGGACACTCCTGCCTGTTGTCTTCAGACAAAAAATAAAAGAAACCTGCACCCCTCAGAGTGTGTAAGCATCATCTTTCCTGTCACGTAGCTTGAAAAGCGTGCCACCCTTGGAGGTCTTATTGATGGGGGAAGCTGGAGCTTCCTGGAGCTAAAAAGCTACCGGAGCCTCACTTTTGATCCCTGTAAATCCACTTCTGTTCTATAACAAGGCTAAAAAAAAGCCAGTTGGAGCATCTCCCAGCCGGTGCAGTCCTCTCTGTCCCCACCCCACGGTGTTCCTAGTCCAGATAGTGTGGTGAGGGCTCCTCAGGTTCTCCTTGGTGACTGCTCTGGCTGAAATTTCTCTGTCACAGTGCCATCACAGCCACATGCTCCCCTCCCGGGATCACCCCCTCAGCTATGCTGGTATCCTGTTTGTGGGACTAAGTGGTGAATCACAGCTGGGGACTGAGCTGCTGTAAAAATAACCTTTTTTAGGGGGAGGATAATCTCTATTTACATCAGTGTCATGCTCATATATTGCTCCTTTTGTTTCATTATTGCATTTTTGACGGAAAGTGCAAACAAGAATGAGTAGGTTTGCTGTGTACTGGAGCAGGATCACTCTCTGTGATCATGAGAGCGTACGTTTATGTATCAGAACCGGAATGTGCAGCATATTGTGTCCTGCTCATACTTTTGCAACCAGTGGCTTATTCTCAGCTACTAAAACAGTAACTAGAAGTTACTCTTTCTCAAAGACCATCTCTATTTTAGAGGAAGACTGTCCTGGAATGGGATGCGGGCGGTGCGGTAACCACTGCTGACCTGCGGACCAGCTGCACTTGACCTCTGTGTTCTGGGGAATAAGCACGGTCGGACCGGGATGCCTTGCCGGGAGAGCTTGGGAGCGTGGACACAGTGCCATCCAGTGGACCTTCCACAGCCGAGCGTGTAGCAGCATCCCGTAGCACGTCCACTCGCGATGTGGGCTGAGGCGCTGGGCTGTGTGTGGCTGTTCCCTGGTCCCCACCACAGAAAAAAAAAGGGCTTTGGGTACCTTGGGAAGCACAGGTACCGGATTATATCCCTGAAAACACCTTCCCCAGGGCCTTGTGTCCTGGTTCTGGCTAGGATAGAGTTAATATTCACCTGAACTGGGTGGAGAACTGAAGCTGGTAGCCCCTATGGCTGGGATAATTAATTAATTAGCTAACAGCTGGGGTTAATTTACCCAAATTAGCCAAAGGGCTATTCCATCCCATCTGACATCATGCTCAGTATATAAGTGAGGAGGGTGCTGAAGGGGGTCTCCTGTTTCTTGGAAGAAACTGGGTGTGGAGATTTGTTGTAAGGCATTGTACTGTATTTGTATTCTGTCACTGTTTTGTTTTTCTTTTGTCAGTGCTGTTAAATTTACTTTTTGTTCAATCTCAATCCACGTGGTTTTTGTTTGTTTACCAATTCTCCCCCTGTTCTCTCGGAGGGTGGGGGGAGTGGGAGAGAGACTGTGTATGTAGTCTGGTCCCGATGGGGGCTGAACTACGACACCTTGGGTGCCTGGCAGTGCCCATCACTCGGTGTCCCGGCGGTGAGGATGCAGGAGGACAGCTGTTCCAGAGGAACCGTGCTGGCCCAGTGCACCTCATTTCCCCCAGCTCTCTGGGAAGGGGCTGCCCTAGGTGATGGAGGGGGAAGCAAAATCGCATTTATCGCTCTCCTGTGGGATCAGCGTCACTGGGGAGCGATGGGAGCCCCCTCTGCGAGCAGGGACCCTCACACTCCAGGCACCTCAGCTCAGGCGCAGAGGGCCAGAGCGCTTCGGGGAGGAAGGGGCTCCGGGAGCGGTCGTGTAAGTAGGGAGGGCAGGGAAATACAACGAGCACCTTTCCCGGTTGTTTGGAACGATTTATCCAGGAAAAGCCTCCCCAGGAGGCTCCGGTCCTGGGGGATCCCCGGGGGCACAGTACCACCTGCTGGCAGCGGGGGCCGCGCGGGACGGGACGGGCAGGGAACCGGCTCCTCTCCAAAACTACAGCAGGGCTGGCCTGTGCTCCTCGAGTCCGGTTTGAAATATTTAGACGGCGAATTTAGACCTCAAAGTCAACCCATCTTTGTGAGGGAGAGGTTTCTCTCTCAGCCAGGATCATGAAGGTTCGGGCTGCAACTTTTTTCCATTTGCAAGAGGAGATCCCAAAACAGAGCCCAGTTTGCTAAATCTGTGTGAAGGGTTTATACGGGTGCATTTTTATAGCTTTTTCTTTTGTTTCTAATTAAGCTGTAGCTTGAGTATTACTGTTTTCAACCCCTTCCCTCTTCTTCACTGGGATATGAATTACATCAATGTTTTCTACCTTCCCTCTCAGCCGAAATTTATTTCTGCTCTTTTCTATTCATCTCAGTAGAGTGCTGAGCCTCTAAGTCTCCTAGGCTCTACCCCACCTAAATTTATTTGCCTAAGAAATAGCAGATGATTGATTTGAGGCTGTTAGTAGTTTGTTCCTGTTCTCAGAACCCTCAAGTCTAACAGCCACGTTCACCCTTTATTTCCTCTTAATCACTTTCTTGCTCCTGTGTCTTGCTGTTTGTCTTCTCCTCGGTTATTTCCCAGAGCAGTTTCTGGAGCATGCAGCTGACTGCAAAAGCAAGCTCTGTGTGCTTAGCTACTAGCCCACACAATGTGGCCAGGAAGCCGTGGTTTCAAGCAAACCCAGAGGATTCAAAACAGCTCTCCTGAAAGTATTTGTTGAGCTACGTGGGTTCACATATGATCTAGGACTTGATCCCACGCTTGGAACGTGGTCCCACTGGTTGAGGATGGGGCAGGGGCAGGATGGGCCCTGCTTGGCTGCATGCCCTGGGTTTTGTTTTCCCAAACCTGACTGGTCTATCAAAACACACCTGACCAATGAGATGTGTGTTGAGTGCTTTGAAAGAAACAATTTGTTCGTATTTGCAAAATTATCAGCTTGTACCAATGCAGTGCCTGGGAGTTGCAGACACACCTGGGTTAACTGGAAAAAGGGCCAAACTGAAGACGATGGAGTTGAATTCAAGACGCTTTGGGTAAGGCCCAGCTCACCTGGGGTCAGATGCTGACAGTGCAGGGCTCAGTCTGAGCGGGGAGCAGCCTCACTCGTGTCACATCATCCAACCCCACAGGTCAGCACAGGAGGGGAAATGGGCTCTGGAGCAATGTTCTAAGGATTCATAGAATCACAGAAGAGTTTGGGTTGGAGGGAGCCTTAAAGCCCACCCAGTCCAACCCCCCTGCAAGGAGCAGGGACATCTCCAACCGGATCAGGCTGCTCTAGAGACTCCTGCTGATGCTTCTCCCTTTTGTCCCTATCCATCTCAGCTGAGGGCCCACAGGGCCATTGGATTCCTCATCAGCATCCCCCAGCGCTGGCTGAGCTTCTGCTCATGGGACAAGTGGGTGCATGTGGCTACTGCCCACCACCATGAGTGGCTGTGGATCCAGCTACTGGACCCTGACCCTATTGCCTCTCTAGACAAGACAGCACTAGGAGACCCCACCAGCTACTTGGGTGCTGTCAGGGAGCAGTGGGCATTTCCAGAGGAGTTTCATCAGTTTCCTTTCTGCCTTTCTTCTTTTCAAGCTTTGCATATTTCTGATCCTTTGACCTGTCTCTTACTTTCATTTTTACCACCTTTCTAATTTGATTTTACTTTTGATCTGTTTCCCCGTTTCCCCCATTTTCTGTTTAGGTTTTCAAATTTGGCTCATGCCCAGCAGCGACACTGTGCAAAAGCAGATTCCCTGGGAAAAGTACAAGCACAGAATGAGCACGTAGAGACTCTTCCCCTGAAAAATTTCCCAGATGCCAAGAATTTGCAGCTCAGGGACTTCCCCTGCCCAAGGTGGTGTTCATGGTTTTAGCAACAGGTTTTTTTTTTCTCTCTTCCATAAATCTACATGGTTCCTCTCTAAACTGCATGCAAACATTTGGCTTCTGTGACGTGGTGAAGCGTGCAGTCCCACAGCTCCTGGTGACAATATCTTGGTTGTTTAAGAATTGCATCCAGTGTTGTTTTTTTTTAAAGCCACCAAGGGGGCTTAATTTGATGCCTCAATAATTCTACTTTCTTGTCCGCCCTCTATCAGTCACTTGATCTGGGAGACCTCTACTGTTTGTCTCCTTTCCAAACTACTCAATAGCTCCTTCTGCAGATCTTCTCTGTCTTCGATCAGCACTGCTGTAATTCTTCAAACCTTTCATAGTTCTATTGCACCCTTATCTGAGATGGGAGGGGATTTGACCTGTGCCTGCATCTCAACTTAAAGTGTCATGAAATCAGACTGCTCATAGACAACAGTTGCTGTTTCTCGCCCTTCCTCCTGGCATGAGCTGAGGAAGAACATAAGCCATCCAGATACACGATCAGCTGAGTGTTAGTAAAGCTGCAAGGCAATGCTTAGGTCAAGATAAGAAGCTAGTCAAAGAGCTAGTCAGCTCTAGAAGTCAATGCTCCAGAAGATTATTCATGAGGAGCTGAGGGTTTGTTTGCTCCTTAGCTGACAGCAGGGGGAAAAAGCGTCATTTTCACAGAATAATGCAACATAATGGGACACAGGAGGGAAGATCTGTCTCACACGAGGAGGATGTCTACAATGTGAGTGTCTTCACATCTCTACCTCTGAGCTAATTCACCAGTTTCTCTTTATGGACAATGAGTTTCTAATATTCAACAGGCACTTAATTAAGCACAGCATTCTATAAAAATATAATCTCAAATCTCCTGGATGGTGATCATGGAGAAAAGAACATCAAGAATTACTGCTAGAGACCAAGACAAGGACACATAGCTGGAATAAATGCTATTTGCTCTTCTCATTGACAGCAAAGATCCAGGAGAATCAGAGCAAATACTGGGAAATGTGACGAAGAAAATCGAAGGTACTGAATGACAGCATTACTAAAGGAGGGCTAGGACTCTCCAACTGGAGACCTGGGATCTGTCAAAAGGATGAATGCAATTCTTACTCGAGCAATTGCCAAGCTGCACATGGTTGCAATTCCTAAGAACCATGGAAAGCATCATTGGCACCTTGAGCAGTCCAGGCACACTCAATACACACCATGGCCTGGAGGCAGGGTGTTTGGTGCAGCCCATGTATGTCTACTCACATTCCTGTGACAGAGAAGTAGTCCAGCAGGAGCAAGAGGATCATTCACCGTGCTGGGCCAAAGGTACAGCACGGGAACTCTTTTGAGGGCAGGAGCACCATGTGACACCCCAAACTCTGAGGGTCTCAAAATATAAGGGAGTCATTCCACTGACATGCCTTCTTCCAAATTTTTGCCTTTTGATACAATAAACATCCTGCCCTGTGAAATACTGTGGGAAAACTTGTGTTATTAGCACTAATTGTAGTGTTAATAAGAAGATTATGAAGTATTGCAGAACATGTGACCTGTCCCTTGGGATGAATGAACCTCCTGTGAGCATGACAGAAGTGTGAAACGTTGCTTAGGTCTCGGGGATGAGACATATCACCTCTGTGCTCCACAGAAGCCATGACAAAATTGCATCTGAGTTAGAGGAGACGCCTTGATAGTGGTCCCGCTTCCCCATCCACCTCCTCTTCTTTGGTGTCTCGTTATGCAGTCCCTGAGCAAGGTGCTTGAAGTCATTTATGGTGGCCCATCTCAAAGATTCTTCTGCTGATAAAGGAAGGGGCTTTTGTTTTGCAGGCCAAGACACGTGCACAAGCCACAGTTATTTCATGGGGCCCTGGACTCCCTCTCCAAAGCATGGGACCTACTGCCAGGCTCTCTGATCAGGATAGGGTTGGATGGACAAATTCACAAGTTAGATGGAGAGTAGGATGGGTTTTGCAAAGCCCTTGGGTGTGAAAGCATGAGTATTGTGGTTTTTTTTTTCCAAACTCCAACATACAGAGACATTGAGTAAGAATTTTCCTTTGATTCACATGAATCCCTCAAAACACCTTTCGCCCAAAATCTTACAATATATGGCTCTTTCTTGTGAATCAAATGCAGTCAGGTGGCAACTGACATTCAATCGAAAGCTCCTTGAAATGCCATAGATAAAAAGCTGTAAGTATGAAATAAGTACTGATGTAGGTACGTGCTCAAATGGCTATAGGACAGTGAACGCAGCAACAAGGAGTTGACTCAGAAAACTGTCTAGTTTAGACGAAATACGGCCATTGTGCCTTGCGAAATGTCCCTAAAATTGCTTTCAAAACAGCACAGAGCAAATCAGCTCTGAAACAACATAATTTAACTGGAGAGAGATCTTCATTGACAAGTCCTGAAGCATCCCTACCAGAACTGGGGTAAAGCAATATGCCAGGACAGAAAAAAAACGTTATTCTTTCTCCAGACTTTTATAGGTTTTACTGGCTTGTGAACTCCATGACAAAACCGAAGCCTTGGCCTTGCACTGTGCAGTGGAACAAGTGGAGCAGTAAGAAGTCTTCTCATACAGGTAGACTCTCTCAGGTACTCTTGCTACCCTCCTACTCACATTAATTTTTCCTTCCCCTGATGTATCGTGCTCTTCTCCTCTGAAGTCCTCAGCATAGCTGAGCTTCAACCCTGCCTCTGACAAAGCCTTTTCCATTCCTGTCGTCAGCACAAAGCATTACTTGGCCCATATCCCTGCTCTTGGGCTTGCTTCATGCCCACCTCCACCATCAAAACTTGTCCTCCTCCAAGTCTGCCCAGTCCCTGCTGACATCTTCTCTACTTCAGACACCAACTTACCCTTCACTTTATCCTCCCTCTGACCCAGCTCTTCCCTGATCAACCAAACCCCCCTAGGTTCATTACATTTTTCCCCAAGAGCATCTCTACAAATGTGCTCCTTGCTCCTTGAGTGAACCACCTTCTCTCCCCACATTTGGCTCTCTCACACCTCATGCCCTACACGTGTCATGGGAAAAGGCTCTGCTACACTGGCTTCCCTATCGGCCAAGAAGGAAGAGAGGTCTGGAGACATGGCCTCTCCTGTTGTCCCCCATGCTGTCCCTTTGACACCTCCTGCCAAAGAGTTCATCTCCAACAGTCCTACTGCTGCAGCGTGGGATGAGGAAAGTAATAGGATTGTCCTTCCTTAGCCCACCACCTCCCTCGGGTTTCCCTTTGCTGGCAGAAGGGGGCAGGACCAAGAAGGACAGGATGCCTACATGGAAGAGGCATCAGAGCGAGTTCAGCTGGGCCAGAATCTCAACCCTTGTCCTGACAGCTCTTCACTGTGGGCATCCCCTCAGCAGGACTGTAATGTGCCCAATCAGCTGTGGCTTTATGGCTCCAGCTCTAACACGGTGAAACACGGCTGCTCTCTCCATTTGTCCTATAGTTCCCACCTCCTCCCACCATTTGAAATTCCCTCCTTCACACCAGCCAGAAGGCAAAATGTCTTCTGCCAGTCCTTTTCATCCTTCCTTAGCAGGTCCCTGTGGGGTAGCACAGTCCTGTGAGGTCTATGCCTCTCACCTTCCTCTACTAGGCTTCATGGCATGCCTGGGAAGCTCTCTGTGCTCCTCAGGCATGCTTCAGGAGACCCAGAAGGAACTGCCAGAAATACTAGAAGCATCTTATCTGCCACAGTTTTGTCCAGGAGCCACCACCCCTCCTGCCCCCTCTAATCTACTGCGTGAACTCTGCTTGCCCACCAGTGTTCACAGAGTGGACTTCCCCAAGCCAGTTCACTCAGACTGAAGCAGGACAGCAAAGAAACCTCCAGGCATCTCCTCTGGTAACACTGAGGGCTATGGGCAGTGCTGAGAGCATCCAGGAGGGGCTTAATGGTGTCACAGGTTCTCCAAGAGTATGGGAGTATTGGCTGCTTTAGTACTTGAGGGTTTGGGGCTCCAGTGCACCAGAATTTGGAGAGCAAGTCCCAGCAGGAGGACTGCATCTGGTTGTACTGGGAACAGTGTGGCAGGAGTAGGGAAGCGATCATCCCCCTGTGCTCAGCACTGGTGAGGGGATGTGTGCAAAACTGCACACAGCACCTCAAGTACTGTGTGCAGTTTTGGGCCCCTCAGCACAAGAAGGACCTTGAGTTACTGGAGCTTGTCCAGAGAAGGGCAATGAAGCTGTTGAGGGGTTTGGAGCACGAGTCTGATGAGGAGTGGCTGAGGGAACTGGGATTGTTTAGTCTGGAGAAGAGGAGGCTGAGAGGAGACCTCACTGCTCTCCACAACTGCCTGACAGGAGGCTGTAGGGAGGCGAGTGTTGGTCTCCTGTCCCAAATAACGAGTGACAGGATGAGAGGAAATGGCCTCAAGTTGTGGCAGGGGAAGTTTAGGTTGGATATTAGGAAAGACTTTACTGGAAGAGTGGCCAGGCACTGGAACAGGCTGCCCAGGGAAGTGGTGGAGTCCCCATCCCTGGAGGTGTTCAAAGAACGTGCAGACGTGGCACTTTGGGACATGGTTTAGTAGGCATGGTGGTGTTGGGTTGATGGTTGGACTTGATGATCTTGGAGGTCTTTTCCAACCTTCAAGAGTCTGTGATTCTATGTCTGCAGAGGCTGCACTGTAACCTTCTTTTTCCAGAGTCATCAAGACTTGATTGTGACACTGGTGAGCATGGCTGGTGTTCTCCATGTGCTCCCACTCTCAGATTCGGAGGCAGGTGGCTGCCTTATCCAGAACTGCTCCCACGGTCTGGTGGTGCTTAGCTGAGAACATCGGGCACTGTGGCTGCAGACTGCGTCTGAAGAATGTTCCCAGATGTAGAATTGCATCAGGCACAGGAGGTTGAATAGGGTTGTTGTTTGGGAAAAGAAGCAGAGGAAGGTATGTGGCTTCGTGTCAGAAAAGCCTGGGGTAAGATGGGAGTCCCAGATACCATGAAAAATAGGGTGAAGAAGAGCAACCTGACTGCCTTCATCCCTTACAGAGGTCCCCAACACCGAGCGGCCCCATGGTTCAAGACGGAGCATGGGAGGAGAGCAGGGCGTTCTCTTCTCACTGTTGGTGTGAGGTGGTGACTGTTAATGTCTTCCCTCCTCACCCGAATCCCTCTACTGAAATCACGATCCTTGCAGTAGGGCTGTGCAGGCAGGAGGTGCGACAGCCCATCTCTGCCACCCAGGCTCTGTCCTGGGAAGGTGCCGTGAGCCCCTATGTAGGAAAACAATAAAAAAAAGAATCCCAAGTATGTACTGGAGAACAACACTGGTCTCAGTAGTGGAGAACAGGCCTTGGTTGTACCCTCCCCACCATAGACATAGAATCACAGAAAGGTTTGGGTGGGAAGGGAGCCTTAAAGCCCACCCAGTCCAACCCCCCTGCCAGGAGCAGGGACATCTCCCACCAGATCAGGTTGCTCAGAGCCCCGGACAACCCGGCCTGGAACGTTTCCAGGGATGGGGCATCCACCACCTCTCTGGGCGACCTGGGCCAGCGTGCCACCACCCTCAGTGTAAAAATTTTCTTCCTTATGTCCAGTCTGAATCTACCTCCCTCTATTTTAAAACTAGTTGATTAGCTGGGTAGATTTGTTTCAGATGTCTGCATCTGGCTACGTGCCTATCGAGAGCCCTACCACATCTGTGTCTCCACAGTCCTGTGATTTTATGGGAGCGTTTCTGGGGCATGAGGGCTGTGCAGCCATAGGACAAGCGACCTGAGCAGTGTGGGGATCTGCATCCTTGGAGGTCTGCAGGACTTGGCTGGACAAAGGCACTGCCATCCTTATCTAGATTTGACAACAACCTGTCTTGGGACAGAATTTTGGTTTGGAAACCTCCAAAGGATCCTTCCCACCAACGTTTCTATGAAACGTCTGTTGGTGCAGTGCATGCTTGGTTATCTGTGTCTGTGGAAAGGTGCTCCAGGCCATGCATTGGGATCTACCTGCCATGTCCATGGACAGCAGAGCCACGGGCAGTGAGCCGAAGCAGAAGAAGAAATGCGTTGGGTGGATGCCTGGGCACAGCAGGTTCTTCGTCATGTCCTCGGCGCATCAGTTCACTTTCCAGCACAAACCATGCCCGCTGCGCTGCCGGAGGTGGGATGTTCGCCCGCTGCACCCGCCATTGTTATTCCACAGGGCACCGTCGAGCATCCCGGAGCCCGGCACGGACCCTGCTGCTGTCTGCGGGCCCGCAGAGCCCCCGGGGACGGGGGAACTGGGTGGGACGCGGCCCAGCCCGCCGTGCCCGAGGGCTCGGGGGGCCCCAGGGAGCCCCGGGGGTGCCCGGCGCCGTCCAACACGGCTTCGCCGGCGGCTGTGGGACGGGACGGGACGGGACGGGACGGGACGGGAGGAGGGGGCCGCCCCGCCTCCCGCTTAAAGAGCCGCGGCTCCGGGCGGCCGCGCACCGAGCTGCGGAGCGGCACCGCCGGCACCATGCGCTCCGCCGCCGCGCTCCGCCGCATCCTCATCCTCCTCCTCCTCCTGCCGCCCGCCACCGCCTACTTCGGGTCAGCGCCGCCCGCGGGGATCGGCCCCTGGCGCCGCCTCCGCGCCGGGGCAGCCGGGGAGGGAGCGCGCAAGATGCGCGGGGCAGCACTGGGGGACCTCGGGGAGGGAGCGCGCAGGGTGCGCGGGACAGCGCTGGGGGACCCCGGGGAGGGAGCGCGCAGGGTGCGCGGGACAGCGCTGAGGGAGCCGTGGAAGGAGCGCGCGGGATGCGCCGGGGGACCCCAGGAGGGAGCGCGGATCCCCCGCGGATGGTCTGCTGAGAAGAAGCGCGGAGGCTCCGCGGGGTCGCTCGGCCCTTGGACCGGTCCGAGTGCCCCTCAGAACCGGGGGCGGTGCGGGAAAGGGGCGCGGAGGGCGGGGAGAGGGGGATCCTGCAGCGCCCGGCGCATCCCCGCAGCCGCCCGGCCCCACTGACACCGCGGGAGCGGCCCCACAGAGGGGAAAGAGGGATGGGAGACGGGGACGAGGGTGCTGGGTGTCGGAGAGACACCCCGGAGAGAGGGGACGGGGGCATCAACGCCTGCAAGAGCGGGACGGAGAACTGGGAGGGAAGATGCTGTTGGCTGGGAGGTGTGGGGACGTGTGGGTGCTGTGGGGGGCTGGAGGCCAGCCCGGGCACGGAGGGCGCTGGGCGCTCAGAGGCTGAGCTGATGCTTCAGCCCGGGATGCTGCGCGGGGTCACCTGGGTGCGTGTCCTCCCCTCGCATTTCTGTTTTCTTGGGTTAAAGGCAGAGATGGGTTTTTAACAGGTTGGGCCAATGCAGAATTTTCCGTGAAGAAAGGTTTTGTTTTATTTTCTGAGTAAGCTGCTTCTCAGACAGGTTTTCAGACTCTTAGGGTAACCAGAGCTGTTAGCGAGTGCAGGAGAGACACGAACATGAACACATCCAGACATTGCTGTGGGTGACTGTAACACTCAGGACAGATTTGTGCCAACTCACACTCGTGCAGGGTCTCGCTCCCTCTCTACTGATCTACTGATCCTCCATCACTTCTTCCTACCTTTTTCCTGCAAGTGTCTGCTGGCTTGGCACCGCTCGCCTAGGACAGTGATTGGTATCTCATTTCTGTTGGAAAGCCTCTTTAAAGCAGCTGGGTTTTACATTTATTAATTGTATAATTTTAGCCTACCTCGTATCCAAGCACCACTGCCCATCTTGGTCACTTGTAGCGCATTTGTCCCCGTACCCCCTAAATGATTGGGTCACAGTTTGACTTCCCAGTTACAGGGGCAGTGCACATGATGGTACCCAGCGGAAGCGAACGCACTTGTGCCTCCCTTTCAGATCACAAACACGAAGCAGCTCCTGACCATCGCCCAAGCTGGAGCTGTTAAAGCACCCTGAGCGAATCTCCACTTTGTGACAATGATCTGTCCGGCATAAGCTGCTTTCTGGGCATACGACACCTGGATGTGCTGTAGTGTAGGGTCTGAGGCTGTAGTTTTGGGTTTTAATGTTTTTTTTTTCCTTGAGGGGTTTGACACAGGCATGTCCTGCGTATTCTCACCTCTTCATTTAAAAGTCACAATAAGGAACACAAGAAGGAAACTAAAGTCTAAGAACTCAGAGAGTTTTTGGTAGTGGTGAATAACACGATATATGGGTGCTTTTAAGTACAAATGGGAGTCGATAGACTAGAGAGGAATATTTGAGAAGTGCTGATATGAATGCCTGATATGTCTCAGTTTGGGAGAAAAATAATCTCACATCCAAATTACTACTGAATTGGAGGGGACCTTAGACCCTGCTTCAGCGGACTATCTCTGAGTTTTCTGAATAGGAGCAACCTAAGCACGTGAGCCAGATCTTTGCTTTCTTTTTTTGAGAAAACCTTGTAAAGATGTAATGAAAAGTGAAGGCTTTTGGGTGGCTGTCTGCAGACAGAGGACCTGAGCCCTTTCTCTTGTGTGCAGTGGATTTGGCGAGGGTGAAGTATTGCTGGTTGGCAGCAGTGAAGAAAACATCAAAGTTGATTCTGTCAGGACAAAGGTAAAGCACAGAGGGTAGAGGTCAGTCCAGCAAAAAAGGTCCAAGGACCTGGGAAAGATGAAGATCACCTATAAGCATACAAAATGAAGTCTTGCCAGAGTGAAGGCAGCCTTAAAATGGGGAAACGATGGCAGCTGTGGACAGATGTCAGAGACCACATTCCGTGTACCTGGGGTTGTTTGGCTGGCTGGCGTCAGCACGCTGGCTGCGCTTAAAGAGACCTGGACCTGCCAGGATGGGTCCACAGAGCGGTAAACTACGGCCTGCTTTCAAGAGAGGGGGGGAAATAAGCTCTGCATGAAAAGTGGTCCGGCTGTTGTTCAGGTTGTGTCAGGCTTGCCAGGCTCATTAGATGCAGGAATCCAGGAGTGGCCATCTCCCTGCACCTCCTCATCTCCTTCCTGCTTGTTTTGCGTTCACCTTTGCCTCAGCCTCCTCCACGCTGCAGCCTCCTGTAGGGTATTCCCTCCTCATCTTTGCCGTGCTTTTTCCTTCAGGATGTACAACTCCTCGGGTGGGTGGGAGTCTCTGTTGACCTCACCAAAAGCTCTCAGCCTCCTGTTGCCTCCTCAGGGGCTGTGTTCCACAAAGTGAAAAGCAGTTTAGGGTGTGCTGGAGGGCAAAGAGCTCCTCATGGGGTCCGAGAGAATAGAATTGCCCTCTTTCTAGAATTTGGTCAGGGCAGAACTCAGAAGCAGCCCACCTCGGGTAGGATGTTGCTGGGTAGGCAGGAGCGACAAACTTGATTAAAGCCTTTTCCTCGGGACACCTCCGGGGAGCAGGCTGCAACACGTCTCCTTCATGGGCCAGTCCAGCCTGTGCTCTGCGGGCGGCCGGATCCGCGGGAGCGTTGCTTTATACCTCATCCTGAAATACCTGTGGTAGCTCAGAGGCGCCAGGCTCCCTGCAGTTTCACACGATGTGCTGTCTTGATTCGCAGCTCCTGTGTCCTCTACATTTACTGCTCGTTCTGCTCCCTGAAAAGTCAGTGGCACAATTGTTGCTCATTTCACAATGGAAGAATTTTTTGGGGGGGGCCGTTAGGGAGTCTATTGAAGCTTGGGCTTGCTTAGTTTTGAAAATAGCATAACATGTCAAATGGCATTTTCATGTGAACATGAGTACCTGTGTCTTTCCAGTGATGTCATTTAAGCTGTGGTTTTCACCCAGTTAGCCCAGTTACCTACTTTTCTACATTTTCTTTGGTAATTGTCATTGCAGCCTTTCCTTGATAAATCTAATGGACCAAATCTACTACAAACGGAGCCTCTGCTGTCCGGCTCTGAGTGCTCCTGGAAAGATTTCTGATGGTGTTTCTCTTCCTGCTGAGCTGATAAATTAAATGCCCATATTATTATTTATAGGCTGCATAATCGTTCATCAAAGTACAGTGTATCGGGGGGTTTGTTACAGCATCTTTTTTTTTTTTGCATTGTCAGTCACACAGACTATCAGGATATTTAAAAAGAGTGTATTAGCAGAAAAAGAGTAGAAACGGAGAATGAAGGCAACTTTCTGCTGAGACTTGAAAAGATGGAGTCTGTGGTGATTGCCACAGGACAGATGACGTGGGCTACAAATGCACTGAATAGGTAACGGCTTTTCATGGGTACTTTTTGGTTATCTTCAGTTCCCAGATACTCTCTAGTCACTATCTCAGGGTATCATATTTTCTAAAAAATCCAGGTGTTGAGTGTTTCATGTAGGGGACACTCCGGGGAATGTGGCCAGTCCAGAGTTAAATCGAAAATCTGATTTCCCATGTAATGATTGACCAGACTGTTGGCCTGGGTTGGATTGTCAGCGGTAGGAAGTGTGCTGCCACTGAAATAAAGAGCTACGTGGAGATGTTTCATGTGATTGAGCTGAGAGGTGGAAGGATTTAAGCCAATTCTGTCCAGACTGTGGGAGCCCAGAGCAGATAAGGATGAAGAACCCAGTGCAGTTAGAGTGACCCAGGTCAAGTGGTGCACAGGCACTCACTGCAATGGTTCCAAGCTGTGTCCTACACCAGGTGACCCATACCTCTCATCCTGAAACCATGAGCTCTTCCGATGTAAGATTTTTACATGCTGTTCCCCGTGGAGAAGTCTTTTTAAAAACTGAGTCTGCATCTGGACACGTCATCCATTGCTGTTCCCAAAAAGGTTTTGCAGCAAGCAGAAAAGCCCATTTCCAAGGATTCCAACTGAAACCCTCCCTTAAACCTCACCTGAGTTTTAAATTCAAGCTCTTTTTCTCTGTGAGGAGCAGAAAGCTTGACAGAAAACCCAGAGGATAACAGCTATAAAAACACCTACCTGTGGGTCTGAAATGACGACTCTGACAGAGAAACAAAAAAAACTTTGAGACCAATAATTCATCTCAAGATACTGCTTTGGGTCCTTCTGCCACCTTCTCTGTAGACAGTAGGTGGTACAAAGCATGGGAGACCTTCTTGTTTAGTCAAGACAGCACCAGTCTGCTACTGGCCATCCGTTTGTCCAAGGACAAATTCTGAGGATTAAATAGCATTGCTTCTGAAAGGATTAAATCTCCATTCCACTGTGCTGCCAGGGAGAGAGGAAAGCTGAGGACCCGCTGTGGACCGCAGTGGCCTTGGTTCGGTCTGTCGTTGTCCCATGTTCTCTTAGCCTTTCTTGAACGCGTGTTGCAGCTATCAGCGGGGTGTAGATGCTTCTGCGGAACATGAAAGGCCCGTGAAATCAGATATGGAGTACTGTTGTGGTTCCCTTTGATTTTTTCTCCTGACTTGGGAGAGGTAGACAAGGCATATTTTTTAGGGGTTTTTAAGACCTTTCAGATTCAGAGGACATCGGGCATTGCACAGGAACAGGCTCTCATTAAAAGTCTCTTAAGCAGCTGGAATGTGGCTGGAAGGAGATTAAAGGAAATAGATGAATTTAGCAAAGTGCTTAGACAGAAAGTAGAGAGAAATAAAAGTTTGAGATCCTTATTGTTCTTTCAGATTGCTGGCAGGTGTGCATTAATTCAAAGACTTTACTTTCTTTGCTGTATGATCTGTAGATAATAAACTCTAAATCATCTAAAAACGATGTGTAGTTTGCCTAATTGCAAATATCTGCATATTTTATATTTAATCTTGTAAGAATGTTCTCTTACTGTGATCTTGATCAAATGTTAGTTTTACCCTAATAAAACACAGTTGTAGTTAATACAGTCAGAGCCTGCAAGCCTCTACTCATATGAACAATCTTTGCTGGGTCTGTTACGACCATAAGAGTGGCTTCTTCTGCTCCTGCTGTGCTACTGGTCCACTGCAGGGCCTTGGTCAACTCCTTTAATTTCTCTGCCTACTTCATCTCAATGGAAAGTTCTGCGAGACGTTCGTTTTGAGAGCTGTGGCTGTGCACCAATCTTATGCCATGAATCCTGAGCTCTGAAGGAGCCTCCAAGCACAGTGTTAGAGTCTTTTCATGCTGACATTCACACAACTTAGGTAACAGATGCAACAGTTACATGAGGGAGACTTTCACAGAAAGGTATATTCCAGGAAGATTTTGTCACGTGTCTTAGATTAACAAATTTACTGCTTATTTTGTTTATTCCTAATGCACTATTTCCATCTGGTTCTTTCCATCCTGCATTTCTAGAGGAAAACAAATTCACTTTGTGTGCTGCAACTTTAGAATTTCACACATAATTAAAAAAAAAAAAAAAGGAAGTATTAACTAAGTTTGCCTGTTCAGCCAGCTATTTGTGTAGGATGCTGTATTGCCTCTGTCAGAATTTAAAGTATTGCTGGATCCAATTTTAGAAAGTGTTTTTCACACGAAGCTTTTGCTTTGCATAGCATAAAAGATGAATTAGACTTGGTATCTTTGCTCTCTGTGTGGTCCCAGACTGCATTTGCTGTGCACTACTGCGATTGCTCTGAAAACAGACTCAAATTCTTCAAAGGTTGTTTTTATGGAGCCTATCACTACCTTACTTGACTTTTGCACAAATATTAGCATCCAACACCTTTCAGGGTCTGGAGGATGGCAATGCCATCTTCTCCCAAATCTCACTGGCCTCTGGCTGGTCATCGGACATCCTTGAGATAATCTCTGCCCAGGATTGAATGAACAGCTGTCCTGGGTCAGAGCAAAGGCTCACGTAGCTTCACAACCTAGTTTCAACACTTAGGTAATAATGAGCATGAAGGCAAAAGCATAAAAAAGAATAGAATAGCAGATAGTGACCCTCTCTCAGAATACTCTCCTCTGACAGTCTGCACCTCTAGAATTCCCTGTGACAGAGTGCCTTTGTGTTTAATGGTCCCTTATGAATTTTTCTTCCATGGTTTTGTATGAATGCATGTATACTTTAGTGTCCCCGCGTTTGTTCTGCATTAAGAAGGCCTGCAAGTTTGACAACAGCCTCTGTACCCCATTTTATTTACGTTTAGTTTATCAATTAGTAAGTTAATATAATTCCCCCTGGTTCTTGTATATTAGAGGTAGAAATAATCTTTCTGTACTCACTTGCAGGTCAGTCATGGTTTTATGACTCTATGCTCTCCTAGTATTCCTTTTTCTCCTAGCAGAAATTATGGAAGGCATCCAGTCTATTTGTCTGTCTTCATACACAAGCTATTTTGGAAATCTGTCAGCTTTTCAAGCCCAAGTAGACTGTCGCACCTGGCTTATCCTTGGTCTTTCCGCTCAATGACTCCTTCAAAGTAGGTTTATGAGGCATGACTACTTTCTACAGAAGCTGTGTTGACTCTTCTCCACTCTCCTGTATTTAACCTTCACACGCTAATTTGACTCTGTTCTTAGAGTCTCTAACACCTTGCTCAGTACAGCCCTCTTCTGTGCTGTGTAGTTCATCACATTGCTCATAAAAATTTGAAGATCTGTTTCCCAGCTTTTCTCCTTTTACACTCATGCAGTTTTAAGCAAGATCTTTTGAACCATATTTTCCTTCCTGAGTCAGAACTCTGACGCAAACACTTTGACAGCCAGTGAGCTACAGAAGACCACACCATCTTGACTTTACTGTTGCTACTTGAGGAAATGCATCAAAGCCCCTGGCAAACCTGGGGGAGCTCAATAGTTAAATTGTGTCTGCTTAAGGTCTGAATTTCTGACTTTAGCTTTCATGCTATGGGTCTTGCTTTGCTGTTTACGCTGTAGACTACATCTTAGGGATTAATGGATTTTAGGCCAACATCCTAGCCCCTTGCGATGAGCGTGTATAATGACAAGAACAAAAAGTGAGCAGTTACCTTTGCAATTCTCTATTTTATTCCCAGTTGAGGTCATACTATTGGATTCCTTTGGTGACCAAGCCTCTATACTAGAGCTGCTGCTGCTTCTGGAGCCCCTGTAAAAAGGAAGAGCTGAGAGCTGATCACATCTTTTGTAGGAAGGAGATGACTAGTCTAAATAGTGAAGCTACTACTGCTGTCTCAGAAATAGCTGACACAGGATGAAAGCCAGCTTTGCTGGAATGAAGGGCAGTAAAATGAGGATGGAAACTGACTGAGGCGAGCTTTTTTTGTTCTGAGAAGGGATTTTTGGGAGTTATGTTGCTTGGCATGGGTGGTAGTTCTGTTGGTATATGGACAGTCAGCTTGACACACGGGAGTTTAGTAAAATTACTGATGTGGCTTTCAAGCAGTGAGACATTTCACTGTTGTTATCTGAGGCTCTTAAACTCTTATTTCCCATGTCAGTTCCCTTTTGCTTATTTCTTGTCTCTGTGCCGTGAACTTGGGAAACCTTGCTGCATGGGAGCAGAGATACTGCACGGCAAATGGAGAATAACCATGTCTCACATTTAACTTGTTGACAAGTGCGCTTTCCTGGGATGTGAGCACTGGAATCCCCCTACCAAGCAAAGTCCAGGTCTCTGACTTTCTGGGTGAGAGTTGTTACTCCCCCAACCGACATAAGAGCAACACCTCTTCCTGAACCCAGCATTGTCCCAGTGAGCTAGGTACAGTCCGAACATCCCTGAGAAGTCAGAATTTTGTTGACATCTGAGCCTCTCCCTGCTCTTGCTGGAGTTGGCATATCTTGATCTTCTTGAGCTTCAGAGCTTGTGCAGAGCACGTGCTTATGCACCCGGGGAAATACAACTCCAATGCACATATATACTGTTTGAGTACCACAGTGAGTCAGGCAAAGCAGCCAAGCTTGCTCATCTTGTGTTGGTCTCACTCACTTGGATCAATCTTGTGTCCCTCCCCGCAGTTCCTCCAGCTCAGGACTGCCATGTCCCTTGTGTATCAGCCGTTGCTGTCCTCTCGCTCAGTGTTTGGTGCCAGACAGGGCTTTGAACTCTGCAGTGTGAATTGCTCTCTGAGACTCATCAAGCTGTGTTAATTCTAGGGTTTTTGGGGGCTGAAGTTGGCCCTAAATACCCGTCTTTGTTTCCAGTATTGATTTATTTCTTGGCTCCCATTGGAATATCTCGTGTTTCTGTCCCCTGGTTCAGCAGTGACAAAGGGATTAAGAGATTCTTCTCACCCACTTGGTTTCTAAATTTTAAGACTTGCTGTGTGATTTGCAATGCTTTCTTGGTTCTTGGTCAGTTTGCAGGTCTCTGGATGCTTTCCATGTGCTGGTTAATCTCACTTGTGCCTAATTACGGATGTGTGAGTGCATCTGGAGGTTGTAGGCTACTGTGAGAACGAATGCAGAAGTGCTGTGGGGTTAGGTCAGCTGAATTGTGCTTAGAACTCCCATGTCTGGGTAGACTGGACTGCCTACAGTGAGATCTAGACAACTGGCTTAGCGATAGATGTCTATAAATTACGTGGAGCCCTGAAAGTCACAGTTGCAGTGCTTGACTTGCATCCTTCACAATGAAGATTATATCCCTCACAAGAGTATGGTCTGACTTGAAGAGCTGAGTGTTAGAAATGTCTGTCTTTTGTGGAGCCAACTAAGTTTTAATGTTAGTCACCTCCATTCGTTAAAATACTTTATTTGTGAACTGGAGCGTGGTAGACAATGTGGACACTTGTCATGCCCACTGGCACAGAGTTTCCTCTTGTGTTTGCCGGCACAGACCGGCATTTGCTGTGCTGAAACATAGAATCACAGAATGGTTTGGGTTGGAAAGGACCGTTAAAGCCACCCAGTCCAACCCCCCTGCCAGGAGCAGGGACATCTCCAACCACATCAGGTTGCTCAGAGCCCCGGCCAACCTGGCCTGGAACGTTTCCAGGGATGGGGCATCCACCGCCTCTCTGGGCAACCTGTACATACACCTGGAAACACGACCAGTTAGACCTGGTCAGACAATTTAGCTGTGAAAGAGCCATGCTTTTAAAAGGAAACCAATAATGGTGCAGAGGTGAAGACCCTCACTTCCTACACTGCTGTGGGGAATTGCTTGTTCGGAATTGTACTAACCTACTAACTGGTGTCCATCTCCACCTGGCTCGGTTTGCTCAAGCGCTAAACCATGCAGGGAAGATGATGGAGAGTCACTGTGTGGCTGGTGGGGGTGCCAGCAGCCAGATCATCTTTGTAGACATGCTGCAGAGATCGTTCTTGATTGCATCCCTCCCCTTCCAGCTTTGCTTGTCTGACTCCCTGTCCTGGTTCTGGCTAGGAAAGAGTTAATATTCACCTGAGCTGGGTGGAGAACTGAAGCTGGTAGCCCCTATGGCTGGGATAATTAATTAATTAGCTAACAGCTGGGGTTAATTTACCTAAATTAGCCAAAGGGCTATTCCATCCCATCTGACATCATGCTCAGTATATCAGTGAGGAGGGTGCTGAGGGGGGTCTCCTGTTACTTGGAAGAAACTGGGTGTGGAGATTTGTTGTAAGGCATTGTACTGTATTTGTATTCCATCACTGTTTTGTTTTTCTTTTGTCATTGCTGTTAAATTTACTTTTTGTTCAATCTCAACCCACGTGGTGTTTGTTTGTTGGTTTACCAATTCTCCCCCTGTTCTCTCGGAGGGTGGGGGGAGTGGGAGAGAGACTGCGTAGTTTGGTCCTGACTGGGGGCTGAACCACGACACTCCCTTTGTGGAGCAGCATAGCCCAGTTTGCCTGACTGGGGGAGAGGAACAGGAACCAACTGGCTCCTCTGTTTGTCCATGCTGAACTGGACTTGTAAAGAAAACAACGGGGTTTGGGGAAGGGGGGATGTAGTCTGCAAATACCAGTGTTGGGGCTGAGATGTGTCCAAATGTAAAAGTTCAGGAAGTTTCCATTTATCTGTCCGGTTTTAGTATTTTTTTTTTTTGCGGTGGGGGAGTTGATGCTCTCTGATTCTCACCTGTCTGGTAATCAGGAGTGGCACTCCTGAGCAGTGTTGTGCAAACACATGACTCTTCCCGGTTTGTTTGCAGCCCTCAAATCTTGCATCAATGTAAAATAATTTCTGTGTATTTTCGAGAACCCTAAAGATATTAAGGGAGATAAATATTGCAAGAAAAATATTATTTTGCTAGGACAAGTGAAACCATTTGTCTCAAAAACTTGTGACATCTTTCAGCTGAATCACATATAAACACATTGCACTTGGCAATACATTTTTAGTTGACCTTTCCTTTATTTTTTTTCAGCAAGAAAATGTTTTCCAGCAAAAGTTGTGCTTGCTCTGGAACGATGGTCATTGCCCCTGTCTCCCCGTTGGTCTTTCCCAGCTGTGTCTGGTGGTGTGGCAGCAGTGCGCACAAACCCCTGGAAGGGCGTGGTTGATGCTTTAGGGAGTTAGCAGAGAGCTGTGGCACACAGTGACCTGCAGCACCACTGAGTAAAACAAACCTGTGTATGTAACGGCGACAAAACGGCAGGGGTGTAAACGTGTCCTCTTGGTGAAGGCGAGAAAACTTCCCACTTGAGGCTGCTGGTGGCAACACACATGTTGTTTCTTCTTTCTCCTCGCAGTCTGCTACTTTGCCTTGGTGTGCAGTGGAGATGGGATACTAGATCTAATCGATCTGTATTGATCAATCTTCTGAGCTGGTAAAGGACCCTGACCAGCAGGTCCCTGAAAATCCTTCCTTCTGATCATCTTTTCTCTTCCATGACTGTCATCTTCCATAACTCACTGCTTTTTCCGCTTCCTCTCAGCTTGACCGGGAAAGAAGCTCTGACCCATTTCCCATCCCTGGGACCCTCCGCCGGCTCTGCCCAGGGGAAGGTCCACGTGAAGCAGTGTGACTTGCTGAAGCTGTCCCGTAAGCAGAAGAGGCTTTGCCGGAGGGAGCCTGGCTTGGCGGAGACCTTGCGGGATGCCATCCGGCTTGGGCTCATGGAGTGCCAGTACCAGTTTCGCAGCGAGCGCTGGAACTGCAGCCTGGAAGGACGGACCAGCCTGCTGAAGCGAGGTACAAGGTAGTCTTTTGTTTACAGTATAAAATCTCACTTGGTGCTGTAGCCCTTGGAATATGAATCTCAGACTAAGCAAAGGACATGGAGCAGTGACCAGGAGTGCAGAGATCATCTGGTTTTGTCCAGGAATGGGAGCTGTGCAATTTGGGCCCTTTTGTCACAAAATACTCCTTATCCTCATTTTTCCTCTGTGGTTTGTCAGGGATTGATAAGTAGCAGGAAGTTCATCCCTTGGCTTCTGGATTTTCGTCCTAGACCAGAGTTTCCTAGGCTGACCAGCCTATTACTGATTTTCAACCCTTCAATTACATTTTATAGCATTTACTGAGTTTTAGTCTTCAGTATTATTGGGTTTCAGTCCTTTGATAACGTTTAGTAAGTTAATGTCCTAAAAAAAAGGGGCCTGAATAAGCCAATATTAACTTTGATGAAATTAAAATCATTTTAATTCGCATTGGGATTGAATTTTTCTGATATTTCCACTTAAAATAATAAAATTTTATTAAAGTAAATATTAAGTTAATATTTCACTAAACCAGCGCATACAAGATCAGATTTACTTCATTGTAAGGCTCTATGGTGAATTTTTTAGCACACTGTGGAAGAAGCTGTTCATGATCATTCTGAGTGACTTTCTGACATCTGCACCTTCATCAACCTCAAAGAACTTGAAAATGACAGTTGAATAATCCTCATCTTCAAATAGCTGGAAAACATTTAATTATCTCGTGGTGGCATGCCTCAACATTTCCATAGACTCCTGACTGACAAAATAAAATATCACCTGTAATTTAAAACCTGTTTTGGCAGATGAGGATAAGTGTTTGAAAACTTTTATTACACAACCTTAAGGATCAAATGATGATTTAATACAGAAAAGTATGCTATATACATCTCCTATATGAAAGCATATTTGGCTGGAAGCAATTATTAGTTCTCATTTTCCTTTAACTTGCAAAAAGGTTAGTTTCTTCACAAAGAACATGAACACTTTCAGCTGCCACTTTTGATCTGTTTCTCACATACTCCTATGGCTGTTTTGTTGCTGCCTTGGAAATGGACTCTGCTCCTTTCACCCAAGTAATGACGAAGAATTCTAGAAATGACTAAATCATTAGATATTGCCACGGTCCTAGAGAAACCATAAGGAAAAACATGCACTTCTGAACTGTCTTTAATGGTCTTATGAGTGCAAGAGGGGGAAAAAGATCATGTCCCAGAGAGATGATTCATTTTTGTAGCAGCTGAAAAGCCACACTTAATTTGCACTGACAACTGAAAATCTGTGACTGACTGGGATCACCTATACTTTTCCTGCTTCTACAGAGGCCAACATCTTTTTTTCCTGTATTTATATACTTTTAATGAGTGAAAAAAAACTCGAAGGGCTTTTGAAATGCCAGATTTACTTTCACAATCTGCACCATTTGCAGTTTTACATTGACACTCGTCTGGATACAACTGGGAAATTCCTTTTGCATACCCTACAAGCCTTCTACGTCTACTGCAGTCAATTATGATGGCTATTCCTCTTCAGTGGTCCATGCAAAATCCTTCTACATTCCTTCTCCACTTCTCTAAAAATCTATGAAAATAGGTAGGCTTAAAGTTACTCTGGACAGACGTTTCAAGCTGTCTTGCTGCACAGTGGCAGCTGGCGTCTTTCTATGAAGCTTGTAAAGCAATGACGATCTTTTGGTTTCCAAGGTGTGCCATAAAGGCTGTCAGTTGCTGATGGAGGTCAGGTAAGCAGTATTTAAACCCAAACAACGTGATGATTTGGGGAAAGTAAGAACCTATAGCCAAGACAGCTCAGATTCAGCCACTCAGAAAAATCCTTCTTGAGAAACGAGCACTCTACAGTCCTTCCCTTCGTCAATCCATTTCTTTGCTTCATGTTGGGCAGATTCTCTGACCTTCAAGTAGTGGCTTCATTGATGTAATGAGGAATCTAGGAATGGTACAGGACAGGAGTCGTGGCTCAGAGATGTAGAATTTACATCATTGGAGATTTTGAGAACTCAGTTGGACAAAGCCCTGAGCAACTTTATCTGGCACTGGAGTTATCCCTGCTTTGAGCAGGCGGTTGTACAAAGGACCGCGAGAAGTCTTTCCATGGCAAATCTTTCTACAATTCTATAGCTTTCTGGGTTTTTTCTTTTCTATTTTTTTTTTTTTCCCCAGAGAGATGTCTCTTCCACTTGCTCTGAAATGCTCACACTGTAGATTGAATTGTAGATTGAAAAATCTTTGACCTTGAGCATCTTGCCTTTGGCAGAATCACCACATGGCTAAACTCCTCCTATTATAGGTTTCCTTGTGGTCTAGAGCACACCACACGACAGAACATATCTTGCCATTGCAGCAAATGTCTTTCTGTATTTATAGGCTGCTGAGCTGAGAAATAATTCCAGAGAGCTCAGGGAGACTTGGACACATGCAAGGTCCTACCGGGGGAGGTGGCTTACCTCAACATCTTGAAATTCAGCTCTGCCAGATGTTTGCAACCAAGCTGACACACAAAGACATCTGCTTCTAGATGTTCTCCCTTGCATCGAGTGCTAAAGATTTCATTAGAGTCACTGGCAACTCAGTCAATGGGGTGAGGAGAGTGACTCATCCCTAAACCAGACCCTGACAGCCTGGGCACTGGGTCCAGGCTTCAGTGGTGCTGTGGTGACAAGAGCTCCAATAACACAGTGGGAGGATAAACACCCAGGACACATGGAGAAATTTCCATTCAGATCTTCTCAAATCATGTTTGTTGGAGCTGATCACTGCTCATTTGTGCTATGTCCTGCTGAAAATCCAGCTTCAACAGCTGCTCTGTTGCTCATTTTTATTCCACAAGGACTTAAGGATCATTCAGTTTTTCCTTTACTCACGCGATTTGTGAGTGAAACAATTGAACAGTGATCAGTCACTTAGAACAAACTAGAAGGAATCATCTTAAACTTTTCAGACAAGCATTTGGTAGCCTGGTGACATTGAACCTTTGCCATAAAAGGAGGTGGGAGGAGGGAAAAAGAAGGAGGCAATTTGAAAGTATGCTCAGTATCGTCAGTTACTGCTGTCTGCAGTGGCCTGACCACAAGCAATGGTCTCTGATTTCCAGTGGGTTGAAATCTGGCCAGCACTTACGTGGAGTGCCACAGAAGAAACCAAACCATCGCTGGTCAGAAATAGCAGAAGCAGTGTGGTATTCCACAGAGTCAGATTTAGCAGAGTATGTGGAGCTAACTGGTACTGCTAGCTTTGTATGGTATGGGAAAGTGTTTCAAAAATACTCTCCTCTCCTCTTTCAAAAATACTTCTCCTCTCATACAACCAGTATGTCAGCTAGGATACTGGGAGTCTGGTAGGCAACTGGAGATTAGCTACTGGAATTGTTTTTCAGACATAGGATCTTAAATCTACTTTATGTTCTCTTAGATCCTTCTTTTGGGTTAGTCACTGTTTGAAAATATGTGAACACCATATTGCTATCGATAATCTGTATTGACTGTGTCTCATATCAGCTTTTCCAAAACTTTTGGTGAATTTGGTGATATTTTTTTATGATTCTTCCAGTACTCTGAGAGATTTTATAGAGCATCATGAACCAGAGAGCAAGTTACTTGCCTCAGTGAGGCAGCAACTAAAATGGTGATCTAGGAAGCAGTTTGTTGGATCATCTCCTTGACCTTCTCTCTCATCCACATCTTTATTGCTGCTAGATTTTTCATCTAAAATTCTGGAATTCCAATGAGGTCCTATGAAGTCTATATTGAAGTTGCTAATGCAGCCTCTCCGTTATATGAATGATTATTCTTTTTTTTTTTTTTTTTTTCATTCTTCTCACTGATAGCTATTAGAAGAACTCCTTGTCCTGCTCTCTGGTTAGAGTTATGGTGACTTCACCTGGATCTCTGCAGTCAGTGGTCTGATCTATTATTACAGCTGGATGGGAATTCTTTGAGGGAACAAAATGATGGGAAGATTTGAGGTTGGACTGGATGAATTCTAGAGGTACCTTCCAACCTCTGCTCAAAGCAAGGCTAACTGCAAGACTAGATCAGGTCTCTGTGGTTCTCCCTCTCTCTTCCATTTTTGGAGAAAACAGATTTGTTTCCTTCTGATGTGAAAGGATTTTACATTTACCAATGTGGAATATTTGTTTGCTTCAATGTGCTTCCTTTCATGCAACATGAAAGTGTTCTATTTTTCATAAACCAAAATGTTTCTATTTTGGCCAATCTTATCCGTCCTTGCACTCTGAGATATTGATCAGTCGCTTCCCTTTCTCTTCCTTGCTCTGCTTCCTAAATTGTGGACTTGTTAAGCAATTTTCTATTAAGAGTTTTAATTTATGCAAATAAACTCTGGAGGAAATGTTACGATTTTCCCCCGGATTAAATAGGAGAGGAAGGAAATAATCAAACTAAAATATTTTGGGGTTTAGGTCAGGTTTGTGGTTTGTGTCAATCAGTGTTTTCAGGAACTTCTGTGGAGCTCGTGGCTGCTGTATCAACATGCCCATTCCTATCTGATTCCATGTCTTTTGATTGAATTTCTATTCAGGCACTGTGCTTTTTTTCCTGGTTAAAATGTCATGGCGTCTTATGGTCACATACCTCAGAGCAAACGTAGCCAAGCTGTGAAGCCTACCTTAGAGAGGAGAATACCTTCAGAAATCATCACCACAGTCACTGGGAGTAGATAATTTATAGGGAAGTCGGAAAATCCACTCACATGCAGGAGAGTTCATCGTTCTTGCCCAAGATGTCCTTCAACATAGAACCTTTCCCAGTCAAACTGCTTGTGATCTTTCCATATGAAATACTACTGTACTGTGCCAACACAGTCCCTGATAAAAATATTTTTAAATAGTGGGTCAGACTTTTAAAATATTTTTTCAACCTCTACTAAATATTTGCTGATTTTAAGCCACAACATGATAACAGTGACAATCTCTTCACACCTATCAGCTCTGTGGTGAGGATGAGGACAAATGGAGTTTTGAGTGTTGCTTTTTGCAGTGGAATATTTTCCCAGGACTTTCTGGCTGTTGTCACCCATCCCTTGATTCATGAGTGGTCCCTTGTCTCCACATTGAATCAGTTACAGCCAGCAGGTGAACTTGGGGTGTTAGTACACTAGTTACTTCAAACATGACATTGAGATTCTCTGCTGGGAATGGTGTGCAGGTAGTGGAAGAGTTTTGTCTCTGCCTTTCTAAAACTGCTTGGTTTTAGTTCAGGGACAGTCAGGAGAGCCAGCGAGGTGAATGAACACCTTATTTTGCCTTTCCTGCTCCTACCTTCTCTTAATCCTTGTCCTGTGCAGGTTTTAAGGAAACTGCCTTCCTCTATGCAGTGTCTTCTGCAGCTCTTACCCACTCCCTGGCCAGAGCGTGCAGTGCCGGGCGCATGGAGCGCTGCACCTGCGATGACTCCCCAGACCTGGAGAACCGCAAGGCCTGGCAATGGGGCGTTTGTGGAGACAACCTCAAATACAGCACCAAGTTCCTGAAAAAATTCTTGGGTCAGAAGAGGATTGGCAAAGACCTGCGGGCCAAGGTGGACATCCACAACACCAATGTTGGCATCAAGGTGAGGAGCTGCAGCAGCAGCAGGCCTAGAAAGAAGTGAGGACTCAATGCATGTCTTCTAACCCATCCTCAGCCGAGGCTGTTTGTGAGAGGGGTATTCACTTCCCCTGCTCACAAGCTAGACCTTTTCACCAGTGTGTCATGGGCCTTATGGTGCTGACAGCTCCCCAGAAAGTCTCCTGAACTCTGGTGAGGAGTTGCATGTTGAGTGGCAGGCTGGCATCCTGTATTCTCTAGTGGTGTCAAGGCCTGAGTGACAGCAATACGCAGCATGGTAACAGCGGTAAAACTCACTGGCTGAATTACTCCATGGGTTACACCCCAGGCACAGGGAGTTTTGAGAACAGCTAGAGCTTCAGAGCTGCTGGGATGTGTGAAGCTGACAAAGGGTTGGCACTCTTGAGATCAGTTATGAGTCTGGTGGTGATTTGCTATGGAAATAGTCATGTCACCAGCTTGGGTCAGGAAGACCATTACATTAAGCATTTTGGCCTGTATGTTACAGGCTACTAACTTACTGGTTTCCATTTACTGAGTCCAATTACTTGTTTGATTAGAGCACTATCTGGACTTGAATATACCAAAGGAAATCCACCGTGATGGAGATACTCAGTTTCATGATTGATTACTCCTGCTATTCCAAATAGGCTTAGTAAGAATTTGACTGGCTTGAGTATTCAGTCACTTGTCCTCATTCAGGCTTTCTACTCTCTGCCTCAACAGTCAACTCTGTAGCCATTCCTCTCTTGTATTGTTTGGGGTATTTTTAAACTTTTTCCTCCATAAAATAGGAATAATACCAATAAAACTGAAGTACTTTCCGGCTGTCTGCAATCAGAGGCATTGCCTCTACCCAGAACTAGGCTCATGTTCCTGGCAGATAATGACTACCACTTCTCTTCCTCATTAGGCTGTGAAAAACGGTCTCAAAACCACGTGCAAGTGCCATGGTGTCTCTGGCTCATGTGCTGTCCGGACATGCTGGAAACAGCTTTCACCTTTCCATGAGATTGGACGACTGCTGAAGCTACGCTATGATGATGCTGTCAAGGTCTTCAGCACCACCAATGATGCTGTGGGGCACTCGGAGCTGGCTGGCCCGCAGAGACACAGCCATTCCCCCAAGCACCCCACTTCGCCCCGCTCTACTGACCTGGTGTATGTAGAAGACTCCCCCAGTTTCTGTCGTCCCAGCAAATACTCCCTGGGAACTGCTGGGAGGACCTGTTCTCGAGAAGGCAACTGCGACAGCATGTGCTGTGGACGAGGCTACAACACCCAGAGCCGGCTGGTCACCTTCTCCTGCCACTGCCAGGTGCAGTGGTGTTGCTACGTGGAGTGCCAGCAGTGCATGCAGGAGGAGGTGGTCTACAGCTGCAAGCAGTAAAGTCGGAGCTGGAGGGCCAAGACAAGTCCTAGAGGACAAGAAGGCAGTAGGGAGAAAAAGACATGATCCTCTGCTGTGGTGTGAGGGCAAAGGCAAGCACCAACAATGTCCAGTGCTCCTATTATCTCAATGTTGAGATCCTCTGATCTGGGGAGAGCCCCTGTGTGAGGGGTGAAAACCAGAGGTTTTTGTCAGGTGTCAGATCAGGAAGGAGGGTGAGAGAGCAGGGGTAATGTGGGGACAGCAGAAGCACTGAAACAGTAAAAAATATCTCTCTTGAGCTAAAACTTGTACTCTTGTCTGCAGGAATATCCCCCTCCTCCGTCCCTCACTTGCACTTACGTAAACACGTTGGGGTGGTGACATTGAAAGACTGAGGGCTTGCACCCCAGTTCCTGGAGAGAAGAGAATTACGGGAGGCAGCTAACTAGAGACTGGACCTTGATGGAGCAGGGGTGGCTGTGCTCCTGCACCACGGCAACGTGACTCTGGCCGCAAGTGATTTTCAGCGCTGCTCTTTGGGAGCCAGTTGAATACTTTCTGCTTTGAACTCAAGGACACGCTGTTGAGCAGTCTCATCACGATGTAAGAATTGTACCTCAGAAATGCCAGTTTACAAACAAGTGGAGCTCCTGTCCATCATGTCCAGGCCCATAGTCTGGACGTTAGACTCTAAATGCATTTTAACCACATTTTAGTCTTGTTGTGCACAGGAGACCTGGAATTGTTTCTGTTGCAGTGCCTGTATCGCAGGAACTCAGCTGAGGTCTGTGAAGTGGTCTCTGCAGCACACCGCCTTGCAGGGGGTTATTTTATGGTGGTGGATCCAGGGTGATGGTGCCAATAATGCATCTCTCTTCCCCCTCCCCAATCAAATGATCAATTGCCTTTTCGCCTTATGTGTATCATCACTCTTGGCCCCGGTGCATCACAGCCCACAGTTCTGCCCTGTGCTAATGGCAGGTAGAATTTCTGAAAGGGAATTAGGCACCGCAGGAACCGGGGCATCTCAAAAATTTGCGAGTCATGACTGACAATCTCTGCACCGAGCAGTCAGATGTACCTAGGCAGTGCGGGCATCTGGCACGAGAGCAGGTGACCTTGGGGAGAGAGCACAGCCCAATTCAGAGCTGTGATCCCCTGACTTTGGGTCATTTCTAGGTGACTTTAAGTTAAACGTGACAGAAACAGCCTGTTCTGTTTCTCTGGTTGTGTCTCAGAGAGCAGCCTTGGGAATGGCGGTCCCCGATCCGGCCCCAGATGCACGTAGAGGGATGCAGCACAACCTGTCTGGGTGTTGAGCCTGCTCCAGGGCTCGTTCTGGTTAATCCTGCTCAGCAGTTAGAGTGTTTGTACTGTGAGCAGCTCTGGAGAGCCCCTGAGATAACAGAGCTGCTCTGTTTACTCAGTTTTGGTGGTGGGTACAAACCAGCAAGCAGGACGACAGTGTGGAGATGGGCTGGTGCTGAAAAGAATATTTAAATCCTTAAGCTCAGATGAAAATTAATTGGCAATGTAATGGATGAAGATGCTGGTTTGGGTTGTTTAGAAGGACTAAGCCATAGGCTGAATTGGGCAAGCTTTCAAGGTGACTGAGTTCTAACGAGCGGTGAGATCCCACCTGCGTGCTCCAGCTCTTGAGTGTGGATGTGCTGAAGTCAGGCAGCTCTTCCATTCATTTACACACTTCAAATAATTCCTTTGCAGTGATGAGTATGTACTCACACTCCCTTTTTCTTGACCTTGCTGCCCTTTGCTTTTTACAACTATTTTTGATTTCTGCTTCATAAAATGATGGAAGACAAGTGCCTCAGAGCAGATCTAGCCTTTAACTGGCTGTTTAGAGGCCACTAACACCTTCCCTTTGGCTAGCTACATGTCTTTTAACGGGCTTATTCCTTTTTATCCTTTTTCTGGCTCAAGTTGACTTGAACTGAATTGAAGTGCTTATGACAGACATAATACTGCAAATTGGGTTAATTGGCCTTATTATTTTTTTTTTACCTCCTAAATACTCAAGAAATTAATACTAAGCAGACCATTATTTACTTGTTGCTTTTAATCTTTCTAAAGTTGAAATCTTCCCACAAGTCTTAATGTTGAGCACTCAATGAAAAAACATCCCAATGAGTCAAAATTGTTAGGAACAGGCTTCATAGGTGAAGCGACAAAGGAACTAGCTCTGCTCTACGCTACTGATCCCAAGGCATCTGCTACACTGACCTCCTGGCTTGTCCAGGGTCATAAAGGAATGAAGTATCATGTCACAGGAGGGTTGTTTGGGAATCCCAGGCCATTGCAAGGAGCATTCTCATTTTAACAGGGACTGGGACTTGGTGGGAGAAGAGAGGAAGCACAACTTTGGGAAGCAAGTGGAAGACACACCACTCTGTCTTCTTGCTTTCATCAAAGCTGCACTTTCTCAGTTGTCCACTGGCCAGTAACTTCTGGGCATGCATAATCCATTCTCCACACCCAGATGTCATAATTTGAGGGCAGCTAGGATGCTCCTAGGTGGTGGAAAGTTCTTGATGGTCTCGTTTCTTTTTATTTCCTCTCTGGGCTAATGTTGATGAAATGAACTGATGGGCTTCCAGCAGATATGTCACTGCAGGTTGGGATTCACACATTGTGCAGATCAGGCAACACAACTTGCCTAAGGTCACTGCCGGCAAGAACTCAGGGTAGAACTGATTTTCAATGGCTTAGTAAGTTCTGTCTCCAGCTTTGCCATGAAGTTGTTTGAAGAAGAAAAAAAACTTCTCCGACCTCCTAGTAATGTTATCTGGGTCAGTGTCACCTGATTACAGCCAGATCCCAGTGAGGGGTTATGAATCTGCTCTCTCGTTTCTTAAAAGAGTGGACTGTTTATGTCACTTTGGGTGTTAGGTCTTCTCTTCAGGGCTTGGAGTCACTGAACTCCAAGTTCAGTGCAGCATTGTGTTTGACTCTTGTGGTAGGAACTGTCAGACTGCACACTGGCAGCAGGTCTATGAAGCTCTGATGTACTCCTGCCCTCTAAACCCAACCTGGGCCTGCTGGAGAGGATCCATCCTGCATCTCACACAGAACTGAAAATCTGTTTTCTCCCCTCCCCAGCGACTCCAGTAACAGCAGTGGTCGGTGCTTGGCTGAGGTCGCTACACAGAAGCCTCCCTGGACCTTACTGGTCTTTGTAGGGCCCTTGGAGTACTGCCCACGTACCTGTAGATTGCACTGATTTCAAAGTGAATCTTTTTGCCTTACACAGACTCACTCTTCTGTACTATTCCTGTAAGAAAGAGAGGGGAAAACCACTCAAGAACTTTCATTTTCCTGTCAAAAGCTTTTGAAATCTGTAGGCTAGTTCTCCCATCCCAAAGGCAAGCCTGGCTTCCAAACAGCAAAAACTGTTATTTTAATAATATCCTTTATCTGCCTCCAAATATTGCATTGCTTTGAGCAGTAGGTGAATGCATTCCAGAGGCACGTTGTATTTTTTTGCACAACAAACACAAAAACAAGACCAGAAGGATGGTAAGGTGATTATTTAGGCAAAGAAGAATACGGTCAGACTAGTAGAACCTGTAACTTCGGTTATTTGCGTCCTTTGCAGCTGAAACACCAGTGTCAGTGGGAACTGAAGGACAGGTTTGTGGCAAAGGGACCAGACACCTCTATTTAGGCAATGAGATCAAGCCCCTTCAGTGTGGATATTCTGGGCTGAATTGGTCCTTTGGCACTCTTTCAGGCAAAGAAGACATATTTAAGGCAGATTTAGGTGCTATTCTGCAGCACTTCAAAAAAATACTGGTTTTTTTTGTGTGTGTAGCCTGTGTTGTATGGCTATTCAGGTTTTTGAGGTGGTGTCACCAAGTGCCTTGCCACTGAAAACACTGGCATCGGTGAAATATGCAGGGATTACCTCTAGCAATGAAGGTTTTTAGCAGTGATCTGCGTTGCCGTTTGAGTCGTGATCTGTTTAAACTAGCAGTGTCTGTGCTGTACCATGTTTTTGTCCAGCCTTGCTGCCAGCAACTGTGAGGTGGAGCTGCCCTTCATCTTGAGTGTTGGGTTAGCACAGTTCCGTGGGGATCTCACAAGAACTTTATGACAGTCAAAGCATAATGTAATCAAAGTAAATTGAAAGGTGAGGTTGTACCTGGAGGTCCTGGCACCACACAGGAATTGTTGAACAAGAACTGGACAAAAAGATAATTCAGGGGAAAATTAAGTACTGTTTTTTTTCACGTACCGAAGGAGACATTTGCTTCTGCAGCTCCTTGCCCTGCATTGCTCAGAGCTGCTTGATAAATGGTGAATATGGACAAGGTCTGAAGAAGAGATGGTTCATACTCTTGTATCCCTGGGGTGATGTTGAGCTCAGTTCCATATGGAGGTTTGGCATTTGGCTGCAGTAAATTTTGCTAGCTGTTAAGCCAAGCCTGGACAAGGTAGTCTGATGTCCTCTGGCTTTGCTCTGCAAGCTTAATTCAAAGTCTATTTCAACCCCTCCCCATCACTGCTGAAAAGCTTTCTGTTCAACCCCTGCCAGTCAGAACAGACAGCCTCTCTCCATCTGGAAACTAAAACTGGGAAAGAAATAATTTAAAATGCCCCATATGAGGTCTGGAGAAAAAGCTTGAAAATATTCTGAGTCTGAGGCAACATTGATATTACTCCTTTTACTGTCCCTCAATACTAAGCTTTTCAGAAATGGTGCTATGGATAGGCAAAACATGGGTCTGCTTAACATTTAGCATTCTTAGGCTTGAATTGTATTTTCTTCAAGAATCAAGACCAAGCATCATCTTGAGCAAAGCTCTTCTGCCACCTCCTGGAGATAAGAGATGTGAAGACTTGGGCCTCCATTTGATCTGTATGTGAGCTTTTTAATTTTGCTGGACACCTCATGCTGTATTACAAATCCAGCGATGTGCTGCCTCTTTGGTTGTATGTGCAAAGAAGTTACTGGAATGACAGGTGGAGATATAAGGGGATGGCTCTTAAGTCTTTATATGGAAATCTTTTCAGCAGCAAAGGTAAAAACTTATGCTCTGACTACAAAACAATTCTTTCCCAAGCGCAAATGTGCCTCAAAGTGATGATCGATAGTAAAAGTCTGAGCTGCACGTGCTTTCCTGTATAGTTTTTTGATTCAGGATGAATCCTTTCCTCTGTACCTAAGATCCAAGTAACCCAAGAACAGAGATAGCTCTAACGCTTCTAGCTGACTGGGATCCCTGTGTGTATTTCCCAGTCCAGTTTTTATCGCCTCTCCTGGTGTGTTGTGGTGCTGGGTTTGGTAGTAGTGGATCTAGCGTGCTTATTGCAGGAGGGAAACAACAATCCATCAGAACAGTTTTACTGGAGTGGATGGAATCCACCATCCCCAAGCGAAGAGCTGAACCTTCTTGGGAAGAAACCACGTATCTGCAGGCTGCCCCATAAAATTACTAGAGATCAGCAACTTCTTGAGGCTTAACCAGGGATCCACGCAGCACTGTTGCTGTGGTGGACAGGCAGCGCAATGCTGCTTTATCAGCGTTTATCAGGGGTGCTTTATCAGCTGAACAAATAGGGCTGTGTAAGCCAAGAAACACCGATGAGCAGAGTAACAAATTTCACCCATGCAATAGCCACTTCTACACCCTCAGACAACTTGTGCAAGACTGGAAGGCCAATTTGAGACAATATAATGTGTCACTTGAGAAAAAAAAAAAAAAAAAAGGCTGTGCTTTAAGGGAAACAAAACTTTTGTCTACCTCAAGATGTACAACTTTTGTGACAAGAAGTATGGATGTTATTTATATTTCTTATATATCCTCTAGAAAGAAAATGGTGCTATGGGTTTTAAGTTGCATTACAATCCTTCTTGTACCTTGTCCTAATTTTTATACAATACTTTTGATTAAAATATGCATATTTGTGTAACTGGTTGTGTTGTCCAATATTGCACTATGTCTCCGCTGCTGGTGTTCTTGTCAGTCAGTAAGTACCAGTTGTTTTCTAGGAATGTACACTTCTACCTTTCAAGGAACATCCCCAGGAAATAGCTGTGAATAACTCTGTTCCTCCATTGGCACACTGATGTTATTCCTTCAGTTCTCCTTTACCTGGACCCTCTCCAGAAGATAGCTAGAAATGTTTCTGCCCACCCAACAGTAAGGGTTGCCCAGTTGGGCTAAGCTCACGTATGTTTGTGTTCAGCAGATGTGACACTAGTGAGCCAAATCTCATCAAGAACACGTCAGTGCCCTATTTCCTGTATCAGCCAAACAAACTAGACACTCATGTACCTGGCTGCTCTGTTCTGCTGCTGCTGGCTCTGTGTCTGCTGTTTGTGGAACTTGGCAACTGGACTGGTACAACTGGTGCAAAAGTTGCTCAGCCTCAAAGACATGACTCAAAGATGCCCTGTGCTCCTCAGACTCTCCCTGGGAACACAAGTGCGGTTGTCTGGGGGAAACCTGCGGACATGTAGAGGAACACCAGATCATGCTTTTTCCAGGGAGGGATGATGGAGCTGGCCTTGTTCTTCAGCGATGACACCAGACTAGCTGCTCTTCTTGCCCTTTAGCTTGGGCACGTGGGAGCTGCCGGCTCCAGTAGTCCTGGCATCAAGCCACCACAGCATGGTGGCACCTCATCACATTGTGGTGCTCAACAGTGACCACACCAGGCCGGAGGAAGGGCCATGGCCACAGGCGGTGTCTGATGCACATGCTGAGCTAGACCCTGTAGGAAGCGTGGTTAACTACTGTGTCCAAGGCTCAGCACAGTCCATAGCCAATGTGTGCAACTGCCCAGGCCCAGCGTGTTCCTAGAGGTGCCAATCATGGGCCACAACACAGCCACTTCACACTGTGGTTTGCTTTCTGGTCAGGATCTTGTTGCCCCATCCCTCTTTCCCCACCACCAGCTCACTCCTCTACTCTCGCACATAACTTCTGAATTTCAGTTCTGGCCTGTTAGAACGGAGCCCTAAAGGGCTCTGAAGGTCCTGAAGCCCTCAAGGTCCACACAAAGCTGTCCAGCTCCTTGATACATACCGAGCTCAAGGTTTGTCAGAAATACCATTCAGAGCAGTTGGGTTCTCCTGGGTAAATCATCCCAGTGCACTGGGGATGATACATAACTCAAGACACTTGTGTCCTCTCCCAACCTTCTGCCCTAACTTACTCTTTTGGCAGTCCCTGTTGTCCCCTAAGGTCTGCCTAGCTTGTCAACTGGAGTCATGCCGTCCACGCAAAACCTGCTTCCCAGGAAAGATAAAGCAAACAATCTGCCTCCATGGGCAGGCTTCACAGAATCAGTGGTATTTTCTTCAGGACTGGATGAGACAAGGGGGAACAGATCTAGCACTGGCCTCGTGCTAGGAGCATCTGTCTGTCGGAAGCACCATCATGCCTCAGGGCTTGGGTCAGCTCGGTGTTCCCAGGAATGTCCCCCCTACCCCAGTGAGGTTACCACCATCCCTGGAAGTTCAGGGAGCGCACAGCTCTCATGTATGAGCCTCTTTAGCTTCTTCATTGATGAGCAACATGTGGCTTTTTGGGGAAATGGCTGTCAGCCTTTCTTGGGGCTTGTTTTGCAACCCCAGCTGTCCCCAGTTAATGCCTCCCCAGCCCCAGTGAAACAGTGGTACCTACTTAACCTCCTTAGTGGATGAAGAGTGCTGGCACACTGACTTAGGTTGCCCAGAGAGGTTGTGGATGCCCCATCCCTGGAAACATTCAAGGCCAGGTTAACCGGGGCTCTGAGCAACCTGATTTGGTTGGAGATGTCCCTGGTCCTTGCAAGGGGGTTGGACTAGATGGGCTTTAAGTGTCCCTTCCAACCCAAATCGTTCTGTGGTTCTAAATCAGCCCTCAGACTGATCAAGAAGGCTGATTGGGAGATGGGGAGCGGCAGGCTTTGCCTGTGTGCTGTTTTGAGTCATTTGCGGGCTGAATCTGTCCCAGTATGTTCACCTTAAGCATATTCTTACAGGGTAGTTTTGCCTGTTTCATGGCACTGAAAGGCAGCAGAGCTTTGAGGTCCAGGGCCAGAGACTAAATGGAAACCTCAAATCTTGCTGTGAGAGGAATTGGTCCTAGAAGAAAAGGTGCATTGCTGGAAAGCTGGGTGGCAGAACACAGTGAGATACTGATATACGCCATCCTCCCGTGGCAGCATCAGGCAGCACAGAGCCTCGGCACACAAGGGGCCAGCCAAGCCCTTAGCAGGCAAGTAGTTTTCCTGAGACTGGCTAATTGTGATGTGTAGTATTTGTTTTCCCAGTTCTATTGAATGTACATGGAGTGGAGGGGTTGGGCATGCGCTGGGTGGGTGCAATGAAACCTCCTCGTGCTGCTTGTTCCTGTCGCGGTGGGATTAAAAAGTCATGGGAAAGAGCTTCTGGCAAATCAGGTAAGTAGGATGCCTGCTCATTTGTGCGGCCATGCTGAAAATCCCCCGCCCTGCTGGATGGGGAACAGCCGGACCATCGAGGCTGGGCAGGCCTCCTGTTCTTTGGGGAGATGCTCTGGGTTTGGGGCAGATATGCTGTGATGGCTCTGAGCCAGCCCTTCTATCACTTTCCCTGGTAGTGGAGACCTCCAGCAAGCTCTTTGAAGACCTCTTGCCAGCTCTCACTAGGTAAGAGTGCAGCAGGAGTTCCAGACACAAAAGGCACAGGGCAGTTTGCAAGTCACATCTTAGATATAGCAAACACTGGAAATACCTTTTCTTGAGAGATTAGTGTCTTCTAGGCCAGATTGCTCCTCAGTAGCATCACGGATGGTCAAAGTCCCATTGCTCTGGGCAAACAGCTCAATGCAAGCAATTAATAAAAAGCACAAATCAGATTCCTGTTTCATGTCAAGGTTATTACCACCACTAGGTAGCTTTGGCGATTCCCAACCAAGCAATTTTTCCATCTTATCCACAATTGCATCTGAACTATTGTGCAAATCAAACATCCTCTACAGTGACAGCTGCAAAGTGTGTGAGCTGTGTGTCCTCAGCACAGCTTTGCCACTGTTCACCTTTTCAACCTGGATGCTCTCGCTCCTTCACCATCAGCATCTCCTCTAGCACAGTGGGGCAACGGGAGGAACCCTGTGGCTGGAAATCAGCCTGTCTACACCCACCCGGAGACCCTTGGCTGACCTGTACTCCTTCTGCAACACTTCTTTCTGTGCTCTGGTTTCTGTAATGGCAAAGCACATTCTGCCCAGGACTCAAGACATATTCTCGGGCGTATGTTTGTCTGTACTTCAAATTCTAGTTTTCTAAAACCGAATGCTTTAGGGATTTCTGACTTAACCTTAGATGTCTGAAAGCTTAAGCTGCAAATACAAGTCAGTCAAGGGAAAGAAACAGGCACTTCCCAGAGCAGGTTATCTATATAAAAAATTTAGGGCAAATGACCTCTCCTAGCTTTTTCTCCTACCTTATGCTAGTTGTAAATCCCATAACTGTACCTGGGACAATAGCCTCTGCAACCTCTGATGGGTTTGTTAATGTCTTTCTTCTGCAATTGTCTGAAAGACTTTGTGAAGAGTTTCTGCCAGGACTATTTTTGAAACGTAAAAGGCATGATATTTTCTGCAGGCATTTCTGTACCTAGCACGACTCTCTTAGCATCCAAGTAGTGCCAAGGCTTTGATTAGAAACCTGAGTTGACAGTGTTGCGTGGTGTCATCTCTGCCAGCTCCTGAATCATAGAATCATAGAATCATAGAATGGTTAGAGTTGGAAGGGACCTTCAAAGGTCATCTAGTCCAACCCCCCTGCAAGAAGCAGGGACCTCCCTGACTAGATCAGGTTGCCCAGGGCCCCATCCAGCCTGGCCTTGAACGTTTCCAGGGATGGGGCATCC
>WHYT01016683.1:235170-246955 GCA_009806455.1 Tetrax tetrax
AGGTAGCTTTGGCGATTCCCAACCAAGCAATTTTTCCATCTTATCCACAATTGCATCTGAACTATTGTGCAAATCAAACATCCTCTACAGTGACAGCTGCAAAGTGTGTGAGCTGTGTGTCCTCAGTACAGCTTTGCCACTGTTCACCTTTTCAACCTGGATGCTCTCGCTCCTTCACCATCAGCATCTCCTCTAGCACACTGGGGCAACGGGAGAAACCCTGTGGCTGGAAATCAGCCTGTCTACACCCACCCGGAGACCCTTAGCTGACCTGTACTCCTTCTGCAACACTTCTTTCTGTGCTCTGGTTTCTGTAATGGCAAAGCACATTCTGCCCAGGACTCAAGACATATTCTCGGGCGTATGTTTGTCTGTACTTCAAATTCTAGTTTTCTAAAACCGAATGCTTCAGGGATTTCTGACTTAACCTTAAATGTCTGAAAGCTTAAGCTGCAAATACAAGTCAGTCAAGGGAAAGAAAAAGGCACTTCCCAGAGCAGGTTATCTATATAAAAAATTTAGGGCAAATGACCTCTCCTAGCTTTTTCTCCTACCTTATGCTAGTTGTAAATCCCATAACTGTACCTGGGACAACAGCCTCTGCAACCTCTGATGGGTTTGTTAATGTCTTTCTTCTGCAATTGTCTGAAAGACTTTGTGAAGAGTTTCTGCCAGGACTATTTTTGAAACGTAAAAGGCATGACATCTTCTGCAGGCATTTCTGTACCTAGCACGACTCTCTTAGCATCCAAGTAGTGCCAAGGCTTTGATTAGAAACCTGAGTTGACAGTGTTGCGTGGTGTCATCTCTGCCAGCTCCTGAACTACCCATTCCTATTAGCATCCCATGTTATACAGCACATTTTAAATATTAGTGCCTATAGATAAGACATTATCAATACCAAATAGAAACTATCCACGAAAATACAAATTTCTGAAAGTTTTTTGTCCCTTTTGTCTGTGGATAGAGGCATGTCAGTAGTTTTTTGTACTTACTCGTCATTTCCTATCAAGGTGTGTATTTTCCCCCTGAACTTGCACGTGTCTGCTGTTTTTAACACAGTGCCACAAACGTTTTCAGAGCATTTTGGAGATTCTTCTCCTTTTTGTCTCACTTAGTAGAATATCAGGTCTGCAAATGTTGATGCCTTGCATCTATCAGATAATGATGACATTGTTGATATCTGTTGGTAAAACATTTTGGATGCAGAAATAGGACGCAAGACCACATGGGAAATGTCCCATCCAAACGGTACGTTAGAACTGCTCAGCTGCTAGCCCTGCTTTAGAGACCTTGTAGAAGGAAGATATGCTTCCTACAGGGATGCTTTTAACAGAGTGTACCACAGAGCACTGAGATTTTGTCACCTTTGCTCTATCCGCTGCCAACTGCTTTCCTGTATCACCACAGGCAGCTAGGAACTGGTGTTGGATGTCAGATCTTAGGCCCAGCATGCGTTGAGCTATCAGGCATCTGCTTTAGTGCCAGGTGCAGTATCGTTTGTAGAGGCATCTCTGTTCTCACACTTCAGCTGCTTTGCGCCTCGACAGACCCCTGCTTATGCAGAGAAATTTTAGATGTCTCTGCAAAATTCTGTTTAACAGCTTGGTTGCATTTCCTCCCACCCCGAATCACCTCCGCAGATCCCCAGCTGCACGCGCTGCTCCAGGTGTTTGTTCCTGGGAGCTTTGCAGGTCTCCCGTCTGACCCTGATAGACTCTGTATGGACAGGATGAAGAAGCTGATCAAGACAACACTAGGTGCTGCTGAAACATCCCCAAAAGGAGGTTTGAGCTGCTTTTGCTGCTTTGCCCACCCGCCTCTTCCATTTCTTGATCCCCTCTTGCTTTTGGTAGGAAAGTTATTCATGGCATTGCACTGCCCCGGGCAAGCTCCAGTGCAAAAATACCTTGGGAGCATGGGGGCATGGCTGGGGTTAGCAGGGCAAGTGGGGCCAAATCCAGCCATACCTTGGAAGCAGGCCGCTCAACCACGCAGGCAAAAGGCATATTGTATGTGGAAAGGGAGAATGGTCGTTAATCTGCCAGGGACTGGTGTGGCTACAACTGTGGTTCACGCTCATCGGCAGGGCACTTCCAGCTGTTGGGACTTGCGCTTGTCCCAAGAAGTGCTGTCAGCAGAGTGTGAGCTGCAGTACTCATACAGTCATTCCAATTCCCATCAGAAAGTCACCTGGTCTCCGAGAGCTGTGAGACGTGAAAAGCCTTTTTCTTATATGATCTCTCCCTGTTCTCTCAGAGGGTGGGGGGAGTGAGAGAGAGACTGCGTAGTCTGACCCCAGCTGAGGCTAAACTGCAACACAGCTACAGCCCCAAAATCAGGACTTGTTTTGGTTTTCCTCTTTCTCTTTCAATTCCGAGGCAAGTTCCCCTGGTGTTCAATCCTTTCACCTCTCCCTGAATTCAGCAGGTCGAGCAATGGAGAGAAGGAAATGGAGGAAAGGAAAAAAAGCAGCAAGAACACGACTAAGAAACTGTAGGGTCACACAGATATGGGCACAAGTGACGCACAGGGAGAGCAGAAGCCAGGAGACAAGTGCAGATGAGGTGGGAAACCCTTTCCCAACAACGTTTGCCAGCAGATGCTTGCCTGTTTGTCTGAACAAGCCCGGCAGCACAGAAGACAGAGAAATACAGATCAGCAGCTTGCACTGATCCGGGTTGCGACTGTTGTGTTACTGACTTGGGAGAGGGGGAGAATGATCCCCTCCCTGCTATCCAAAAACACCCCGAGGTCACCTGAAACCAGCACACTTTTATTTAAAAAAAAAAAAATCTCCTTAAACGTGTTTTCCCCTCCTCTGTGCTGCGCTGCTCTCTGGCTCACCCTGCGTGCCCAGAGGCTCTGGGAGCCCCAGCCCACGCAGGTGTGGTGGAGGACGGAGGGCTCTTCTCCCACCCTGGCTCCGGAAAGGACAGGGGAATTGCTGAAGGGGGAGGGTGACACACGTCAGGAACCAGAGCTGCCAGTCCTGCGTCTCACGTTTCCTCCTGCTCAGGCTGTGGAAAGAGTTGGGTCAGGTTTGAACAGGAGGTTTAAGTCTGTGGCTCGTAGCCCAAGGTCAAATGAGATTTCTGCAAGACAGACAGCGGCATGTCGTATTAGATTGTTTTTACAGCGATAACCCAATGCCCTCCCAATCCTCAGCCCCCAGCATCCAAGCAAAGGTTTTCAGGGGGACAGAGCAGCATGGCCATCCTCTCCCCGGACGCATGACTCCAACATCATCTTCCTGGCTCTTGTTGATGTGCCTGTGGCCATGGGCAGCTCCTCCACCCCTCAACTATTATGTTTTAGGCAGCCCAGGTCTCCAGATGTTAACAAAACACAAATATTAATTTCCATTAACATTAGTAAGTAAGGGCATGCACATTCCCAGCAAAGTTTTGGAGTATGGGTCTCAATTGCAGACAGAGTGAAGTTGTCCCAGTCTACCTGAGTGTGAAGGTTGAATTCTGTTTGACCTAAGAGCATGCCGGGGCTTGGAAAGAGTAAGGAACAGTCTAGGAACATGTGGTCCTGGGCTGTCTTTGATTACCATTGAGTGTTTTCCATTATTTCCATAAGAATTCATGTAAACCTTCAAAAAGCTCAGCTTGCAGAGTGACTGAAGAGATTTTGATTGGGAGAGAAGATCACCTTATGAGCATCACGCATCATCTGTCACTATACAGTGAGCCAGCTCCCCAGCCTGTGAATAAGGTGCAATTTTCCAACCTCAACTCCCTTCAAAGTCTAACTCTGGCTGATCTGGCTTGGCTGCAGGGTCCATCATGTGGAATCCTTACGATTCGGCAAGACAACCCCTGAAAAGATAAACCCTGTCACACAGTTGGTTACAAACTTGTGGCTGTTCAGGCTACTACCCTAGCTGCATTGCAATTCCCAAGGGATTAATTTGGTTGTTTAAAAAGTAAAAAAAAAATACAAGAAAAGAAAGACAGATTCTAACGCATGAGACCAAAGAGGTTTGGAGTGACTGGAGACTATTCCTTAATTCTCCTGTACTTCAACTTCTCCTTCTTTGCTATGAAGAGAAGTAAATGAATAGACTCACTTCTCCTAGACTGAAATTCAATCCTAGATTGAAATTCTCTACTCATACATGGAAATATAGCAATTCTACAGCCCTCTTAGAGGCCAGGCTTGCAGATCAGTGATGTGACCATGCAGTTATGCTCAACTGCAACCATTAGCTCCTTCCTCTCCCTTTAGTTTCTACAGAAGTTTTGTCCTTTTGTGGTGACTGGGTCAAATAAATTGCAGCTGTGAAGTTAAAACGAATTGGCTAGGAAGACTGGAGTCATTAGCAACGATGTTTAACAAATCTTGGGTTACTGGAGAGGTTATGGGGAGGAGGAGAAAAGGTCCTGTTGAATTGTAGACTGTTTTCATTTGTGCCAAGAAAATGATGGAAAAGCTGACATGGGATGTCATAAAAATCTGTCTAGCTTTAGCTGCAAACTGCTAACTCACATTGTCAATTGCCTATTCGAATAAACAGGTATCTGTTCTTGGAAGTCTCTTCCTTCCACGTCTGCCGTTTATCTCCCTCTTTGATAAATTAAGTAGGATATGCTTCTCTCCTCTAGATACAAAGGATAATTTCTGTATCTAGAGTAATTCATTTTATGTAGTGACAGAATATGTTCTGTTTTTAAAATCCAAAATAATTATTGCCCATTCTAAATCAATATAAATTAGACTGATAAAGCAATTGTAAGGGAATTATTCTCTAACAGAGATGTTCATGGTGAGGTTTGCTGCTGGCATAGCCACAATTAAAACACGCTGGTGATCGGACTAGTGTAATTTATTATCAGTAAAAGTTGCAGAAGACCTGTCATCCTGTGTAATTAAAACCAGAAGCCAGGTTTAAAGAATACTCTGGATTACACTATAACCAAGTTTATTTGAATAGCATAGTTGGGACTCATCCACTTTATGCAAACACTGTGCAGACCCTCGAATATGAGCTTTTAATCTAGGTCCCCAGTAGAGAGGAAGGCACTTCTTGAACTCAACTCCCTTATTTCTCCATCAACTGTAAGAAGTCTTTAGGAGTGGATTTTATCAAAGTGCATGGGTGTGTAGAGTGTAGTGGGGGAGTCCATCTCCAGCTGCAGTTTTTATTCCCTCTCTAAGTGTGGAGCGCAGCATGCAGATATCCGTCTCAGTATATCTCAGCTCCCCTAAAACTACATCCAGGAGAACACTGTTAGGAACAGGGTCCTTTACCAGTACAAAACCTTGCTAAGACATTTTGAAAAAAGTGCCTGCTCCCATTTTTCCCCAGTGACCTGATCAAAGCAACAGCATTCAGACCAGGCTCTGAAGAAAAGCAGACACTGGGAATGCTGTTCTTCAACACTGGGTGGTCTTACATCTCTGTTTCTCCTGTTGCCTTTGGGGACTGGTGTGGTGTCCTCTAGCCGAGAGGCTCTGCAGCCCATCCGCAGTGCCCAGAACTACCTGGGAGCCCCCTCCCAACGCGATGCCATTTCTCAGATCTCTGAGCCATCTGCTCTGCTCAGCCTCTTCTTCCCCGATTAATAATGTTGCTGTCAGTTTGGATTACAGCCCCCTACTTGCTTTGTCTCAGCTTAAAATACTTGTGGTTTCATGTTCTATTGGAAGAGATAAATAAGAGAAGTGCTTTGCTCACAGTGCAAATGATGATGGAAAAGGAATGTGTTGCTACAAATTCCTGCAGGACTCTTTATTGAATTCTTTGGGACTTATTGGAAGGTAAAAATAGAGGAAGGGGGTGAAGAGGATGAGGGGAACAGACAGCCCATAGGAGCTGCGTATGGTGGCATTGTGGGAAAGATAACACAGGCCCGTGACATGAACAGAGATAACAGTGAAAGGGTCTCTAAAGTTATCTAGGCAATTTCTTTCATTGCTTCACTATTTGTCCTGTTAGGGGCAAAAAACCCCACAACAGCCAAACCAAAACTGAATGCCAACTGAAGTTTCTTTTATGGAAATTTAAGTCCCTTGCTTCTTACTGCATTTGTGACAGGAACAGATTTCCCGTGACTGGTTGACTGGACGTGATCCTTCCCCTGTCACAGAGATCCTGATTAACTTCTGATGGAGGAACCTTTTCTTCTGCTCTGACTTCACAATATCAACTGCAGCTCACCAAGCCCATTTCTAAAAAACATAAGACCCCAAACTTGTCTCAGTTTGTAGGCAGAACCAGTCCTTTATAAATCGTACATCCTAAGAAGTACATACTCCACGTATATCTCATGGGATTTAAATCTTCTAGCTTTCTTGAAGGACACAACATGGATATGTCATTTACTTTTCAAGATATAATTCCCCTTTCCTTATTTGTTTAGAATGTTTCTCAGTCTTTCAGACATACTTTCACATGAAGTGCTGTCTTTCACTCTACATCTCTGTTCCCTGTACGTGAGGAATGTTGGTCTTAACTCCATTTCAGTTTGCCTTGCTACCTGAAACAACAATTCCACTTACTGGTCTCAGATTTTGATATTGGCTTAGACTGGCTACGTCTTACATAGCAAAGCCACCCCTGATTTAAGCTAATATCTCTGTATTCATGCTATTGCGTTCTCTGTACAATGGAGATTAATTTCTTGAAAAGTCCACGTCAGTTGTGTCTTAATTTAAAGTGTTAATAGCACTAAGCTGGGAGGCACTGGCAAGACAGGAGTAATAGTGATACCCTGGGGCATGAGTCTCTGTCCGTGACAATGTGTAATAGAAAAGAGATGGAATTCAGGAATACAGAACGGAAAGATGTACATTTACAAACTCCTAACAGCACCTTCTGCTGTCAGTTTGGAGTTTGTCTCTGGAAAGCATCAAGGGAGAAGAAAAGCTTCTGAGTAGAGTCAGCCACTGAACTGATCTGAAACTTCATATGATGCAGCCACAAAAACCAGAAGCGAGATGTTCAGAGGGTGGGGAGGGGAAGGAGGGAAGGAGAGGACAATTACGCAAATGTAGAAGGCTTGTTGCCATCAGGATACTTCAGTCTGGTAGCGGCAAATGGTTAATAAATTTGGGACCCGTAATTATGGGATTGAGGACAGTAATTTCTTACGTGTGGCTACTGCTCCCTGGTACATAGAGAGGACTATAACCCCAAAAGAAATTTTCTGAGCATACTGATTCTTGCTTGTCAGAAATTAATCCAGGGCAGCTAACTCTCTGGGCTATAATTGCTCTTGTGTGTTGCTGGATGACAAACCAGGGCACAGCCATCACCAACCACACCTTCTCATATGGAAGAGGAACGGAGGAGCAGATGAGAAATTCATCTGCAACCAAGGGCTAGTGCGGAGAACCCAAAGATTATGGAGCAAATTAGAGAACATGGCCTGCATATTCTCAGGGGATTCAGTCACTGTTGCTGGAACAGGCGCTAGCCTTGTAGCTGGTGCTCTCTGTTGGGTCTGATATATGTTGAAAATGTCTACCTACCCATCCCAAGCCTGTCTGCCTAAGGCTGCTTTGGGCGTGATGACTTCCGGATACTCATTTCTGTTTCAGCAGCCAATTAATTGATTCTAGTGTTACTGATCTTGGTACTACCACGCAGTAAGTTTCTCTCAACAAAGTTCTTGTTACTCCAGGCTCTTGCACTGGTATCTTGAATGATGTTTTCAATTGGGTAATTTCTTCCTGCCAGGTAAGTCTGTTCTCATATCACCACGGAGGCTTCATTTAGACACATACCAGTGCCCACCAGATGGACCCTGGACAGAACCTGGATGAAGTACATTTTCAGTATTGCTTAATCAGTTGCTTTCTCTTATAGAAATTATTTCCCCTGGGGGAATTTAACTTTATTCTAGCCTCTAGGAACCCTTTATGCTGTTGGTGTCTAGCCCATGAGATGTGATAGCAATGGAGCTATCCAGATGTCTTCTAAGCTCCCTGATCTCTTGATTTTCTTTCTGCTTTCTTCTTCCGCAGTTAGACTCTCAGCCCCTTCTTTAGTTCTCCCCAAATGCTCTTTTTATTCATTGGTCAGACAGAAGTTCCTTTATTTCATGTGTTGGCCACAAATAATTTTCTTTTGCTATTTTCAGTTGTCTTTTCTGGTCTGAGTTCCCTCACTGTTGGCAATACTTGGTTTTTGGCAACCTCAACTTCTGTGATGTATAAGGACCTTCTTAGATCTTGGATTGCTCCAGCTTTGGAGAAGTTCCTCTGTGGTGGGGGCCAGTGACTCTCTTGATCCTTTTCTCTCCTTGTGTGTATTTCCATTCTATCACAATCTTTCATCAAAACTGAGCACAGATGTTTCGGGTTGGGTAAGCAGTGAAATGCAGTTGCCTCCAGATTTGAACCTGGAATTTCTGGGGTTTTGTGTTAGTGCCTGAGTAGATGTCAGGGGTTGTAGATGGGTTGTAGACAGGACAGTTGTCCTGTTGGTGCGAGAGCTGGTTCCCTATGGCACAGGATGGGTATCACAGGAAGCAGAGGATGCAGGCAAGCACCGAAGGGGCACACTTGTTCATCCTTCCCTCATTCCTTGTTACACCAGACACCTAAGAATAGCCAAACTGAGAGTCAGGGGAGCAAGAACAGGTAGGACAGGTCTGCTGCGCCTGTGGATTTTTCATGTGCCCGCACTCAGGAGAATGAGAGGTATTGCAGGCCCCTCCATCGCAAGCTGCTGCTAATGATTCCTTCTGCCCGGAGGACACAGTCGGGATCGATGGAAGGTCAGCCGTTAGACATACATTTCCCAATGCCCAGCATAGCACGCGGGGTCAGGGAGCTAATCATCACTCCTATCTTGCCTGCCTTGCTGCGGTGTCCAGCCCAGGGCAATTGGAGGTGCATTAAAGATTAAACAAGAGGTGGGGGGTCTAGTGAGTGTGTTGGAGTAATTCCAGGGTGGGTGGGCAGTGGTTGGCCCAAGCAAGTGGATTTCTGCTGCAGCGGCCCCTACTTTAGATCTTTCAGCCGAACAAACCGGCGGCATCTCTGTTGAGACAAAAAAATGCCTCTAGCTAAAATTCCACTATCTGACCTCAGAAGGGCTCCAGCTGTTTCTGCCACCAACATAGCAGCTAGAAGAAGAGTTTTAAAGAGGTTGGCCATGCTGAAGCAGAAACCCACTTCTTCAGAGGGCCTGGCAGGACCAAGCCTTCCTCTTCTTTGCTTACCCCTTTTAGCATAACTGCGAACACAGTGTGGCCCAAGTGTTGGCTGTTCTCAGACGAGTGTCTGTCACTTCCCACCACCATGCCATGTAGATTTACTGCAGGACCTTGACACCTCTTCTAAGGTGGGAGGACTAAATGATCGCCTTGCTTGACATATTCATTTCTAATGCCTAAAAAACCTCTAAAGTCAGTATACTGCAAACTCCTGTGCCTAATGAAATAAAACCATTTCAATGGGACTAGGAAAACACCTTCCACTTGAGGTATGCTTAGTGGCACAAGGGCTCGTCCCATGGCTCTGAATACATTGGTGTCAGTCTCGGAAATAATTTAGGCAGGCAGTTCCTTTGTAGGCTAATTATCATGTTGCGTGCTAGTGTCTCATGTTAATGTGTCTGTTCTGACTCCAGTGGTCACAGGAGTGCGTTCATATCTGGCTTGGGTGCCTATGAGTGGTCACCGGTAGATGTGCATTTAGAGGCCAACTGCAATGCTTGGCACTTGAGAGAGGTAGGAAAATGGTACGGCTGGCACTCAACGATGCTGTCTGGAGCTGTGTGGGGTCAGGAAGTGGTGCTGACTGACTGCCATCCTGCAGACCCTGCCCTCAAGCATTAAAAACTGTCCACTTCCAGGGATAATGAGTTTCAAGGCTTGATGTCTAGTCAAAGATCTTTCCTAAGGAATCCTGACATGGTGATGGCTTTTTGTCAGAGCTTCCTCAACTAATAATTCAATGTCCCCACCTAAGCTAGTTACTCCGTGCTCCCTTTATGGTCAGTGGAAGAATCAGGCCCCCAAAGGACAAATGCTCTCTAAGAAAGGCCAAATGAATTGACTTGAGGCTTTTTTCTTCACTATGAGCAGAGCCTAAGGTGACTGGCTCACACTTGACATCTCACTTTCCAGCTCCAGAACCAAGATGAATCCCATCTGTGTGGTCTCAGACTCCAGACGCTCACGTGCATGCTCCTCTTGCTGATTAGGGGTGATATTTTCAATGACATTAGATGACATTAATTGAAACAAATCGATCACAGAGCTTACTGCTCTTCAGCTAGATTCAGCTGTAAAGCATCCTCTCAACAGGCTCACATCCAGGTTTGCTCTTGCCAGAAGAGCAATTTGGATCACGGGCTGCAGTTGCTATTCTTATAAAGTGAGCATTATTTTATGTATTTCGCGTGATACAAGGGAAGTGTTATTCATTTACTGGAATTATCCTTTTATCAAGTCAGTTTCCTATTGCATTTCACCCTTCGTTGCACTGGCAGTTCATTGTTCTAACAAGGCGGTTTCTGTTCTTGAAAGTATATTTAAGAGGTTTTGCAATTCTACCGTGAAATGCAGAGCGTTTCCTTTTCTTTTTAAAAATGTTTTCCAAGCATCCTTAAATTCTGGAGAACTTGGAGCAACAATGAACAAATCTATAATGAAATTAAAAGATAACAAACAGGGCCTCAAGAGAACTTTCCCTAAATTGTTTTTGAAAAGAATCTGTTATCGTATTTTAATTTTAAGCAATTTTCACTTCTTAGATTTTGTTTCCTGTTTCCTGTTGTAGCCTTTGTTTTCCCTTTGTCCTGTGCTGGAAATCTGCTCCTGGATTCTTTTGTAAACTTCTGGTTGGGCTCATGAGAGGGATTCAAGCAGTGGTGACCAAACTCTGCAATGTGTGGGTCAAGGTGTTCAGCCATGCATAACCTCAAGTACAGCATTTCTGAGGAGCGGATTGCCTACAAAGCAGGACAGCATGGAGTGACTAATCAGGCAACAGGCAATACCAGAGCAAAGAAGTGAGTGAGGCTTAATTCTGCCTCTCTGGGAGTCATAGGTGGACCCTGGGGACAGCACTGACGCCATGAGCCAAGTCAGGACAGGAATCGGGAAGTGGGGTTGAAAGCCAAGAGTCAAATCACAAATCATCTTTCCACTTTCCAGTAGCTCATTGTGAATTAGAAGCAGAAACGCCCCTGCTGTGGGTTTGTTAATCAAGCATGGAGACAGAGTTGCAGGAAGGGCAGATTTGTCCATGTACAAGTGACCCCTCAGTAGCTCTGATGGCTCTGCTCACTCCCCTCTGAGTGGGTTCCTCTGCACACAGGTGAAGACATTTCTTCATCACAAGTGCATCCTGACTATTTCACAGGGGCTTGTATGACCGCTTTTTGATTCTTAGCTCTTACATCCTGGCCAATTACAGACTGTAATTTCTATCAGATTTTTTTTAGGATCAGTCAAAACCTCTTCCAGGGCTTGATCAGTCAGTGGTCTAGGTGGGGGAGTCAGTTCTGTGGGCAAACCTTTATCCGGGGAGGTTTTAAGAAGACAAAGGAAGTTAGGTATATCTTCATGGATGAAGATGAAGGGAAGAGGGACTTTTTTAAGCTAGGATTTTAAGATGACGGACCAACAGGGTGGAGAAGAGCATGTTAGAGATGTTGTGGGTGAACTTCAGTCCCAGAAGCCAAGCCATACTGGTAAATACATCCTGTGGATCTTTATATGTGTATTTTTTGCAGTTCTTCTTAGCTTATGTCTTCAATTCCCCCCAGCCTCTTCAAACATTGCACCATACAAGCAGAAGAAAAAAAAAAAAAAAAAAA
>WHYT01016684.1:0-23227 GCA_009806455.1 Tetrax tetrax
CCAGAGGAGAGCCACGAAGATGATGAGAGGGCTGGAGCACCTTTCCTATGAGGACAGGCTGAGAGAGTTGGGGCTGTTCAGCCTGGAGAAGAGGAGGCTCCAGGGAGACCTGATAGCGGTCTTCCAATACCTCAAGGGGGCCTACAGGAAAGATGGGGAGAGGCTGTTCAGTAGGGCCTGTTGTGATAGGACCAGGGGTAATGGGTTTAAATTAGAGGGAGGTAGGTTCAGATTGGATATTAGGAAAAAAATTTTCACAATGTGAGTTGTAGAGCACAGGAACAGGTTGCCCAGAGAGGTGGTGGATGCCCCATCCCTGGAAACGTTCAAGGCCAGGTTGGATGAGGCTCTGAGCAACCCGATCTAATCAGGGATGTCCCTGCTCCTTGCAGGGGGGTTGGACTAGATGACCTTTGAAGGTCCCTTCCAACTCTAACCATTCTATGATTCTATGATTCTAAGTCTTAGACAACTTCATTCATTTATTCTCACAGACAATGGAGAAGGATCATACTGTTAATCTCCCTTCTAAAAACAATCTTGTAGTCGACTCCAACAAAAAGCTAACTTTGTAAAGTGTCATTATTGCAACACACAATTTGGAGTTGGAATCCAGCCAGCATTAGCTGCACAGCGTTGCTGTGATTACTGAGGTCATACTCAATACTATGTGTACTTCTGAGCATGCATACAGCAAATATTTTCAACAGATCTTTGATATGTTTTTATAAAAACCAGATATAGAAAACCATTTGTGGTTCTCTTTCCTATCCCCTGGTGAGTAAGATTCCTACAGCATGCATTTTAACGTTCAGGTTTATTACAGTTTAAGTTAATTTACGTGGTGGCTTTCACAGCTTTCTTATACTAAGTCAGTCCAAAGGCTAGTTTATATTACTGCTAGGAAATACTCAGCTATCCAAAATTTTATTACTTCTTTCATGTAACAATTTTATTCATATTTTTGCTTAGTAGTTGCATTCTTCATAAAGAGAGATGACAAATCTCCTACCAAGCTAAATTTCTCTCTCCAAGCCAACTTTTCCACAGGACTAATCATTCTGGTTGTCCTAAATTATGTCCTATTCACATCTGCTCAAGAACATTATGGAGCTTCTAGGTGTACCTTCTCCATCTAATTAGCAGGCTTCCTCTCACTACCTCTACATTTATACTATTACCAAATGACACTGCAAGTTTGAAACTATAAATACTGAATAACAAAGCTTCAAACTATTTCATATTTCAAAGGCAGAAAGCCCAGAGTTGCCTTTTAATTGAATGCTGAACCTGGTTATTAAAAAAAAAAATAAAATTATTTAAAGTTATAGACATACAGTAAGGTTAATCAAATATCATTAGGACACAATAAAGACAACTACATTAACTGTTAGTAACAGTTACTGCAAATAGCTTTTAACACTCCAATGAATGGCAATCCAAGGTTGCATTTCTGTTTAAAACTCATAAGATATATTCTCATTTTTACATAAAGCAGATAAAGTACCTTGGGTTTGTTTGCTTTTTAAAAAATAACAATTTCACATTTGTAAGGTAATATAATTAGGCCAAAATGTAAATACAACATTGGTTTTCCATCTAATGAGTTCCAAATCAGGATGTCTTGCTTGTATTAGCAGCTGCCTAGACATCATTGTGTTTTCATTTGCCATTTTAATTTAGAAATCTTTATTTGCCTTCATTTTTTCTGAAGTGCTTTTTTTTTTTAAAGAAACATTCTAAACAAATAATGCAACTCTTCAGATGTTAAAACATTCCAGTTAAGACTCTTAAAAAACATGGGACTGAGAAATTGCTATATTCTTTGTTTATCAGACTAACAAAACAAGGTCATTTTAGTAAGATAACACAAAAATCTGTTATACCTCCAACACTTGAATCCGCACCTCAAAATTAAGTACACAATTTTTTTTTCTTTTGCAACAAGCAAAAAGGCTTTGCAGAGGCTTAGCACTTGCAGTTAAGCAAGTAGTTGCATTCACTTCCAGCTTAATCTTTTGGTGAGGTCATATCTAATACACATAGTATTACATAGCAATAATAATGTCTTACTATTTTTAAAAATAAAATCCTCAGAAAAGACATTCTGTTAAACAGCCACTTTCATATGCAAGTCCAATATTCAAACTTTGTGAATGTATTTACACAGGATTTACGCAACATTGCTTGTACTTGTTTATTTAGAGGCCAGGACACATAGCCTGTGCTCAGTTTTTCAGAATATGAAAAGTAACAGGAGAAACATACTTTCTTAAGATCAGAAACTAAAGGCAAAAAATTTAACATGCTGTAAAACTGGCATTCTTCTGCAAAGTGAACAAAATGTAGGAAGCGCTTATCTTTGCCATAAAAAGCCAGGCTTGTACTCTCAAATGCAATCTGTTATACAATTATCCAGCGTAACTCTATTCCATTTTCTGCAGTCTAATACATAAAAAACAAACTTCTAAAACTTTGATTGTGCTACTATGTATAAAAATAGAATTATTTTTTGTTTACAAATATTACAATTTCATACAATTGCAATATCTGTACAGTTGTACACATATTACAATTTCTAAAAAATATTTTTCCTCCATACATCTCAATCTGTCTCAGCAATTTCTGGAGATCAAATCAGAGGAATGTTATAAACGAAGCACAAAGGGCTGATGAAAATAAAGGAAGTGAGAAAGAGCATAAATCTGATGCTCTGCAATTGGTAAGGATAAATTTCTTTTTGTAAAGCCAAAGATGCAGCTGCTAGTTAGGTAAGTCAAGCTCAAAAAATTAGTTAGAAAAGCTTGTATCAAACCTGATGTACTCACTGGAACTGAAAGATAGTAGGGCCTGTTATAGAGTTGAAGGAGGGTCTGAGTAAACTAATTGGAGATAAAAAAATACAGAAATTTAAAAAACTGATGCTAAAAAAAGACATGCAGCCTTTAGGAAACAAGTCTAAGGACAGTGATTTCTGAATATTTCAAGTTTAGATCAAAAATCAACGTTAAGACATTTTACATTGTATGGTTTGGTTTTTGCATTTTTTATGGCCCTTGAAGTTCAGACAGCAAGAATTCCAATGTTCTCAGCCTCTGACACCCTTAAACAAAAAAGTCAATGCTTTTTCTCCTCAATTAATCAAGCCTTGCAATTAAAATAAATCCTCATGTATCCCATGATGTGTTTAATTCAGATAGCAAACCCACTAAAGAGAGATGGTTGGGGTTTTTTTAAATGTAAGAGGCTTCTGTAGGCAACTATGGCTTAGCATGCTTAGCAATATCTCTGCCTGAAGTGCCTCTAGCAGTCCATTCATGTACTGATTACATCACAGAACACGTCCAATTTTAGGTGGATTGTTTTTCTTCTCAGGAAAAGTTTGTGACCAAAAATTTTATATAAAATAGTGAGAAGTAATACCTGCTGAACAAATACACTGTTCAAATGACTGGCAAGTCTCCGTGCAAATTGCTCACGCAAGTCACTAAACCGCTGCTGTTGCTGTTTCACTGCGTGAAGCATATCATGACCTAAAAACAAAAAGAACTTCAGAGAGTACAAAATATATAGTAATATATTGTATGTGGTAACCAAAAGGACCAGAGGTCACAATTCCCTCAATCTACAGAAACAAAATCTGAGCCTAGTTGCAAAGGCACATGCAACAAAGGCACTACCATAATAAATTTTGTGTGTTAGACTGTGGTCTAACAAAAACATTACCTGGACGAAGAGCTACATTCATACACTGCAGAAGGGCGTCTGCTGCATTAGTGCAGGCCTCAATGCCTCGAGAGGACGTCAGATCTCCCTCCTGAAGGGCCTTTATATGACCTTTAGCCAAATCCATGTGATTCTGCAAAATAATAGATAGTACTGTCCACAAGCAGGTTAGTTTGCTATGCTGCTGAACTAAGAATGATAAATATAATTCCATCATTACAAAAACTTACTGAAGTTAGTGCAATAAACTGAAAAATAAACTTAGTCTTTTAAATGAGCCTCAAATATGGTTGCTAAAGGTCACAACCTAAAATAATTTTGTACCTGATGTGAACAATTACAGTAAACACAACTAAAATGCTTACCACTAAGAACTCTATCTCTGACAGTAGTTTCACATTATTTGTGTTGCTGAGATGGATTAGGTGGTTGCTTTCTGAAATCTGATCCATTTGCTCTTTTACACTCTGAAGCATTTCTTCATAACTGCTCAGCTTTAGCTCAATTTGGTCAACTTCCTTTAGAGCTTCATCCAGCAACTTCATTAAGATATTCACCTGTTTCTCAGAGGCCATAATTGACTGGATATTTGCCTGTACAGAAAATAAAGCCACAACATTTTAAGAGACAGTTTTATACCTCAAAAGCATTCTGATATCTCCTTCTGTCTCTATTACTATCACATAAAATACTTTCCAAAACTCTGGATGAAAGTGACAAAACAACATAAGTACTTCTCATTTAAAGTGTTATTGAACACAGCAGTCCCTCAGTCTATGACACTTCTTTATCTCATACAAAAAATACAGAAACCCAAAACTTTGCTTAAGTTCTTAGAACTGAAGTATTGATCTGCACAAAAATAAAAACCAAACAGTAATCCCTACTATACTGGAACATTCTTAGTTCCAGAAAAATAACTGGTCACATTTCTGTTGCAAGATCAGCTATCTCTATGATAACAGCCATTTTCAAAATAGAAGAGAAACATGCAACTTGACAATCTGAGGAGGTTGTCAACTGTTCACCCTACATGTCCTTAAGTTTTCTAAGTGACCTCTAGAATGTTGGGTTGCTTAAAAAGCAAAATAGTAAATATGGTACTGTTACAGACAGCCAAATATTGCAATGCTATTAGACTAAGCCAGTCTCTACTGCAGACTACACTGAGGGTAGTATTTTAGGCCTAAGAGTTCACATCCATGGACACAAACATGAACGTCTGTTCTCTCTGCACTCCAGCCTTCAAGATATATGCAGAATGCCTCCCTTTTTTCTTCTCAACTCCTCATTTGAAAGCCTGTGACTCACCCCAGAAGGTCTGGAAGGTAAAGAGCAAAGCTGAAGATCTTCAAAATCTGAGAAGAGACAGGATGTCACTCTGCTTAGGAGCAGATATACATTTATATTTAAATGTGTGGCGGAACACATTAGCTACCTTTACAAAGAACGCTATGTAGTCAGTATCAGTGAAAACAGTTCAACATGCTAACACACTGCATGTTAGAAATACGTACCCCATCCAGCACTTGCAGCTCTCTCGATAACTTCTCTGCAAAGGCTTCAGCATTAGAAATAGCATATTCACACCCTTCCATCATTATTTCAATATCCTGTTCCTCTCTTGCATTTAACTCCTGGTATTCATCCACAGCCTCTTCATCACCTCCTGCTACACTTTGATTCTCTCCACTTGGAACAGATTCTTAGGTAGAGAAGGGAAACAAAACACATTATCAAGTGCAGAAAGTCACAAGCATTTTAACAGTACTTAAGTACATTCGACTATCTTTAAGTAAATGAATCCATTAAACAACTTTCAAAACAAGGACCTGCTACCTACTCACACTTTTTTCAAGTCTCAGTCTTCCATGAGCTTCATTAAGGTTTCCAGAACTGCTTTCCAACAGTGAAGTTTTCCAAATTATGCAACATAAGCAAAATACAAACAGCCACCTTCCTTTATTGCATGTACAGAAGGACATATTGTCTCAGTTTCTATCCACCCCTCATGCTGGTAATCAACATCAGAATGTCTTACAGTATTACACTAGACTTGTTAGCAGATCAGTAGAAGTTAAATTCTCTCTTGGTAGGCAGAGCATAAGGGAAACATGCTGAAGTTCATTACGAGATATATCATTGAATAAATAAAAAATATCTTGATGCTCAAGAGACACTTCACAGCAGGAAAATCAGTAATTCAACAAGCTATTCAAAGGCTGACAAACGATTTACAGAACATTAGCATATTCTATAGCCAGAAAGTGTTTAGGACATTTGAAACATCTTTTATCTCTAGCAACTTGATAACCTATCCAAAGCACTATTAAAAAAAAAAAAAAAAAAAAAAAAAAAAAAAAAAAAAAAAAAAAAAAAAAAAAAAAGGCATATTATTTCAGAAAAATTGCTTACAAGGCAGAATAAAGGGAAAAAGGTGTTACGCACCTTCTGCAACTTTAGGCAGTTCTGAAGAATTAAAAGGTATGGAAAAGCAGAGGAAAGGAAGCAGAGAATGTTAGCTAGACAAAGCATGAACAGGGTGTATATTTTTAAGTGGCAGTAAGTTTGAATATTCACAAATTTTAAAAGTTAGAGGTTGGTTAAAAACAAATTTCAGTCAACACCAAAATACAGAAAAGCTGTCCTCCCTATTTTACATTTCTAACTCAAGTTCTTCCACACAAGTCAGTCTAGTATTTAATATCAACAGTTTAACAACTTCTGACAGACTCAACGTGAGATATGCTTTCTCACTAGGCTCTACCAAAAATGTTTAACTATTAAAAGATGTGTCTGGAAAAATATTTAATACAGCATGAGCAAACAAGATACAAAGCCTTCTTAACAACCAGTCACTTAAACTGTAATAGGGTCCAGTAGAATTTAACACATGCTTCACAGTTTATAAACTAAAAATCTCATACAAAACCTCACATAACCTTGCTATTGAAGTGTCATTTTTTAAAATATTTTTCTAATTCAGAGGAAGTAAAAACTGGAACAAAAGCAAGTTTGTTACACATTTAGATCTACCAGATCTTGCAGGTAGATTTTATTTTGTTCACAAAACAGAATGTCTTAGAAATACAATAAGCTTAACAAAATTTAGAACGTCATTAATGAAGTATTTTGTCTCAGTTCTGTTTTCTAACAGAAAATCTGTTATCTAGTCACTTTGTTTATCTGAATACTTAGAAAATATAAAAGAATAAAACTGAATAGGAAAAAAAGTCAGGATTAGGGGTTTTTTTTGGTGTGTCTGTTTTACATCAATAATTATTAAACTTTATACTTAACATACAGTTGTAGAAATTTACCTTCCAAAAGCTGTGAACTAACATTAATAAAGTCAATTTTCTTTCTAAGATATCTTTGATTGAGTTTCCAGATACATGAAATGAAGGTGTTCTTTTCCACTGTGCTGCTTGCAACCCATTTGTACACTTTGTCAAAATGCAAGTCAAATTCAGGACTCTCCTGCAAAAGATGAGATATGTTACAGGCTCAACAGTCAAATTCACTCATTTAATTACTGAGATGATAGAATTAAAATGAAATTACACAGATGTCAACTTAAGCCAATACACCAACTCTGGCACCCTGATGTGCCTTAACAAAGCTGCTAAAACACTAAAAGTGAAAAACCACAATCCACCCTATGAAGACAATATTTTGCCAAGCCAGAGAAGGCAACAATAACACATAATACAGAGACCTGTAAGAGTTTCAAGAAACATTTGACAGCCCTATCTGCCCAGAAACACTGTCCTCAGAATGACTAATGCCTTGTGTTAGCCTTCTGAAACTAAAAACGGTAGCTGGAATTACTGGTAACATATACAACACAATTCAAGGAGACTTAGGGGAATAGAAAAGGGAAAAAAAAATCATGAGCACTTTATCATTTTCTATATAACAGTATTTAATAGCACTGAACAGGACAGAAAAGACTACTTGGTATTTAAACACTAAAAAACTACTATGTAAGTATTTTCCACTAGATGTATTGCCTGATGAGAACCCAGCTTTGATAACGTTTGAATAAAGTACTTTCCTTTCTACAGCCACTTATTAACTCAGTATGGACTGTAACTGGAAATAGTTTGTTTTCAAGACCATATTCCAAGCATTTCACAAAGTCCAGCCTCCTTTTGATGAAAAATGTTATTGCCTCAGATACATGTTAAATTCTTACTTATATATATAGTTTGTAAAAACTACTGCTGCTACTTATTACTCACTACTGTCACTACTATCTGTAGATGCAGGCCTGTTGAGGGTTAAAATGAGCTTATTTATAGAATGTTAGAATTAATTGTGTGATTGCTTAGAGGTAAGCTAAATTAGAAATAAGTGTGGTTGAATTATAGCTTGCAGAAAATTTGAGAAGCACAAAAAGTGAAGAAGGATGGTGGGTGACTCCAAATCAACAAGTTTTAACCACATGTAAAATGATGGAGGCCCTCCTTAAAAGACTGCATGAAGAAACAAATATGGGATCAGATGCTACGGTAAGCAATATAAAGAGATATGCTACAGGGCTAAAGATGCAGACAAATACAGACAAAATAGTGAAGAGATGCCAAACTTGCTGTGCAAACAACCCTAAAAATCCAGAAGAAATCCCCATGGGTCAAGTAAGGTAAATAGATTTCTCTGAATTACCAAAATGTGGACAATAGAATTACCTACTTGTTTTAGTTGGATACATTTTCTGGATGGCCCAAGGCTTTCCCTTGTCACAACAACAGGACTAGGGAGACGATTGGAATTTTATTAAAAGAAATAATCCCCAGATTCAGAGTTCCCGAGGGCCTGTCCTCAAAGGGCTTCATTTTATTTCAGAGATAGTTCAGGGTGCATCTAAATTCCTCCAGATAAAGCGGAATCTGCATAACCCTTGGAGACCAGAGTCTACTGGGAAGGTAGAAAGGATGAATCAAACTCTTAAAAGACAAATTTCTAAACTGTGCCAAGAAATCCAACTTAAATTAGTAGATATTTCACCAATTGCCCTCATGAGAATTAAAATTACTCCTTGAGTAATGGTATATAGAAAACCATATCCTGTTAATGAGATAGAAAATTGGAATTATCAGATGCATGTTAAAGGTGAAGGAATGTTGAAAGAATATTTGTTATCTCTCTCGTGGGTGTTATCCTCTTTACACAGGTATCTCAACCTGTGAGCTCCACTTCCTTTGGATTCTCCAGTACATAACTTCAATTTGGTTTACACCTGGAAGGACAAACCACTGAATGAGAAGTGAAAGGGACCTTACCTCGTGCTCCTGACTACATTCACTGCCATAAAAGTAGAGGAGATCAGTTCCTGGATCCATTATACAAGGGTAAGAGGAGCTCCCCCAAAAGGACAGTGGATGTCTCTGCCAACAGCAGGGCTAAAGCTAAGACTCTCTAAAAACTATACAAGTTAATGAATTGCACTCAGGATTCTAAACTTGCTCACACTGAACTAGGGTTAGAGTGCTTTCAATCTCACTATGCTTACCAATTAATGATACAAATCTAATTCTATCCCTTACAGTCTTTTGGAAGAATTCATAGTGTGACTCCAATCACTGTCTGTTTGGCCACTCCCAGGTCAGTTGAGTCACCGGTGCCTTGGGGAATACTCACAATGGATCTAATTCTACTGTGGGAATATATGTGGAAAAACATAACTAATAGTACCATAACTTGGCTTAACAGGGAAGGAAAATACACTTTGAAGTCGCAGGAGAAAAATAATACAATTGACAACTGTAACATAATCAAACTGCAAACTCCACAGGCAACAAAAATAATATATGGACTTTTGGGAGATCAACGTACCAATGCTCCATGAGGTTGTCAGGTGCCTGTGGTCTGAGAAGGTCCACAGAGAGCTGTCCCACAGAGAATGGGAATATGTCCAAACAGCAAAATGTCTGTGTCTTACATAAGACTTGAAAGAAACAAAAAAGTACTGGTCCTTAGCACAAGCACTCTACACTCACTGAGAGATCACTACAATAAACAGGGCAGATATTCAAAATATTGCTATTCAAACATATCTAGACTACTCTTACTCAGTTTACCAGGCTTATATTCTTGGAAAGGCTGGATGAAAATGCAGGCGTAAGCAGCACAGCAATGTATCATTCTAATTCCTAACTCATGTGTTATCAATCAAAGCTTTGAAGCAGTCAATATCAAGGAAGTTAACTCTAACTTGGAACCAAAAGCATGTTCTGAGCAGAGCACTAAAGGAAAAAAAGTTACACATACTTTAACAGCATCTTTGGCATCAACAATAGCAAGATCTCGAAGTGCCCATGCAGTCTGCCTTTTGTAGAAATCTCCCTTGTCAGATTTTTTCACTTTTACCACGTTTACTTGCACTGGTCGTTCCGTTGTCACTGTTAAACGAAGTAAAAGAGTAATTTAAAAATGCACAAATTACTTTAACATCTGTTTCTGCTGTGTTTCACCTCCTGAAATGAATTATCTGTGGGGGATATTTTATATTTATTTGATGAAAAGAGACTCTCTGCAACATTTTCATCCACAATATCCACAGCTCAGTTTAAGTCTCAGTCAATCAGATATACTTCTCTATATAGCTTGTGATGTAATGAACCCATTCACAGATATTTCTTTGCTACAGCACATCTCGGGCCATGGCCACATAACTGACAAAGCACCAGCATAATTGGAGATCACAGTCAGAATAAAAATATTTTCTGAGATTCCTTAGAAAAAAAAAATTAATAATAATTCTGCAGGCCAATTTATTAACAGATTGACCCAAAGCACCTAATTTTTCGGAGACATAATACACATACCCTTAAAGGAACACCAGAATTCAGTTCGGTTACTGTGCCTTTCCAGAGCCCTCTGCCTGGGACTCCAACTGGTACTCTTCACTGCATTTTATTTAGGCTGATCAGCCTAAAAGCCTACTAAATCCCCTTTAAAAACTATATAAGGCCTGCTTCAAAAGCCCACTAGTCCCACACAAATAATTTTGATTCTTTCATTTCAAATTACAATGAGAATAAAAGTACAGAGTTTTGTTTCTTTTTTAACTGAAACAATATTGGAAGTACAAGCTACAATTGATCTTCTCCATCAGAAATGGAAATCACCTGTTTTATATGGGGCGAGAATAAATGCTGTAAATAAAGCTAAGACAAATGCAACTGAATAAAAAACACAGGTAAAGGCAGAAAATATGGTGTAGTATTTCTACATACCTGTGGCACACAAAAAGCAGTTTCTCTTCTTTTTGCCTGCTTTGCATACGTTTACAATGCTCAACAAGCGTTCATCATTGGGTGTGAAAATATCCCTCTGTAAAGCATGCTTGATTGCAGTCATCTTCTCTCAGCTGAAAGATTTTAAGAGGTCGTAATATATTCAGTCACATTTAAGAAGAAAAAAAAAGAAAAAAGAAAAGAGAATCAGTTATTTACTTACAGCAACTACAGTTTCTTGAAATAAAATTTTACAGTGCACTTAATGGTATGAATGCCGTGGATCTGGTAAAAATCTGTGTGAAGACACACGAATGAAAAAAAAGCCATAAAATTTGATAAGACGGAGAATGTGAAACTGAAGTCACTACAGTGATGACCTTAAATGAAACATAAAGTCCAGAATCCTTCAAATATACCTAAAACCTTCCATTACCTCTTCAGGACTCTTTCACCCAATTGAGGTTATATGTTGGGCAGACCAAATTGAAAATAATGTTCCAGTTAGAGGAAGAAAAAGTGTCTCTGTCTCCCTGCTTTGCAGGAAAATTTCTGGAATATATTCTGGATACAGTATGCCATAGCAGTTATTCAATCCACCACTCAGATGTCACAATTTCAAGTCTAACAAATTATTACTTTTGAGTCTTGGTGTACCACAGACACATCCTAATTCTATTCTGGTAGAGGGAAAAATAATTCTGACTCATGCCCCTGCATGCTTCCTCACTCCCTCCTCCCTTGGTATTGTAAGAGAAAGTCTAAATTGGTACTTGATCCCATGTTATGAAAGTGTTCTCAAGTATCCTGCTTAAACAGCTTTCTTAAAACAGGATAAGAACATCACATTCTATTTGCTGGCCAAAAAAAAAAACCAACCCAAACCAACTAAACAAAAAAACTGCAGTCTGTACTAAAATTTGCCCAGGTTCAATACCTCTGTAAAGAACATTCATGGTGGTTACCTGTTGTCAAATTCATCACTGTCAATTCCTGGACATTTACTAGAAACTTATTATTACTACATGAGTGGCACCATGTTTATAACTTAACTTTACACAGCAAGCAGGCATTACTTAAACAAAATAAATAATAAAAACGTAAGACATTACAGAGGGCTCATGTAATAGAATTTAATAAATTTTTCTTAAGTCAGATTTATCTTCTGGATATTGAAGTCTCTTTCATAAAAGCTTCCTTAGAACAGCTCCTGGAAGACACAAACTATGGTGACAGATACACACCTAAGGCAACAAATCTCTGAGCCTCTAGAAATACAGTACTGGGTTTCTTTGTTTTCTTTGTGTTCTAATGTTTTGCAAAGACCTCTTTTACTGCTCTAGCCAGCTAACGCATACTAGTAAACATAGCAGGCTGTTCTTCATCCTCTTTATCCTCAAATGAAGGCCTGACAATTGTTACAGTAATGCAAAATAAAGAAATGCATCTCTGTAGTTGGGAGAAAGTTTGACTTCAAGGCCATCTAGATCTGAAAAGGTCACAATACAATTTTGCCAAGATAAATCCACTAGGTTTGATTTGTTTCCTGCCTTTTCTTGGATGTACGGACTGGAGCTCAGAAGTGGAATGCTTTTAAATTATGGAGCTTCATATCTAGTAAGGGAGTAACAGGATATTTCAAAAAGAGAAAGAAAGCATACATGCTTTAATAAATCAAGAGATTTTTTCCGGGAATCAAGTGCTGACCTTGAACCCTGTACTCTAACTAAATGCTAAAAAAGATAGACTTCTCCTGAAAGACAGTAAACTGACATTACTTATTCACTTTCATAGCCTGTAATAGCAAACACAGGAGATTGTATAAGGACATCACGGGCTGTCCTTTACACCTTCTGGTACACTGGGAGCTATAGCTTAATGTCAATGATGCAGTCATCATACCAAGTCAGACTATTAGGTTGCATGAATAAGGTAGATCCACCATCAATAGCAAAAAGGTACTTTCGTAACAACACCCTAAAGTATGCTTTCTAGTTTTTTCTCCTCATTAAGAACAGCATTTTCATGTGATTTGGGGGAGGTAGAGGGGCAGAAAAGGAGGTAGAGGGAGACTGGGGAGGTGCGGATCTGTTCACAGCATTCCCCCTTCAAGTGATTCACTTCTGCAGTAACAGCAGGAAGCAAGTGGGATGAAGTAAAGGGTGAGAAGAAGAGGCTGTAAGAAAAGAAAGCTGTCCGGCTTGGTGGGATGCATTAGCAACTGGTTTGTTTAAAAACATTCCCCAGAGTTCTGATTTTTCTTTGGCAACGCCTTCAAGTAAGCATGTAACAGAGGAAAGCATTTGTACTTCTAGCATGTTCATTTATGATGAAGGATTTGCAGAAGTAAAGTAAGATCAATGTGAAATTAACCATGCACCAAACAAAAATAAAATCCCAAGGAAGTCACAAAATTTTGGAAGAGACTTCCAAGACAGACTTCAGTATAATCACCTTGTTCCCTAGCAAAGTATGGTCTAGTCCCTGCCAGATACTAGAAATCTGAGGCTGGGGTGGGGCGGGGGAAATGACACCACTCTCAAGCTTGCAGAGACCAAGCTCCAAAAAATGAACAAATCAGCAATATTCACCTGATTCAGAACAGTTCCTCACACTATAGAGAGATTCTAGGTAGCCTAAAAAGAGCAACACTTAGACATCATATTTCAATGCTTTTATTTAAATACTGAACCTCCAATATTAATCTGAACTTGTGCTTTAAAATTCTACAGTGTGTTAAAACATGATTAACGCACATGACATGCCACAGTTGTTGAGTCTGAGGCAACAAAACAATACAGGGAGTTAAATTTCAGGTTGGATTTTTCTCTTGGAGATGCATTGGTTACTTTCTCGGACAAATTCATAGCAAAGACAAAAGGGTTCCTTTGCCACTTTAAACAGAAAAGGCACAGACTTTAAACCTTTTACGTCCCACTGTGCCTGAGCTCATCTGGCCACCGCTGCATCTCTCATCTTAGGGAAACCGGTAGTTTTAAAGATTAGTAACCCAAGGGCTTTGGAAAAACAAGGGTCAATTTATCAGGCTGCAATCAGTATTGCCAAGTGCACAGCACCCGGAACATTCAAGGAAATGCTGTTTACATGACACCCTTATGGGAACGTAACAGTCCACAGCTGCTAACTTTCCTCTCCTTTCATCAAATGCTGGGCCTAGCTATTGTTTCTCAAATTGCATCAGGTTGCCATTCCTATTACTCTTCAGCAGATGCGCAAGATGAACACACAAAGTATCAACATCCTGCTGCACTACAGAAATATGCCCTTTCCTTCCTGACGTAGGATTTTACTTTCTGCTGTAAATCACATTCAGACTGCTGCAAGTTGCTAACTCTCCCACTTCAGTGCTAACACAAGTTGTCCAGATTGTCCAGAATACACCTTTCCATAAAACAGAACGTGTTAAACCGAGATTAAAGACTTGCTCTGACATATTGTCCAGCTTCTTTCACAAAGTCAGCCCCCTTACTCACAGCCACCAAAACCTTCACAATGTGCCAGGGCCAAGTACATTACTAAATTCTTCACGCGACCCCCACTGTCCCAAAGGAACACAGAATTAAGCACCAAAAAGCTGCTTCCTCAAAAAAAAAAAAAAAAAAGCTTCAAGAGAGCTGAGACCATGCCAGTCTCTAATAAACCCCTTTAGACATCGCTGCATTTTTTTTTCCCAGTAACGTTCCAGGCAAAGCCTCGGCTACATAAAATCTATCAAAGACATCCCATCACAGACACAGCCTGTCCAGGAAACACACGGGAAGGATTCAGCAGAGCCATTTGGTAAGGCTACTCGGGGAGCGCTGCGTAGCCTCTCTCCGCGTGTAAACAGCAAAACATGCGGGTCCCGCACCCCGTCAGGCTGAAACACAACACGGGCGCGCAGCTTAACTGCAACAGCCCCGGGAACCCATCAACCAAAAGACTAATTATTAAACAGGAAAGCTCAGAAGAGTCGCTTATAGCAGGCGGCGGCCTCCCACCTGCGAGTCCTGCAGACGCGGCCCCGCAGACAAACAGCCCTCCGCACAGCCGCCGCCCCGCTGCCGCCACGGCTCCGCGCCCAGCCCGGCGGCCCAGACACGCTCAAGCCGGCCCGCGGAGAAAAGAGCGGCAGGTCCCCAAAGCCGGGACGGGAGAAGGGACGGAAGGTGCTGGGGCCGCCTCGCCCTCACCGTGGAGCCGGGACGACCCGGTCCGGTCCGGTCCGGTCCAGGGAACGGCCCAGAGCGACCGCTTCCGTTCACATGACGCCAGCAGCGAGACGCCAGGCCGGGAAGCCCGCCCCGCTAGCGCAGCGCCCCCTGCTGGCGGAGATGGCACTAACTCCTGTGCGGGGCTGGCCCGGCCTGGCACGGCCCGCCCTGGCCGGTCGATGCGGCGGGCGGTAGCGGCCCGTCAGGCCCCGGGGTTTTGCGGCGGCGAAGGGAGCCCGAGGGTGCTGTGGTGAAGGGTGGTCTCGCTGTGTCTTGGTGCGCTTTCCTCAGGCGGCTCCTGGCCGGCTCTGAGGTGGGTTGGTTCAGGTAGGGGAAAGAAAACAGGAAAAAAAGAAGGGAAAACCTCCCCCAGCTCTACAGAGCTGAGGAGGAGGAGGAAGCTCCCTCCAGTAGCTGTGAACTGTTAGGTAAAACTCTGCTGTGTAATTACAAGGCGTGAAACAGCAAGAAAAATAAATGCAAATCTGATCTTTCTGTCTTGCGACCTGCAGGGGGGGTTTGACGCCCCAGTGGGGTGCGGGAGCTCTTGCCCTCAGAGTTTGTAACACCACAGGGAAATGCTGTGCGAGACGTAACGTGGATTGCACCAAAAGCAAAACCGATGTGCCAGCTTGTATCTGATGTCTGTGTTCTCAGCTGACCTCGTGGCAGAGTTATTAAGAAGTTTTATGTCTTTTAGGAGACAAGTGTACTCAGAAAAGAAATGCAGGTATACCCTGAAAGATGCATACACCACCTTACAGTATGACAGTTTTTAGAATTCCAAATGACAGAGAAGTCCATTTCTGACTGCGTGCTGTAATTCAATTTGGCCACAGCATCAGGATTAATACAAGTCCTGTGAAAAGCATTCCGATTTTGGCAGAAGCACCTTTAGTAACTGACAGTTTTTGATGCCAGTGATAACTCGGAGGGAACAGCTAGCCTGGAACTAGCGATCATGACATTTAGGATTTGCCGTCTAACCATGAGAAACAATGTCCAAATCTAGCCATAGCCACTTGTAGCCACAGCTGAATTCAGTGAGAACTGGAACTGCCTTCCAGTTCAGACTTCACTGTGATGGAGATTCTCCCCACGATCAATACACTTAACTAATTTTTAGCATTACTAATGTAAATTAATATAGTATTTTTTCAATGCTTGCATGCAGAGTTAAGGAAAGGCTGAAATCATTCAGATTACTTGAACTGTATGATTTATTCACATTAATACATCAGTATGCCTTTAGGGTATCGCTGATAAAATGTATTAGCTAGGCCATGTCCAATAAAGAACAACAGAAAACATCTTTTCCAAGTAATTGTTATAAATTGCCAAAATGTAGACTTTTAACATGTAAAACTGTGATTTCATAATTTCTGTATCATTTTTTCACTTGACTGAAAGCATTAAACATTATTGGCCAGTAGAGTCTTGCCGAATATACTTCTATTTTCTGACTTACAAAACATGCTGTATACTTCTACAATACATCATTCATGAGGGCCAAGGTTAAAAGAGAAGTTGCAGTTTGGTAATTTCTCAGTTCAGCCACAAAATGTAACTGTCTCTGGCTAGATCCATAAAGACCGGACAAGGCAGCCATAAAAGACTGCACAAGTTTTCTTAATGCTGTTGGTGTTATTAGTCAAAACCCTTCTAGTTTCCTGTCTTTACCTGTTAATTCTGCTGAAGGTAAAAAAAAACAAAAACAAAAACAAAAACAGAAAAAAAAAACAAACCAAAAACCAAAAACCCCAAAATATAGTTTGTTAAAGCAAAAATGTGGTTACAGGCGTTAAAACTGACATGGGAGCATCTTCCAGGATGCACAGTGCCGTTCTCTCTCCTCCTATTTCAGCTTCCAATAGGGGCTTTGATCTTCCAATACTGACTTTAACTTGTGACAAAATATTCCTAAATTACATGTTACAAATGACATAATACAATCCCCTGCTTTACTGGAAGAAGATAGATTTGTATGCTGAAATTATTGGGGAACAGGTAGACAACAGGGAAAACAGTGTAGGCTTTCATTGGAAGGGGTGGCTTACTCTGTGTATGACTCCAAAATATAAAGGAGAAGGAGAACGAGAAATAACCCAGAAGGCACAGTTTAACAGTCTACAGCATGCCCCCTGCTGTTTCACTTCCAAAATTATTTTTTAAATTCTGCATTGATCTGTATTTGCTTAATTAAAGATGCAGGAAAAGATTCGTTATCCATGCAGCTGCAGGAAAATTATGTAATTTTTTTGAGTATAGAATAAGACAAGTATGGTATTGATAAATGCTCCATACAAAATATTCTCAAATTCTTTTGTCATAGGTTTCCCTGTATTCTTAATTCTGAGGTTGGTTAAAGAGTTAAAAAAAAATACACGTAGGAAAAAAACATCATCTATCTTTTATTACAACCTCAGCTCTCTTTCTGCCTCTTAGCTTGGATTTCTGTTTGCTCATTATCCCTCTTCTTCATTTTCAAGCTGCCATATTTTTTATTTTCTCTGGAATAGATATGGCTGATAACAATTCCTGTCTTCTGAAGAAAGTCCACATTATATCCACGATCTCAAGTATTAATTCACTCCATCATTAAGTTGAAACCTTTTATAAGAAAGATACAAATGCATTTGTGATAATCCTTTACTCCTGTAAGTTTCTTCCTATTCAGTTTTGGAGAAGTCTTCCAGGAGAAGCAGATGAATCCCCAGATATTGTATTTCAAACTACATTCTGTATATCCCATGTCAGGAAATGTGATGTAGGAAACAATTCTGCATTAATTGAAAGATGAGCTCTGTAGCCTGTCAGGTCTTTTCCATTTATAGTTTAGCACTTTCTCTGTAGCTGTGCTACACTGCCGGCAAAGTGAAGTCTCCCGCACCTCAGGACAAAGACTTTCCATAGTGCTATCAGGTTAGTCTAGCAATTACACAGTGTCTCGGTATTTGAATAAAGAACTGTGTAAATGTAAGGACTCCCTAGATTAGGTCCGCAAAGATCTTCTAAAGTATTTTTTCCTTTCGATAATAACTGAAGTAATTTACATGGACAATGTCCCTTTTTCTCCTTTCCTTTTGTTTAGTCTGATCGCTTAGCGAAGAATGTCTGAAATATTATGTTATCAGACAGAAAAAAAATGCCAAACAGATTTTAATTGTGTATTATTCCACATAAAATGCAGGCTTATCTGTCTTCTCATATAGCCAGCTTGATGTTTCTACAGTACAAGAATAGAAAGATATGAACTACTAATGCAAGTCCATTAAATAGGGTTGAACATTATAGCCTATTTTAGCTTATCAGTTTCTAACAGGGTACAGACAATTATTGGGCAGGAATTCACTATACCTGTAATTTATTTCAAAAGAATGCTCCAAAGCGCTTATTAGAGGTTCTATGTTTTTATTACAATGACAAGATGACCGATGGGAGCTTTTCCACTCAGAAAATTTCACAAAGTTTCCTTGTGCCTATTAAGCAAAGAATTTGTAAACATTATAGAAAACATTGTGACCTCTACAATTAATACACAGTCCAAACAAGACAATGTATCATAGATAACAGTAGTATAAATTAGACTTGCTACCAAAGATAGTTTTGTGGAACCTGGATGTTGGGCAAATACTTCTTGTAGCTATGGCTCAAATGTTGCAACACACATACTTGGACTGAATTATCCCAAAGGCATTCCGAAAAGAACAAGCGCATTTCACAAACCATTACTATAAATACAGTCCCTCTCTCTAATAGTATTTAGGTGGCAAATATAAGACTTAAGTCCTTACAAATTCCAGGAGATTTGTGTTGCCCACATAAACTGCCTTCCCAACTGTCAAGGTATAGATAACTGTTAAGATTTGGGTTAGAATGAATGTAATTTACAACATCTATCTAGAATAAATATGTAACTTCTGCAGATTAGATATTCAAAGGTTTGGCCTTTCCTATATACAAGCAATAGGATAACATTTAAAAAGTAAAGTAGAATGCTGTACATTTTCTACAGTTTTTCAAAAGTATTCTTCCTTATTTACTGTTATTTCAATTTTGAACCCTAAGTACATTTACGCAAATGTTTTCGAAGCTGGGAGTCCCTGTGAAAGTGAGGTACAAATCACAGTACCCTTGTGTGATGATCCCATATTACAGGTGGCAGGTACCAAGAGAGGACAGTAACCAGCTGGTGACTTCCTAGGAGCTATTTACATTGGTCAGCTTCAGGTACATAGCTGGTTTAGAGCACAGCTACTCTCCCTGTACTCTCTTGGCTACCAAAAGGGAAGCAAATTTTCTCTTGCAGGATGTTCTGACCAGAAGCTTCTCCTAATCACCTTTTGGGTTGGCATTTCTTTCTCTATTGACTATGGGAAGAGCAGCCAGTTAGCTTAGCTGATTGACACTGGGCAATATATCACTGTGCTTCTTATTGTCAACATTGTTCCTCTCTATCTCTTGCCCAATACAGCTTTAATTCATCCTCTGTTTCTACTGTAATATAATGCCGACACAAGCCCAGCCATTATTTTTTTGTTATGGGTGAGATCTTCCAAACCGCTCAGTAGACCCCACCCCATGTTAAATGTAACTCTACGTACTAACACGCATTTAAGTAGTGCACTGAAGATGCTAACACATAGCTAGAAACTGGTGAAAATTACTCTCATAACTTTATGAATTTTGAAAAGTCTATCACTTTCCTACGAAGTAATTGGAGTAGCCAACAACTACTATTTACATAGGATTTTGTTAACTTTTGGTCCAGAGGTGGAGAAGAGACATAAACAAATAATTTCTGTTCCCTAACCAGGCCTGTTCATATACCTAAGCAATAAAGTGTAAGAAAGAAGGTATTAACGGCACAAAAAGTCTGACAAATAAAGCAATTCTGCTTAATAACGTTCATTTTCTGTTTCTAAGACAGTACCACAAATAATGGGAAGACCAAAGGGAGTACTAAATGTTCTGAGGGAAAAATAATATAACTGCATAGCTGAAAAGTTGGTCCCATGGTACCTGAATACAAAACACCGATTCATAAGGATGAGAGTTTGATTCTTGTATCAATGTAGGTGTGATCTCTTTAACGCAGTTCTATATTTCAATGCAAAATGGAAATGTGCATCATTCTCATACAGAACTCATTTGGTTCCTTTCTTTTTTCTACTTACAGGATATAAATTAAGTGTTAATGTTCTTAATGCTTTCCACATTTCCCAAAAATGTTTCCAGCTATTAATGAAAGTGAATGTATACCTCCATGAAGATATGAGCAAATGCTAAACTCTACTTACAGAAGCAGTCACCACCGACCATGAGAATTACTGGTCTTACGTTAAAATCTCATATATTTGTAAGTATTTGCCAGAGCGAGGCCCTCCTAATATATATAAATGAATGGTCAATATTTTATGTAAAAAGTATGTTCCATTTGTCACTTAGCTGTAAAATTAAAAAGCAGATACTGCATATCACTTACTATCTTTTTGATCAAATTATTTATGAAATGCTGGTCAGTGAAAGTCAACCAGTCACCCTAACATTAGAAAATGCACCTTTAGGACAAAGGACACAGGGAGAGACATAAAAGATTGGAAGCATAGAAGCATATCCTCATAAGTACTAAGCAATCCCTATTGTTGGATGACCAGATTGAGTCATCATTTAGGTAGGTGTCATCAAAGTTCACAATCTTCAAGTCCTTCTTAAGGTACGTTTCATTCAATTTGTTTAGTGTTCGAGCAAAGGTATATTTAGATGCACAACTATATGCTTCCAGATTGTAGACTTTGTGGAAGTGCATATCAAAATAAGGATTATCCTAAAAAAACGGAGAGAGAATGAAATTATTACATGCAATACAGATGTTAGAATGGCAATCTGTTGCTCTCTGCCCAGTTACCTTCAGGGTTTTTTCTCAGTTTCATGGACTCCGAAGGACTTTACATATTTCTACTATTCATACTAGAGGGTCTTTTAAAACTTCACAAAGTAGCCATTTATAGTTAGCTGCAATTCTTTGCCATTAGGAGTTTTGCCTGACTAAAACTTTCAGAGTTTGGCCAAGCGATACACTGCACTTTATTGGGATTATAGAATCTTGTTTTGAAATGAACCAATTTGTCATGTTGCCAAAAACACACTATATGAAAAGCACTTGCCTTAGACTATAACTATATATGCCTGTCAGAAGAAGAATATTGATTGCCCTTCCTGCCTAAATTGTAATTCTCCATGCTTTCTGGCTCTTTGGTACAATTAATCCTAGCAGCAGCTAAGTTCTGTTAAATTCTATGGATATCAATAACTATTATGAATATTTATAGCAATGTTAATCATCCTGTAATTATGAGTTTGAGGTTCATTTTGGCTTTTCTTTAACCAAAAATGAGACAGATTTTGATCATCCCAGTTGTGGATGGCTGAATCACCTCTGAAGGATATTTTAGCAAAACACTTTGGAAAAAAGCTAAAGTAAATTCATGCAGGCAAGTGATAAAGAAATCCTCTGGCTGCCTTGGCTGGGAAAGGGACAGGAATGTCTCCAGAAGTAAGATAACTTGGAGAGGGGACATCATGTATTATCAGTTTTGGCTTTTTTCCTCTTCTGGCCTAAACTGCAAGCAGCTCACAGGGTGCAGGAATACTCTGAGCCTTAGCTCACCTCCTCCATCTCCCAGGTTCTTAGCTTTAGACTTGAGGGAGAGGTGCTCAGGACAGGAGAACAACCAGTTTGTCATTTTCCCTGGAGCAAGGCTCTGAAACCTTTCTTGTGGGCTCTTGATTTCTCTTTCTCTAGGATAATGTAATCTGAATTCTATTTTATGTCCATTTGAATGGGGAAAAAGGAACTTTTTTCCTGGACTACATTTATTATACAAGGACAACTGTTAAAATGTATTCTCATACATGCAGTAAGATACTTTCCTCAGCACATTCCTCTAGCTTTTGTAAAATAGGATTTAATTCTACTGTTGCTGTTGTTCTGTATTGTACTACCGCAGCCTTATTTTACCCTTCTGAAGTTGTATCTGAGAGATTAGGACTTTTTTAGCAGTAAGCCAGCCAGATCTAGCCAAAACTGTTTCATATTTACACATACGAATTGTAATGTGAGATCAAGCCATGTGAAAAAGACAGAGTTTCGTGAGCTAGTACACCAAACAATGCACTTGCAAGATGTCACACAGAGAACAGGTTCATACATTCAAATGATAGGGTGACAATCTCTATAAAAATATTTAATGAAATTTCATTATCAAATACACATTAAAATCTATGGAATTAACTCCAGTTTACAGTGGGAGCTGCAGATGGAGAACTTTCATTCCAATTTATGATGAATACATTAGAAAACATCCAGCTTCTCCCTCAGATCTCAGCTAGAGAGATGAAGATCACAACAAACAAGAAAATCTCTCCTTCCTCTCCCCCCTCCACAACAGTGCAAATGTGATGTGGAGCCTCTCACATGGAATAAAACCGTAACTCCTTGGAGGTTTAATTTATTTTGGTTTTGACATAGCATTATTTTTCAGATAATGCATTTTAATTGCATTTTAATACTTGTATCCCAAATTGCAACACAAGAAAATATACTCTAATATATGTAGTTAATAATACATAACACTTACAGTATCAGCTTCTTTTCCATCAATCATCTCCAGATCTTTCAAAAACCACTTTTCAACTATTTCATACTTCTCCTCTCGATCCACTTGTAAGTGTTTAACCATACATATTTCTACTTCTTTGCTTTTAGTCACTGCAAGAAAAAATAGTTTAGATATGCAAGCAAGGACTTCCCTAAAGTTCCAATAAGAGACTTAATTGAACTACATTTTAGATAATAACTTAAATGATAATAGGCAGGGCTATATAGGGCTATACTGGACTTAAGAGTTTTATTTTGCCCACATAGTAGGAGTAGCACCATGTTCTCAGTCTATGAAACCTGTCAGCTTTTAGTAGATTTGGATTTACCTTACCCATCCTGAAAAGAGGATCTTGTCTGTGCAAAAACCTTTCATCTAAATTCAC
>WHYT01016684.1:25523-43207 GCA_009806455.1 Tetrax tetrax
ATTTCTACTTCTTTGCTTTTAGTCACTGCAAGAAAAAATAGTTTAGATATGCAAGCAAGGACTTCCCTAAAGTTCCAATAAGAGACTTAATTGAACTACATTTTAGATAATAACTTAAATGATAATAGGCAGGGCTATATAGGGCTATACTGGACTTAAGAGTTTTATTTTGCCCACATAGTAGGAGTAGCACCATGTTCTCAGTCTATGAAACCTGTCAGCTTTTAGTAGATTTGGATTTACCTTACCCATCCTGAAAAGAGGATCTTGTCTGTGCAAAAACCTTTCATCTAAATTCACTAGTGGTGCAATGAAGCCTAATTCTGACACTGGATAATCCACTTAGCCTACTTACTTCAAGGGGGAATCTTTTGGGGTGCTGGAGTCAGAAAATTGCAAAACCGCTACCAAGGCTCTGTATTTACATGACTTGTGCTACACTTTCCATTCTGTGGATGAACTTCTCTTACGAAGCCGTTACTTTTTTAAAGCAAACCTCTTATTTCCCTATAAAATATGTAAGTGGGCCACTTAATAAAAAAAAAAAACCAAAACCCATCGAAAATATTTCTTAAAGTTGTCCAGTACTATCTTTGTAGAAATTACTATTTTCTGACTTAGGCAGGAAATGAGAGTGAAAAGAGCATGAAGACACTCTTTGCAATAACTACCATTATTAATTGATTACATTGAGTGCTGCGTAGGAGATTGTATTTCTGTAACAGGCAATAATAAGTGTGAAAAGCACCAGAGCCTGAACAGTCTCCTGCTCATCCAGCATGGTGGCTGCAGGGCAGACCAGTCCCGGTAGCCTAAGGTAAGGGCGTGCTGTCACCTGTGTCTGGCAGGAGCATTTTGACATCATAGCACAAGGCTGCAGATGCAGGAGCAACATTCTTTCATTTCTAAATTCTGCCTGCGTTTTTGAAAACCCATTGTGAAACTTGACTAATTGTATCTTATTCCTGTTCAAATGTCTCCTCACCTGTTTGTAAGAAAATGGTTATTAAAATAAAGACAAACAAACAATATATGTTGGAGATATGCCTTCTTTCTATTGCAAAGAACAATAGTGGAAAAATACATAAATCAATTATAATTTCTCTCAGCCTGTAGTTTCCCAATCACCCTGCTGGGAAATAGAAATCACGGTTGCTTTTTTTCCCTGGTCCTATCAGTGAGGGTTGCTCAATGGTTTTTAATGAAAGGACCACCACTGTATTAATTTCTATGGAGAAATTACAACGTGTTTCATTTCCAAGCAGATCTAGTAAGCTGAACTTAGAAAATGCTCTTCATCCTTTCAGCTTCTCCCATTTTATTTGGTTGCTTGCTGGTGAAGAAATACATTGTCTCCCTCAGAGTTAAAACAAAAGGAAACAAGCCCAAGCCCAAAAGCCTCCAGTCCAGTGAGAAAAACAAGGGGATGTTCCTAGTGGTCCCCAGGTCCCACAAACTGCCACTTCTCTACCCCTCATGCAGGAGCAGAAATCGTATGGCATAAGGACAGAGCACGGGTGTGTTACAAATAACGAAACCAGGAACACGTCCTGCCCAGTGGTGAAATTTGGGGAGAATATTTTCAACTAAAAAAAAAAATCTTTCTGTACTTTTCCTGCATTTTAGATATTGCTTGTTCTTGCACTTTAACAGTTTTTTAAAAATTATTTTTTATATAGAATCATAGCACCATAGAATAGTTAGAGTTGGAAGGGACCTTTAAAGGTCATCTAGTCCAACCTCCTTGCAAGGAGCAGGGACATCTCCAACCAGATCACAGCCCCATCCAACCTGGCCTTGAATGTTTCCAGGGCTAGGGCATCCACCAGCTCTCTGGGCAACCTGTTCCAGCATTCCACCACCCCTATTGTAAAAAAATTCTTCTTTATATCCAGTCCAAATCTACCTCCTTCTATTTTAAAACCATTAAAAAACACATTAAAATATTTAATGTGTTTTGAAAGAGTTGACGTTTTAGGTCTCAAAGGATTAAGGATGACCTTATCTGTAACAATCTGTAGTAGAGAAATGAGCTTAAACCACGAAGCCTATTAAAGGGAAGACAGAAAACTGGCAGAATACTGATTACCAATTAATAGCCAATTACCTTCTTGTCACAGGTTTCTCTAATTCCATGATGTCAAGGATCTCCCTTCCCCACTGACCAGTGCCCTCCCCAGAGGCTTTCCAGCCCCTTAACTCATTTCCCACATCTCATCAAATACAGTAGGGCACGCGTAAGTGGGATGTAGTATTTGATATGAGCACAGAAGACACCAACAGCTGCAGAAGCTTCTATCAACGGGATTGTGAAGAAGTGGCACTTTTTCAGCCTCCTTTTGCTTCCCCCCCACTCCCAGCAACTGCATATCATGGTAGGCTCTACAGTCAGCAGTCTGGCAGGCAGCTACATTCCAAGTTGTTCTTAAACACATGGGAAGTAAAGATTCTTTAATTCTGTACAGCTCTTGGGATTCAAAGGCTATTTCTAATCTATTTTCTCCAATAAAGAGCTGTCCCACTCTGCACACTGGGTTAGCTATTTAACTGGAAAAGTACAGCTTCTTTTGAATTCGGCAAAAGCCATTTGTCAAGAGCTGCATGATTATGACTTTGACTTGTTTAAAAAGAACCCAAGAGGTCTTTTCCAGCCCTGTGTTACTAAATAAAAATAACTCTACTGAGCATCTCAAGGCTGCTACTCTATATCTTCAGCTTTTCTCTCTGCTTAAAGATGTTTCTGTCCACCCTCCAGATAAAACCAAAGTGTATGTTTTTCTGAAAAAACTGGCAGGTTGGTTCACTGAAATTTTCCTTGTGTAAGCCAGAAAACCCAAGGATTATGTGTATCTATATAAGCAGGATACACAAACAGCTTCTCAGTACCTCTCCAACACTGTTACAAACAGTTAACAAGAACCACTTTTACCTGAAAGTTCATTTAGGGAATTGTACCAGAACCAAAGAAAAAAAAAAAAAAAAAAAAAAAAACCAAATAAAAAACAACCTGTCTTTTAATTGCTATCACAGCACTAACACAAGAAGCATACTGAGACAGATTGTAATAACTTTTTCTAGTATTTTATCTATAATATACCTACATAAATATGGATGGTTTACTCTGCAAAACTGTAACCACCTTTATACTTCTAAGGAGGGGTTTCCCTATTACACAAAATAAGAGCAACATTAATAACCTGTTTGTATTCTAGTAGCACTTCAGGACTTGAATGAGAGACCAGGTGTCACAGTGGTAGGCATCGTATAAACAACGAATAAGAATTACCCACCATCCAAAACATATTGAGATAGAGACAATGAATTGTATGAGAGCCCCGCTTATTAACTCCTATCACTGTGCTGCGCAGCAAACGTTCTTCATTTGCTTCAGGTTGTGTGAATGAGGGAGGGAGATGTCTGTTGAAGAGGACAGACTGGACAGAGCATAGATGTGGAACAGGAGAAGCAATGTGGAAACCAAAGGGACGTTAAACAGCTGGTAGAGAAGGGAGCTGCCAGAGAGGGACAGAGGTGAGTGGGGTGGTGCAAAAGAGGGGCAGGAAATGAGAAAACTCCCTTTTACCCAAAAGCAAAAGTATTCAGAGCAGAAACTTGAAAAAGATGGTAAAAAGTAAAGGTCGTAGAACAGCACAACATCCATTAGTTGCTCCCCCACCAAGAAGCCTGTCGCTGGGAAAGGAAGAGCCACGCTGGCCTCTCACAATGATTGCTTTGCAACACTGGCTCCTTAATTTGTCAAATTTGCCAGAAATTGCTAAACCAAATGGCACGGCTAGAGCCCCAGCAGAAGCAGTTACTGTTTGCTGAGTTGGTAGCGCTCAGATGAAAAACGTGATGTGAATTTCCCCTTTTCTCTGGAAACCATTGTATGGGGCTAACAGAAAAAAAAAAAGCAGCCTGACAGAAGGGTTACAGCAAGAGGTTAAGCAAATTATAATGGAAAACTTTTGACCCTTTAACATAGTTTCTGGCTAGGTTAGTCCTTAAATAATGCAGGTTAATTATAGAGGGTAAAAAAAAAAAAAAATAGGAATAGTTTTGTAGGAAAACTTCTTTGCACAGAAAGCTTGACTTTAGCCTACTTAATCCCACCTGGAAATGTGCATTTTTGATCAATATTCTGAGAGGTTTTTAAACTAGCAAGTGCAGTGCTCACCATTTCACTTTTCACTGTGATGAAAATAACAGAGGGCTCAACTACTCGCCTTGAGTACACGGTTGTTACTGGAATCTGAGCTGAGTCTGTCAGCATGCGCATCCTTAGTAAGGTTACGGTCACGCTGCTAATTGACTAACTGATAGCCAACAGCCACGCTGCTGGGGGCAGCGGCATGGTACCATCACTGTCTCCATTTTAACATCTTTCTTTCCCTTTCCTACAAATAAGTGAGAATAGCCAAAAATGTTACAGGAAAGCTTTTGGGGAGGAAACAGTCAGTCTTTGCTGTTCAACAACTGCAATTATACAGCAAGACTTCTAAGGCAATGTTTCAGAATTTTTGGTATTGAGGCGTTGCTGATGACATATTGATATATATGGAGAGCATAAGATAATGTCAGAATTGTCTGATGCTTATTTTTTTTCTAGTACCTCTAAATTTTTAAATATTTCTACATTTTCCTAATATTTCTAATATTTATTTTTAATACTTACTTTTTAACACAGGATGGGTAGGCAACAGTTGTGGAAGGTGTTTGTTTACAGAGCTACCTGTATGTTTACTGATTTATAATTACATTGCATTTATCTGTTACTTTTGAGATTTATGACCTGTCATTAATGACGACTAAACATTTTGTCAATCAGTTCTCATTTATGATTAAACTTAAATATGTGATAGTCCAAACATTTTCTGAGTCATCAGGTGCTTATTAATATCCCATTATATTCTTAAAGAAGTATCAACATATATCCATAACTGTTTGGAAATTCTGAAAAAGGTTTTTATTCAAAGTGGTCTTCAGCTGACACTTTTCCTACGCCTAGTATATTCATTTTTCCATCTTCAGGAAAATCTTGTCCTGATAAAGAATATCACTGCAAAGCTGCCATGGAACATGTGGGAATATGACATTTCTTCTGAGACCACTATACAGCCTGTGGAAATCACTGCTCTCCCCTTCTTTTATAGATTCTGCACCTCAGATTCTACTTTGGTGACAAGGATCCAAAAATCAACCTCTCATGTTTGCTGCAGATGACCTGGTAAAGGAGATACCAAGCAAATGCTTTTCTGATTCCTCCAGAGAAAATTGGGATGTTTTCAGGCAACCCAGGAATACTCAGGCACCAACAGTGCAGCTGTGCCTGGATAAAACTGAGGGGCTGATGACTATGGAGACACATCTTTCTGCACACACCTGGAAGTGCAGGCAATCCAAAAGCTGTCGTTGCTGCCAGCTTTTTTGTCTCGTCTCTGATAAGAAACCAATGCAGATGGACACGGGTTCCAGCATACTTCCCTGGTGGAGGGTCACAGCCTGGGGAAGTGCTGGCAAGTGCTCTATGATGTCCTGGGAGAGCTGCCACCCGGTGCTCAGACACCCATCAGCAGAGGAGAAGCCAAGAAAGCGGGAGGCAGGACCAGGAAAACTGATAAGCCCTCACCTAGAAATCTCAGTGACGCGCCTATAGAAAATGTGCTTTGAGCTCTTCCACAGTTGTCATCTTTTCAGCCCTTCCATTTATGAAAAAGCTTCATTCAAGTTATGCAAAACTGATTTGGTTTATAAAGTCCTTGAGGTTCCTGGCTGGTTTTTAGTAAAACGAGGAACCGCACTTAAAGACATCTTTTTCCCCTGTTTTTGAAGTGTTCAGAGCCTGAGTACCATTGTCAGGTTTTTAACAATTCACATGGAAAAATACTTTTCACTATTAATTTTCAATGTATGCATCTTACACAAGTGCTTTCTAAAGGGACAGGAGATGACTATTTTAGAGCATTCTATACCCACAGAATAAGCTATCCAGAAGATTGCCTCTATTTATCTGATGTTCTAGGGCTGCTGTTAGTACCAATTCTTCCTCCAATATGCAAGATTTGTTTGCAAAAACTAATCAGGTGTGAAAAGGCAAGGCAGGTCATTTCCTTTCATTCACACAAGCTTATGTTCTGAAAAAAAGCTATTAGGATACTTAATGCCATATGTGCTTTTCTAATGGACAATGTGCACCACATGATAGCAAACTGTCACTGCAATCATTATTTTTCTTGGGAGGTTTTCAGCTGAAACCTTGAACTCTGTAAAATTAAGATAGCCATGCCCCCAACATAAGAAGGACATGGACCATTTGGAGAGGGGCCAGAGGAGGGCCACGAAGATGATCAGAGGACTGGAACTCCTTTCCTATGAGGACAGGCTGAGAGAGTTGGGGCTGTTCAGCCTGGAGAAGAGGAGGCTCTGGGGAGACCTAATAGCGGCCTTCCAGTACCTCAAGGGGGCCTCCAGGAAAGACGGGGAGAGGCTGTTCAATAGGGCCTGTTGTGATAGGATGAGGGGTAATGGTTTTAAAATATAGGGAGGTAGATTTAGATTAGATATTAGGAAAAAAAAAAAAAAATTACACTGAGGGTGGTGGAACACTGGAACAGGTTGCCCAGAGAGGTGGTGGATGCCCCATCCCTGGAAACGTTCAAGGCCAGGCTGGATGAGGCTCTGAGCAACCTGATCTGGTTGGAGATGTCCCTGCTCCTTGCAGGGGAGTTTGACTAGATGACTTTTAAAGGTCCCTTCCAACCCTAACCATTCTATGATTCTATGATTAATTTTGCATTTAATAACAATAATATATAATTATTTTCTATACAATGGGGCATTAATACAATCCCCAGCACGAATGGAAGGAAAATCTCTAAATACTAGAAAGATAACAATTTAAGACAAAAAACAGGATGTCTGCTGTTTCCTGAAGCAGGCTTCCAGCAGCAACTACTGATGAATGTTGCTTTACAGGCTTAGGCGGTTCTGAGAAGTCATTGCACGTATCACATATACTCTATTTTAAAAAAGCATAATATAATACATTTTACATGTATTACACATATTACATATAAATAATACAGCCATAGGTACATACCAATGAACACATCTCTACAAGAGGGCTTATATGTGTGTCACTGCACAAAAACTTAGGAAAACAACAACAGGGAAGTTACTAAGCTGGGAAAGAACATCAAATACTAAAATGAAAGACAAGGAAGCAGATGGAGGTGAACAGGAAAAACTCTTAGCATGCCATTAAAAAAAAAGTCTCTGACCAGGAAGAGCATATTTGACAGCATGCACATGGTGAAAACATGCATCTACTCACAAGCAGTAGTTTCCCTTAGTGAAATCACACACTGAAAGTTAACAGCCAGCACATCTGGGGCAGACCAGCACATTCTTCATGATCAGTCTTCCATTCAGCCTCACCAAGCCATCCATGTTTCAGCTGGATCCTTGCTTAATAGCTTATTTTAGCTTTTAGAAAATCTTTAAAGCTTTGAGAAAAGTGTCTCAGTCCCCTCTGCTGAGTGAATACTGGTGCAGCTGCCCGATTACATCATTTTCAGGAACGATCAGCAGGAACTTTCCATGCTACTTACGGGTGTACTTCGGCTAATTAGTATTGCAGCCCAGAAATAGAGTTTCTCGGTTTTATGTTAAAGAACATTTCTCTCCATAGACAATATTTTTGTTTTGGTAAGTGAAGCATTAAAAAAATCTGCCTGTCCTGTTAAGTATGTTTTACCTTTGCTCTCCAGATTTCTGGCTATTTTAATTCTTTAAAAGTTAATTTTCATTTTCTCTGCTGTTCCATACAGCTCCTCAGCGTGTATCCTCTTAGCTCCATAGACACACAGAACTGTCAGCAAGCAGAATACTACAGTAAGTGTTCAAACATGCCCATGTTCATTTAAGGAACAGAGATTTAATTGGAAAGAATGCTTGAAAAAATAGCTGACCACAAGAAGCACAAGATTAGCTTAAATCTTAAAAAGCACAAGACCAAGGACTCTGCAGCAAAGGACCTAAGGGTGCCTCTGGCAGGAAAACTAACCTATAAGTAGGAAAGGCAGGAATTTACAGAGGAGACGTTGGAATTATGTTAAGAGTAATGAGACAGTATGTAGAAAGCCAGGAAACCACTTTCCCCAGCTAGTATCACGTTTGTCTTTTCTCTTCAACAGCTACACTGGAAAGGCAGACAGCTATAAAAGAAAGGAAAAGAGCCCACACAGAGCAGCAAGCCAAGATGTTAGATAGTCATCTTGTTGAATGTTAGACAGCAATGATAAGAGAGCCCATAAACGGTGACATTTTAAAGGACTTGAAAAGGGGAAAAAAGAGAGAAAGAGACTGATGCTATCTAAGAACAAAAAAACCCTAGAGATTTACCTAAGAACGGGTCATAAAAGAATTTATAAGAATGCTTCATCTCTTCTTCCTCTTAAACCCAGTCCTAATTACAGCAGCTGAGAGCAGCAGAGCTTTTACAGCCACAGAACCAGCCCAGCCTGACAAATCTCCCGTAAAACACCCAAACACTCCTATCAGCAAACTTGCAAATGGAAACACTTCAGAAGGAAACTCTGCAGGGTCTGCTGCTTCGTGTGATCCTACAGACCAACTGCAGGCCATTTATCACAGCATCTTGAACCACTGCATTAGAAAGTTAATAAAAACAAACATCTGTCTAAGAAATTCAGAAAAAGACTGTAGAAATAAGTATAGGCTTTCAACCTGGTACAATGCTCCCACAGGAGTTATGAGAAAGTTTTGTAAAAAATAGTAGTACTGGCTCCTCTGTCTCAGCTTCCTTATTGACGTTACTGGTCAAGAAGCCAACATGAAGAAATGCATTTGCCAGCTGTCCAGATTGGATGGTCAAATGAGTATGAGCATCATCTGGTCAAAGTCACACCACCTGTCAACTTGGGAACCAAAAAACCAAAAGACTTAAAAGGAGGACTCAACGGTTATCCTCTTATCCTGTTATTCCAGCCAACCTTACTCAACTGTCCCTTAACTAGATCCCATTATCAGTAATCCTTTTAGTGGGGTCAGTTTCACTTTAAACAGCTTATTACATGGACGAAAAAAGAAACAAAAATAGCTCAAGAATGATCAGACAACAAAAATTATGTCTAAAAACAATGTTTATATATTGATACACAGTGATACATTAGCTAAATTGCATCTTCTGAATTACCTGAAAGAGTAAACTGGAATATCCCAAAGAACACTTGTTACAGGGAACTGTTGGCTCATCCGTAAATTCATTGACACCATAGTAACAAAAGGATGGCGTTGATCTCACGTTAAAACTGATCAACAAAAATTAGTCTCAAATTAAATTAGTATCTATTTCTCAGCTAAGGGATCTCTCACTGAGCTAAGTTTCCATTTCCAGTTAAGTAACACCTGTGTATGTTTGTAGCCTGAAAAACACCTGAAAGATGTTGCTAGCAATGTCTGCCTATGAACCTTCCCTAGCAAAGCTCTGCTGCTTGCTCCAAGTCCTGCATCATTGGATCATTTTTCTTCTTGAGCAGGCATTTGACATTAGGACAGGTTGCATTTGATAAATTTTAAATTACTACAAACTTCCAAATTCACCTGAAGGAAAAATAAAAACCAGAAGACTTTTAATCAGCCCTCAAGTGCCAGCTGATTTCCTTTTTCTCCTTCATAGCCACCTTAAAACACACTCCACTTGTTTCACACATTATCCTGCCTATCACCACCTTCACATCCTCTATTTTTTCCCCATTTTTTCTCCACTCAATTTTTATTTAGTGCTTCAGTGCCAACTGCGTAGTCCTTCCCTGTTCCAGAGGCATTGATATATTGACAACATCATTTGCATGCTTGCTATATGCTCTAGGAGCAATAAAACTAACTTTTAACATTTTCTAGGAGTTTGTCCAAGGAGTAGATTCGTGTACCAGGTTTTCACAACTGTCTCCCAAGATTTAAAAGTAAAAGAGTAAAGTTGCCTACTAAAGGAGTCCTCTGCAAAACACCTCTGCCAATATGCCTATGCAGGAGCTCTTATTTGAAGTATTTTGTTATCCCACCCTTTCTAGCAAGCAAGCAGCACTTGGGAACTCTGATAAGTGTCATTTTACCATCAGTCATGTGCAGGCTGTTTCTCTGTGGCATGCACCATAAGCAAAAGGCAGAATTACATTATATGGGCTGCAACTCTGTGGAGATTACTCTCCAGAGTAATTAACTTTATTAAGAATAAACTAGCTGTGTGGGATAATTCTGTTTATTCTTTCCAACATACTACGCCATCAGGCTAAGTTAAGTGGACACTGGTAGAACGAATTCTGACCACAAACAAGAAAGAGATGAAACACTGGCTTCATGAAGTGCAGAGGATGGTGGATTAGGCAGGGGATGAGTCACAGTTCATCCTAAATTTCCCATTCTCTCTTGCACTGCCTTGCTTTACTGCCCTACATACTCTACATCTGGATCCCTAAGCAAACCAAAAAGGTAACTGTTCCAAGCTTGGGATCTGTGCTGTGCACCACTGAATGGGGTACAGAAATAGCAGTGTTTGCTTCCACAGGAAGCCAGCTCTGGCTGGGACGCACAGGGATGCCTCTGCTATAAAGCCTTTTTGCCCTGCCAATTTGCATTGCAGCCAATTTGCAAAAATTAAAATGAAATTTGACCAATTTAATTGTTTTCCAATTACATCCTGTTTTGATTGCTGAAATTTTCACATATTTAGGGTGGAAGTCAAATGCTTCAATACATAACGGCACAAATTGTGCATTTTTGCTGGGAGTTTGAGGGCCCTCTGTGATCAGCTGTGGTGCCACATTCAGTACCTTCTTAATCCAACGCAAATTTCTCTGCTGTCATCAAGTTGTATTTTATGGCAGCTGCATTTCCCAAATTAAATATTTGGGCCACTTTTTTACACAAAACATCAGATGCACAGAGAAATAGTCTGAAGAGTTTTAGAAAAGGAAGTAGAATATATTGTTTCAATACTTAATAATGAAAACAGCTTTTATGCAAAAAGGTCCAGATGCTACTGGAGCACAGCACTACTATTGCTCAAATAGAGAGATTACTTGGTCTTCATATTAACTTAGTCCCTTCAAGAGGGAAACTCCTGCTCCTCTCAGCTGGCTCTTCTTGCTCAGCTGATTTCCATTTCAATATTCTCTCTGTCCACAGGAGAAATTTTGTCAGTTCCTTCAAAAACGGCACTTTTGCTTGCTACTGCAGGTATCATGTTATAGCTGTCCCAAGGACCATTCACACCAATTAAATAAAGAAACACTATTGTAGAAGTTTAGCAAAGAGAAAAAATTGAGTCAACAGGCAGAGGGTACTTTATGAAGAAGCTTCTTATATGCCTATTGCTTTTATCCAAAACAAGTAGCATTGGGTTTTTTTGATTAAGCGGGTGAGATAGCGTGACTTTCAAGCTTTTACAAAAAAAAAAAAAAAGTGTAATTTTAGGGAATATTTGCATGAAAGCAGGGTTGCCAACACATACAGTCAATAGGGAGAGAACTCTCCAGGAACATGTTGCAGAACAGGACATGATCATGGTGAGAAGAGATGGGCTGTGGTTTGTTATCCAGACTGATGGGACCTCATCTAGAAGACTGCAATGCTTTAAAAAAAAAAAGAATGTGAACTACAGGAAATGTTTCTTTCTCTAAAAAATGAAAAGCTGCCTCTAATGAGAAAAATCAGCAGATTCAAATGGGAATGTCCCATCAAATTGATTCCTTAAGAGCCAACTCAAAAATTAGCCCATATGATGAAAAAGGCGGTCCCTGTGCTCCCCAAGGTCAGCACTGCAAAACATTTTAAAACCAACCATGGATATTTATTGAACATTGATGCTGAGCCACACTGGTACAGGCAAGGCTGACTGAAATGCTCCTGGCCCAGGAAATTTCAACCTCAACAGCTGAGGGACTGGATGCAGCATTTCAGTGACAGAAAGGTGAAGCTGGCACATGCCTGGGAAGTGAAACCATTTTGGTTTTGACTCTTAATTCAGCTCTTCCTTTCCCTGTTCTTTCAGTGACTTTTGTGGAGAAATAGAGGTGATGAGCTTGAAGGGTTGATTACAGGAGCCTCCAAAGGAGAGGAACAAACACAAAGCCAAGAAATTACCAATCCAAGTACCTTGGGAAAAGCATACGAGTGATATATACAATTTCATGTGGGATCACATAGTCCATTGCAGTATCAGCAAATGAAGACAGAGCAGTGAGGAGCTGGGACAGTGACCATGGACAAGCAGCGCGCAGCCCTGGATTACCAGCTTCTCAACGTGCACCAACCAGCACGTTGCCTGAACAAGCTCCAGACACTCCTCTGTTGAAGGAGCTTGAGATTGTTAAACATGACAACTTTGTGAGAGAAACCCTAGAACGGACAGCAGGAGGAGGTATTTGCCTATGTCAATGGACCAAATTAAGAAGTTTTGTGAGGTTTTTAAGAAGCTCTCAAAGCCAACCCAGTTTAAGATGCATGTACAATGAACACTAAGATATGAATTATTAAGTACTGTAACAGCCCCCAAAACACTGTGGCTGGCAGAAAAATAATTTTAATTAGGAGGGACACATTAATTAAGTACCACAGACTCTGAGAAACCCCTAGAGAGGCAGGGGAAAGAGCCCACTTCCCACATTTGCATTTCACATCTGGGAAATGTGAGTCTTCACATCCGCATTGGGAAAAATCCAGAAACTGCAGGAAGGAAGGAAGCAAGCTTTGAATTTAAAAAAAAAAAAAAAAAAAAAAAAAAAAAAAAAAAAAAAAAAAAAAAAAAAAAAAAAAAAAGAAAAAGTGAAAGACAGGAGACTAATTCTATCTTGAACAAAGGGAGAGAAAGAGGTCAGCATTGTGCTACTGAGGACTGAGGATGAGGAGTTAAATTCCCAACTTCAAAACTAGTTTCAGGTCCTACTGAGAAAAGGGGACACAGGAGTTTGGTGGTTGTTGGCTAAAACATCTTCTCAGTTCTTGTACTAAAAATCTGCCTCTAGGATCTTCTGCAATGACTGGGAAACACCCTTCATTTTTTTAAATATCTGAAGACAATGTTTTCTTCTTCTATTTGTCTCCTACCTGGAAGTTTGCTTCCAACTTTGCAATCAAGAACCGAAGTTTCTTTTACCGTATTTTCATCTGCGCTCTTACCTAATGCTTCAAATTAATTCAATAGAAGCTTCCAAACATTAGGTACGCTGTTACCCCAGAAGAAACAGAGTATAAATGGCGTGTGTAGGCAAGGACACCGGGTAACTGAGACAGCTGGAGAATTCCAGAAGTTTGCTCATATCTTTTGGCAAGCTATGGATATCATTTTGATGGTATCACCAAGTGTCAAGACCAGAACAGGCATTTATCTTAACAAGCACAGGCCAGCTCTCATCTAGCAGAAGGAAAATTTATAATTCCGAGTCCCTCCCTGATCACACAAAAAATTGGCAGAGTTGGAAAAAAAAGGGTGACAAATTTGTTCTCCCTAATGAGTTAAAAGAACAATAATGTACATTATAAATAAATATCCACATATGGCCCAGGCCTGCATATTACCATTATTTCTGGACACTGTTACGACAATTCTCTGGCAGCAACTTAATGTACTTGCCATTCAAAAAGCATTCAAGGACAACATTCCCCAGAAACTGAATAGATTCTTGTGACAACCAGAACAGTTAAAGAAAATAATGTTTAATAGTAAAAGGAGTCCAGTTTATCTCAGATGTAGTATTTTTACATTAATTCTAACTCTAGTCACTTAAATAGCATTACCCAGCTTACACTTACGGCATGTAAAACAAACAACAACAAAAGGTGCTGCTTCATTTGTTTAAAGTCCCAAGCAAAAGCAGCAGGAATATCCTGCTTTGTGGATAACCTGCAACTCTCCAACACTGAACTGCAACTGAAAAACAACTATTCAATGGGTTTTGTATTGTATGCAAAGTAACTGATAGAGTTTTACTAATGAAGACTAAGCTCATGCCAACTCACTAATAAAATATATTGTCACATTCCTTCAAGTTAGTTCCAAAATTCCCAGCTGCCGCAGCTCTGGAGAAATCTGCCACAAATTGCTGGCTAATCTTACCACTGAACAAGTTATCTTGCTGCTGAAGTGATGATCTGTTGCCTCGGAGGCCTACATAGCTTCAAATGCTGCAGAGACAAAAGTGATGGATTTTGCCTTTACAGTGAAAGGAAAGATATTGCATGTGCCTCCTGACTACGTGTGCATTCCGCAGGATCCTTGTCTGTACAACTACGGTGTCTATGACCCTGCCAGACAGGGTCATAGAGCAGCTGGGTGTACAGCACCATTCCACCCTCCGGTACTGAGAACAGAGAATGCTTCTTCCAAAAGCAGAAGGGTGCAGGACCTTAACTCCAAAGATTTTATTCTCAGAAGGTCATAGCTTGCCCTGCATGTAGTTACATCCAGCATCCTACAAGCCTAAGAGACCACGAGGCAACCCAGAAAAAGACAGTCTCCATCCAGGTATCTTCATCCAGAGCAGCTGAATTGGGATGCAGTCTTATTGGCAACATCTCTCCCACTTATCACATCACTGCAAGGGCAGACAGCTTCCAGAGAAGAAAGCTATTTTTGCAGTTCAACAAGCTGAATAGAAAAGATCATTTTCAGTGAAGAAAAATTGAGTGATTGGCCTCTATGTCTTCGATTTTGGTTTTAAAGAATTGCACCTTTCCAAATTTCTCCATCCCACAGGTTGGGAGCCTACCGCCTGCAGGCAAGCTGTAGCTTGCAGTTTTACTACTCACAGACACATCAATATATGTCAATTAATGCAGGCAACAATATAGCACATGAAAGATGTATTTGGCTCTCATAAGGCCGCTGGCAAGAAACCCCTTTCCTCTTAGAAAGAATGGATAAAATGAAGACTCTTTAAAAAAAAAAAAAATCTAGTTTTCTAAACCTACATGAGACTCTAAGAAGATAATCCAGACTGCCGTTGTATTGACCCACCAGAGGACAAAGAGTAAAGGTAACATTTTTCTTAACTCTAATACAGTTTCTTGGTTTAGCTTAGATAAAAAAAAAAAAACAAACTGATATTTTTTCTCTGTTGTATAAACACTGTAATAGCAAGTAATTATTCCTTCAAGTTCTGTGAACAAGAAATAGTACCATCATTTTCTAAATATGCACACCTATGACACAGAAGTTGATGTGCTTAAAGTGTTTTCTTACTGGCTACAATAGGATCATGACAGAGAAACAAAGTGTCTAAAGTAAGAATGAGAACAAGTCCTAAAACAATGCACAAAAGCATCAATGCTCTCCAGACTGAAATAAATTATAGCAGACTATAGAGAGCTTATGCTCCACTGACTTTTCAGTCTCACCACATCAATTAAAACAGTGCTATTTGCCTAATCACTTCTGCCATTCGGAATTTAACAGCAGGTCCACCCTACATTCAAAAGTATATTTAACATTATATGTACTTGTAAAAGAGTAAATTGCATGTAGGTGATAATTATGCTCTCTAGAATTGGAGGCACCCTCTTGGGGTGGTTTAATTGTCCCTTTTAGAATTTTAGTCATCCACCTATCCAGTTGAATATAATCTGTCAAATAAAACTCATACCCTTATAGTGCCTAGGTCTATTTTCTAGAAAAACGGGCTTCTGAAACCCTTCTACTGCAAGAGAATAGAACAGGAAATGTATCCTGAAGTTATGCAAACACATAGCTGTACATCATAAAAGTGAAATCATGAGGTGAAAACTCAGCACGGCAACAGAAACACAGGATCAGTTCTCCATGTATACAGCTGACCGCATGTGCACACAACTGCGTTAAGATATCTGAGCATTCAGCGACATTTTCCAAGCAACTGCCATAACCACGTCATCTACTACTGACCACAATTTGATAAGCAATTACTTCTTTTGGCAGCAGCAATGCCAACAGAAACAGCCCTTACCTCCTGCTTCCTGCCACGCATTCCCTCCTCCCAGGCCACCTTCTCAGCCCTGAGACAGCAGCCACACAGTCAGACAGGTCAGAGTTAAAAATAATTGATAACTGAAGGAGAAAAGCAGCTTTTGAACCCGTGGGAGTTCCTCGATGCGGTTCACCACCAGCCCCACAAATGGTTGTACTAGTACAACTCCGAGGGTGGCAGGGGGCTGCTTACGCAAGCCCCGTTGTCTACAGAAACGCATGCCAAATTTCTCCCTGAGGAAGCAATTGTGCTTGCATCAAAAAATCTGAAAAATCTTCCCCTCCTGTGCTTGGCCTGTAGGATCTTGGCCTGGGAATACAGATCTGGAAGGGATCCCTGGGGGTCTCCTAGTCCCCTTCCTCGCAGTGGTGGGCAGGAACCAACCCAGCAAATCCCGAGATCTGCTGCAGCAAGCCACCAGTGGGGTAAACCAGATAGAGCTTGTACCTGAAGTGAACACGCAAGGTAGGGGCAAAGAAGGTTTCTGAGGTTTCCTCCCTTTACATATCAAGTAAATAAATTCTGATAAAGCTTTGTAAAATAAAGCTACACACTGTGTTATATTGTCTTTCATTGTCACTTTCTAACTTGAGTTTAAGGCAAAAGTTAATGATTGAATTTTAAAGGTGTTAGCATGGAAACCCGTAAGGGAAGCCCTGAAGAAACCTGCCATTAAAATACAGCTTCTGTTACACTGTTGCAAAAGGTGGAGAAGTGAAAATTAAAGATGATGCACATGAAAAAATATAAAACAAAAAGCAAATAAAATCATGAGCACTATATAGCTGAAGAAATTCACATGAAAAGACAGAAATGGCTAATGATTTGAGGCAAGTAATAATACAGCCCTGAGGCATGACAGAATCACTCCGAGCAAAATGCAATGCTGTTTCACGTCATTAAGTTTCATGTTGTCCTCAAACTTCCCAGCGTTATCGGAGACGTTTCCTCACTGCCACTGCAGGAGCGGACTCAGAACAAGAGACTCAGCTACCCCAAACAGTTTGTTACCTTCATGAAATCAAGTCAGTCAAAAGGCTATCATGAAAACCCAAATTCATCCCAAACACCTAATTAACAACCTACCCCTAGAGATTAAACAGAACACTTCAGTAAATGAGTGGCAAATTATCAGAAAGTTCAAAATAAGGATCCTCTTTGTTGTATCTTTTAGCTTTTTTTTTTCATTGAACGGTTTCCTGAACTTAGCCTGACTGTGAACACATTTCCTGTGAGACGCATGCCTACAATACCACCTGGCCTAAGTCTGTGATTGCACACCTGGTTAAGTCCTGCAAGGGACTCCGTTCTCCTGGAAATTAATTACGTTGATATCCCAGAGGAAGCACCAAGGCTGTTCAGGACAAGGATCACCAAGATCAGCCACTTTGGCAGCTTACTACTCCTGTAGAAGACCACAGACCAGCTCTGCCAGCCCACCGCCCAGCAGCCTGTGCCTCCATTTTCATAGCCTTTTTTTGGAGTTTGTTCCCACTCGCAGACACACAGGGCCACAGGGCGACACTGGGAAGAGCCAGGAGAGTCCCTGGGCACGCGGACACGGCCCAGGCAGCAGAGCCTGGCACTGCCACCTCTAACAGCCCTCTCTGAACAGGTACGGTTTTCTGGCTTATGCAACAGACAAAAAAAAAAAAAAAAAAA
>WHYT01016684.1:43979-69087 GCA_009806455.1 Tetrax tetrax
TTACTTTTTTTCCCCCCCCCCCCCCTTTTTTACAATTTTCTACTATTTTGGAAAGATTTTTAACCTTACCTAAATTAAACTGTGCTTCACGTGGAAAGGTTTTCCTTGCCAAAATACACGGCTAACGTAATTGCAAGAGGTTTTATTTGTACTGCATAGCAGTGCCAGATTAATAGACAGCTCTGAACAAGATGGCCTGTACATTAAGCTACCACTGGAGACTGGAGATCTCAGCATGGCAGCCAACTTCCTCTGCAAGTCTGGTTGGCAGTGTCTCTATGACAACTCCTCATCAGCCATGGGAACACAACCGTGGTTATCTGTGTTGGCTGCTGACATTTTGATGTCTGGGTCAACATCGGGCAATGCTTTCCTCTCTGTGGTGCGGAAAGGACATGGTCAGAGCACCACAGTACCACATCATGTATTCTGCACACCAGGAATACACAGAGAGGCAGTAACAACGCTCATACTCTGCTGACCTGGCCTTGGCCTGGCCTAACAACTTTAAAACACACTTTTGTGCTATTTTATATAAATTCATTTTCAGCACTGAAGTATCACAAACTAGACATCACCAAAACAATACGCATGGCTTCATTTGGCTCTCTGGAGCAACATGCTAACGATCACAGAAATACAAGGGGTTGGGTTACATTCATGTTTTAGGTGTTCACGACAGGCTTCCTGTTGTCACTGCTAGAACAGATTTTTCTTATGCAAGCTTCAACTGCTGACACTGGATAAAGGATCCACTGAGCCGCTCCCTCCAGCAGTTTGACAAGGAACGCAATATAACTCACCTGTAACACCCTCAGTCCCTCCAGGGTTGCAGGACTACGCACGCTGCCCCTCTAGACCTGCTGTAATCACGACATCAAAGGAGCACATTTCCTCACCTGGAGTGCCTGACCAGGCAAAGACAACACATCCAGGAATGGGGTTGTTTTGGTTTGGTCCCAATGAAAACAAGAACAATACTTCTACACTCTTTTATACTTTCCAAACCACAAAAATATTCAGAAAGTTTAACAGTATAAAATTTAAAGGGTAAGATAAATGCTTTCACAGTTCAGATAATGGTTAAGTGCCATAGTACAGTTGATGAATGGCCCTCTTATGCATGTGCGTTCATAAAGTTTGTTGTTTAATTGAACCTTTATATGCAATTATGTGTGGTAAATTGAGAAGTCCACCACTCTCCTTCCTCTGCCCTCTTCTTCCACCTCCCTGATGCAGCCAGCCAACAGTACAGGTTCATATTGTAATGGCATGCTCAGAGCAACAGATCTGGTCACTAACATTTGGATATACAGCCTTTGGCATCCTATAGTCAAGAGGATACAGCTTCCCTGACATCTCTGGAAACTGAGTCGCAGACATCACATGCTGGACAAACTGTAGTCCCCATGGTTCCCTCAGTTCCCCCTCTGCAGCTACAGTCCAAATCTTGCTGACTCAAGGGTGAGAAGTCCTTGCTTACCTTTTTCAAGTAGAGGCTCCTTTCTGAAGGTGAAATCAAGCTCTGTTGCTTACTGACACACAGGGCTTCAGCAGAAGATCAAAAGACTGTGATGAATTCGTCAAAATATGTGGCTGTAAATCATATGGAATCTGGATTAGCAAAAAGAGGGCGTGCAATTATTCTTTCATGGCCCCACCACTTTTTACATGGACATTAGCAATTCCTGGAACATAAGACCATCATAAGGCATCACATCTAACAACCTTGTTACTAATGACACCAAGAACTAGATGCAGGTATGTCTTGCAACCCATCTTGCCTAAATTAGCGTATCACCATCCAGAATCTTTGGAAATTTTGGCAGAAATATCCTCTCTTTCTTGATATAAACTAAGAATAGGCAGACCAATACTCAATATTACTTGAACAAGAGGATGGTTCATCTCCTCTTAGAGATTACAAGCTTCCACATTTCAAATCTCTTGCCTTGCTGCTGTTTATTCGGGGTGTTCCTTCTGGTCTGTCATTGAAATCCTTGATCCAAGCACATACAGTAAGCTTTCTGGACATATTTTGATGCACGTATTTTACAAAGATCAGACTCCAGATAGCCAGAATTTTCCAGTGCAACAATTTCAGTTGAAAGCATAGATTCATCAAAACCAGTGTCATATGGAAACATGGTTCTAACAAACATTTGGCTGTATAAAGCCAGGAATTTTTTTTTTTTTAAATTCTTATCCATCAACTGCCTTTCTTTTGGCAACATGCTAGCCTTCCTGCTAGAAGGTTGGGGTTTTTTTGGTGGGAAAAGGAAATTTCAAAATGTCTAAATTTAATTTCACATCAGAAGAAAAACTTAATTATATGTTGGAATTTTTTTCACAGCATGGGACTAATAAATTTGAATTAGTTGTACTTGGAAACAAGCCTTTGCACAGCTATTCCAGTCTCTTCCACATGCACTTAACTGTGGACCTGAGGCTTGGGCTGAAATAATCCATGCAAGAATCTAACACCAAATATGGCCGGTAACATCGTATTCCTCAAACCAGCACATGATACCAAGTAAAAGAAAATGGTGAGCCACCACCGCTTCTCCACGCCTCCACAACACAGAAAACCAGTCACTTGATAAGGACTGGCTATACCTCAGACACAGCTCTGGCTGGCACTTCGCTGACTGCCAGGGCTTTCAGGGAACACTCCTCACCCATTCCAGGGTTTGCCATGCCTCCAGACGTTTTTTCCCTCCAGCTCACCTGTAAAATGCACAGCTTAACAGACAGGACTACTTTCCATTCAGTTTTTACTACTGAATCGTTGTATTTGTTGTGTTCACAGGATGGGGGAAGAGCTTCTCTGCTTTAAACTTTAATACACTCCTTTAAATAAAATATGCACATTGATAATATCTACAGGAAACATTTACAGAGTTAACAAACACAGAAACTATTGTCGTTCCACCCAGAGAGAAAGTTACAAGCATCAAAGACTTCTGTTTTATTTGGAGAGGTACCAGATTAGTTCCAGGGGCACTTATGCAACACAAAACCTTACAGATAATTTTTTTTTTTAAACTGTGTGCATGTGTAAGAGGGTGTTTTTTTTTTTTTCCCTCCCTTTTGTTTGCTTTTTTTCCCCTCTCTGAGTTAAGCATGTGTGGACAGAGACCTAAACCAGAGCCAGCTGAAAGTACATCAGAAACTATCTGCTCTGTGTAGCAAGATATTTCGGTAAATATTATGACGTTGATTCTCTGCAGCCTTGCATTTCGGTATCAGCCACATGGCTGCCAAGCCGGGCGAACTGCCGCCATTTTGCCACTGCCAGGGTTTGGTTCCCTCTGGCCACACAGCAGCGGCTACACAAGGCACCTCATGGGTTCTCAGCGAGGTATTTTTAGTATGGGAATTCAGCAGCCCCTTGAAATGTGGAAGAAGTAAGTTTCTGAGACCGGCTTCCCTGGGGAGTGGCGGGGGCCCTGAGGTGGGCAGAGGCGTGCAAGCGAAGGCTGGCTTGTGGCTGCTCACCTGCACGGGTACCACACCGGCCTCGGGAGGGGCAGGGCTGAAATTGGGCTGGTGGTGCCAGCTGGTGGGAAAACCGGCATCAGCGCCTGACCCTTCTTCGTGCCACTGGTACCGTTTGGCAGGAGAAGGTTTGAGGCATCATTCTTTCGAGGGCTAGCAGGCCAGCACAAACCAACACACTCACCTCCTCACCAGTCCTCCTGCTGCCAAACCACACAGAAGCTGTACGGGGTCTGGGGACTCGGCCACGGGCCTGCAAAGCCTAAGGGACTGCCAGCTTTCGTGGGTCCATGCACGCACACAAGAGTGCTTTCTGGTAGGCCTGAGTAGAGGCATCCTTCACTATTCCTGGGTGATGAATACATGTCTGCATAAAGGCTTGAAGCCTAATCTCACCTGCTGAAGACATGAAACGTAAGCTACTAGAGAGATAATGGTATTATCTACCATTTAATTGCCCTGAGACTAATGCTGCTGATTTTATGACTGGTGACAGAAACTAGTTTCTTCATTGATAGATTTCTGATTCAAGCCTGAGTAATATTTTACTTAAGATGTTTTGCTTGTTTGTTCTTAAAAGCAATTCTTTGATGTTTGTCTATTCAGCTGGAAGTTCCCATCACTGAGTTGCCAGTCACACACCATCACAGCAGAGTAGGTGGAAAGGTCAGGGACTGAAAGGGAACGCACTAAATCACCCTTTCCTCCAACAGGATTGCAAGGCAAATAGGTTAGAAGAGGAAAAGCCAGTTTTTCACTTACTCTTGTTAACGAGATTTCAATTACCAAGTCTAACAACCTCCATATATACAAAACTCGGACTTCTATAGTGTCTTCATAGCAGCAGTCAGTGGACTCCACAGAGTGTTATTAGTAACAGCTCCTTTGCTTCTACCCTGATAAAGGCACTTACAACTCTAGGGTTGGTATCTGAGGACTTTATAGTAATGTGTATAAAGTGAAACTTTAAAAAAACATTTCCGTAATGATGTGAAGCAGATGTTTGTGGAAATCTGACAAAGAAGATTTTCTATCCCTTTCAGGTACGAGTCAGAACAGGGAGAGAGGTTGTATGGCAGGTTAAAAATCAAGCTCCTGATAATTGAGGAAAAAAAATCAGAAACTGAAGAAAGAAGTCTTCCTGACAAAAGCTAAGCTGATCTTGATTATTCTTCTTTTATTAAAAGGTGAATTCATTTGCAGGGCTTAGTGCCTCTTCTTCTGTTTAACTTTTCTTTTTATGCAATTTCACATGTGATGAGAACAAGGGGTGAAGGGGAGAGAAGACTCTTACAAAAGTTCAGTTCCTCAATATTTTCTGTCCTACCTATAGCAGCTGTAGTGTGAGACAGGCTATGGATCAGTCTGCAGCCATCATCAGAAAGCAGCTTTAGTTTCCCTTCCACTGCTTTTCCCCTTTCAAAGAGGCGGCAAACCAGTGATGCACAAGGAACCGCCACACTTCACAGGCAAATCTGTTGCAGCAAAGACTTCAAACCTCCTGTATTCGAAGGGAAAAGATAACATACTTTCTAAGCTAAAAAAAGAAATGACTGAAACACTGAGAAAATTGGGAGTGTTTTTGGCTTATCTTGTAAATATTTCTGGATTTTTTTGTGCACAGCCTTTGGTAGCCAAGTGCAATATGCTAAATGCTAGCTGGGTAACAGCATGCTCCATGCTTCGGACATAGGAACAGCATGTGTTTGTTTACTTATTCAAATAACACTAGGGGTGAGGTTGCTTAAAAAAAACAAAACAATTCTGCTAAAAGGAACTCAAATTTCTTTTAAAGTACATTCAGCATTTTGTAACTCATTTAGCCAGCCAGCTTCAAAAATGGAAGCTTTGTTTATTTAGTTTTTTGAATTAATATGCATTATTTTACAATTAGTTTTTAAAAATATAAAAAGAGTGAAAATAATTTTCAAATACAAGAGAGTGTTCTCACTATTCAGATCAATTCAAATAACAATCTTTTATTTCAATATCCAGGTGAAGCCTATGCAACCTTCTCAGGGAACTTTGCAGAGCTTCATTTGCCTTGCCCGCATTGTGCTACTGCATTTCACAGACCAGATGTTCAAAGACCCCATTTACTGCGCTGCCTCAGTTGCACGCTAGGCTAAGGGTCCACTGACAACTGGGTTATTGCTGGGGTAATGCCAGGGGAAGGAGAGAGGTGGCAGATTCAGCAGAATAGGTACAAATGCTACTATCTCCACACAGTATTATATCTGCCAGTTGGTAATGATTTACTGATTTACACAAGAATACTTTGATTGCAGTCTCCCAACTGATGCAACTGTTATAAAAGCTTCCAGGAAAGAACATTTTGATCAGCACATTTTTCCTATGAGCTTGAGGCATTAACATCCTCATCCTTACTAGCACATACATCCCCACTTCCACACAGCCTAGCATTGGGAACTCGGCTCCTAAAAGCTGAGACCAGCAGTTTTATTTTGTGCAATTGGCTAACACATATGAAGGCAAAAAAAAAAATCCCCTCCAAAAAAATCCCCAAACAGCAGCAATAAAAAACCCAAGCAAGTCTCAACATACCAGTGGCCATGCCATCCAGTTGCTTGCAGCACTGATGTCTCTGTTGCAGCAATCTTGCGCATTATCAAGCCAATGGCTGTTCTTAACGAGGCTCTGTCTTGCTCTAAGTATTTTTCCTCAATGCTTTCAAGGCAGCAGAGAATATGTATTCCTTCTCACAAAATAATTTTTTTTAAAAAAGAACGCCACTTGTTAAAAAAAAAATTCTAATGTATTATGTGACAAAGTGGCAACATATTTAGCCAAAACCACATCCTCACACGTGGGCATGAACAGAGATCTCAGCAACAGGGGCAAACTCAGCTCTGTACACGCATTGCCACGGCTGCTTTGGTACATCATAGCTTTTGTTAAAGAATAGCTTCTCTGTACTAGACACTATGTTCAGATTTGCTCAAACTTTTAAGTTTGCAGAGAGATGGATGGGTCATCCATCCAAAAAGCTGGAAAACAGTGAGGTTGTAAACTTGGAAAGATGTTTCTGAAGCTGGAAGCACCCTGATGATCTCAACAAAAAAAGCAAACCCACAAAAGAACAGGGAGTGACACGTTGCTGTTTTAAGTACATGACACCATTTCAGGCTCTTCGCCCTCTCTCATTGCCTTAAATCATACCTTTAGCTTGTTACATCTACAGTGTTCGGAACTAAAACACGCAGGCCCAGAGCACCCTGCTCTGGGGTCTCGGCTGCCTGCACCACCCTGCCATTTGTAAGCAGCTTAGGATTTACCTTGGGCAAAGCTGCAGGAGGCTGCTGACCCGTTCCTGCAACCAGCTGCTTTGCACAGCTGCACACAACAGCAAACTGCTGAAGGCCAGCAGAAAAGAGCTGTGCTTCTGCCAATATGATGCAACTGGTTTTAATGTAAAAACCCATTCGGAGGCCAGAACATCCCCTACTGTGTGTCTCACGTACTGAGACAAGCAATGTTTGAGACCAGGCTATTGCCTGCCCTAGAGAGCACATCTGCACCTAGACAGAGACCTAAAGCTTAGGCACAGGTCGCTGGGTGCTTTACACAGGGGTGCTCAACCCAACTAATAACGATTAACTGCTTTAGCTCACAACCACCCAGCCACAGCCTTCCTTCACCTCACAGTTAGGACAACTTGCTGCCTGCCATTCTGTCAAACAACCTGACCTCCCCACCTCTGCCACCCATCTCCCCCTGGTTGCACGAACAAAGAGCTAGTTTGTGGCTTACCCTGCAGTGCCCTTCCCACCATGTCCATCTCACCCCCAAACACCTCTAATGATGATGCTGCCACCTACCTCCCTTTCCCGGGCTCAGTAGCTTCCCCTCTTGTGAGCCTCAGCTTTTCTTACTCATTTCTCTTCCATGTCTCTAAGTGCCAGTACCTCCTCTTGCTTGAGGTGAATCTCAATTCCCAAGGCAGCAGACAGGTTCTCCTAACTTTTACAATTAGAATCACAATTTTTATTTTGCTGGAATTTTTTGGGGGGGAAGCTGTGGGGAGAGGTTTGAAGAACAGACTCTACTGCAGTCTCTACATCCCTTTCTTTCTCCTAATACGCTAATAATCATGCAACTAGTAAGTTCCAATCAGCACCAGTAATACTTGAAGAATCAGAAATTGGGTTCAGTTTTTTAGGTTTAAACAACATTTATTTTCTAGGATATCCTAGATTTCCTCTGCCTCCCAGGTACTGAAAGGTAGCAAGACACAAACCAGACTGTAGTCAGTTTCATAGCCTGTATTACATTTAATCCCAAAGTCAGAAGACACCTTGTACTTTAAAAACAGATCCCAGTAGAAGAACTCATCCGACTGGAAACAATCATGCATGTTTATTTTGTCACCAGTTCAACCCCATATGGTTTCCTCATCTCTAAAATTCTGCTGTGTCCTGCCAAAAATCACTTGCAAGTATTTTGTGACAATCTAACGGGAACATAAGCACTGGTAACAGTGAAACACCAGGACAGCTTTGCTGAGGTTGGAATGCACTGCAAACACCCCACTCGTCCTAGAAGGCAGATCCTTGTACTGCCCCCATGTACCCCATGCTCATCTTCTCTATCAAATCTGATCAAGTCATTAGTCTACCCTAGTCGTCTCTCACTTTTAGCCCGCATTCGCAACTTTTCCCCAGTATTTTAGTAAAAAAACCTTTACTTTAAAACATAGACCCTTCTCCCTCAGGACATAATTGGACATTTCGTCAAAATGGTTAAAAATTTGGGTTTCTCAGCAAGGAGGAAAGAATGAAGGGAGTAATATGTGTTTCAACAAGAACAAATGTTGGAGTCCACAAGAAGCAGGACTTGGCACAAGCCATCACAACTGAAAGCCAGGAATCCCACTCGTTCTGCTCCAACTTACCTTAATAATTACCTGAACATGTTTCAGAAAGAGAAGCTAGATTAACACAGCCTAGCTTGTTAAGAGATCGCATCAATTTATACCAGGACAAGTACTTCGGACACATATGAAACTATCTGCAAACTCACTCATCTTTCTCAGGCAAGTCTGCTCCTTCACCTGCACCATTCTCAAAAGAAAAAGATCCAAGGACCTGGGCATGTCTTGCTTCTCAATGCAACCTTTCCATAGTGGCACAACAGAGCTTCGCATGTGCAAAATTTCAGTTTGTACCAGTTACAGAAAAGTACAAAGTTCTTTGATTCATCTGTGTAGCTGATTTAATACTTTTCAACTGTTTTCAGATATTTTAGGTATCTCTGGAGAAGAAAGTGGGGCAAATCCTCCCATCAGTTGATGACAGAGAGCAACTGGATATAAAACACAACCAGAAGAAAATTCAGTGATGCTCTTAGAACAGCCCCAAAGTGCTCCCCTATGGCAAAAATATTAGAACAGTGCTAGAAATCAACCATATTGTCATTTGTCTGTTACCCTAATTATGGAGGCGGTACATGGAGGGAAACCAAAAATTGGAATCAGTAAAGGCAGGCAAACCAGCAAATTACAGTACTAGCAGCTTCACATGATGCTAGCGGGGAACGAGAAGGAAAAAAAATCAACTGTAGATTTCAAAGTAACAAAGAAATACTCTTGCAGTAGACTTTTCTCCCTCAGGAAAGGAAGAATTTAACTTACAGTATCATTTTCCTCTTACACTAGACTCCTCTAATTTCTTCTACTTAGTGACTTCTCATAACTCCCTATCCTATTAATTTAGTTTGCTAATATTTTTCCCAACCAGATGTATTAACTTGTGTAGTACATACCTCAGAGCATTTTTTACTAGTCTTTGAACTATGGCCACTTACCTATGAAGCATTTAAAATTTCAAATCAGCATTCTGAAGTTAAAAGTTTTATGTTTCTCTTAGAACTGTTGTGATCAACTTACCTGACAGTCCCTGGAATCTTACAGCTAATGTTAGGGCTACCAGAATTGTGCTATCCTTCTTCAACCACACACCCTCGATTTGTGCATCCTGCATGGTCCACACATCTCCCTGAATGATGCTAGAGTTTCAATTTTTTTTTTTTTTGAGGGCTAAAGGATTTTAATCTTAAAAGAAGTGCTATTTCATATTTGTTTACTTAACATTATATTCTTCCTTCACATAACTATGAATGCAAGAGCACCTAAGTGATAGATATTCCCATGTTCAACTCCCTTCAAAAACGGAGCAGGGAGAAAAGGTGGTATCTCTATGTGAAACAAACCAACTCCACAAATTGCCCCCAGCTCCACCGCTTAAGCAAAGCACATTCCTTTTGTCGATGTTATGCTTCCCTCTACTGTTTACCGTAAGAAGTGTACTTATCCCTTAACATTCTGAAGTCTTCCTTAAAAACAACCAACATACAAACCAACCTTTAGTTCTACACAAAACTTAGGAAATAAGCTTAATGAAAGCTTAATTTTGTTCATGAAAAATTGGAGGCACTAAGCAGAACTATCCCCACTTATCTCAAGCTCAATATTACATGAAGTATCAACTAAAACATGTTAGTTGACTCGTTTTGTAGTTCACAGTCTATGAACAAGTCAACTCCAAGCAGGCAAAAAGCTTCAAAGACCAAAGCAATATAACAAACAGTAAAAAAGTCAAGAATCAAAAGAATTATCACGGAAATAACTAATCATATGTGTGACAAAACAGTGTTACGTATTTCACATACTTGATTTCAATAAATGAATTCCAGATACATTACAACTGTCAAAACAGTAGTGGTCTTTATTTCCATCAGACAAGTTAACGCTTCAGTTAATAATATGAATTTATTTCAACATTTGGGAGATACGGAAATTAACAACTATTTAAAAAGTGAAATAAACCCCCTTCCAAAAATATATTGGATAATACATGTGTCTGAATTTTATACTGTCCCTCAGATGAGCTCTTTACATTATGTGACATCACATACAATTTTGCAAGACAAAATTTATGGACTGGTTTTCAGCCTCTGAGTAGTGAGCCCTCTTAGTGTCTAAGAAAAGCAAGTTTATACATGCTACACAGCAATCTAAGTACATAGATTTCAAAGGGGTCTCAATTCAATTGGAAATAAAGAATCTAAGAGGTCCACAAATCAAAAAAAGGTAGAAAATATTGTATTGGAATAAACACTCAAATCTTATGTGTCCTGGAGGAAAAGTTAACATTAGATGTCCCTGCCCCTTGCAGGGGGGTTGGACTAGATGACCTTTGAAGGTCCCTTTCAACCCTAACCATTCTATGATTCTATGATTAGCTTAAAATCAGAAAATACATTAGTCAGTATTTTTCTAATTTTAGAATCTGGACTTTGAATAATGCAGTTATCTATTGTTTCCAATTAAGATCCAAGTTGAAAGTTGCAGATGAGAGAAAAGCCTTTCAATAAACGAAAATAATCTCCTCCCTTTGTCATCTAACGCCAAGTATGTACCATATAAATAACATCTGTACTACAGAACTCTTCATATAGATGAGAGATTTTCAGCTGAAATAGGATTTCATTTTAGTGTCAAGCCAATAACTAAAATTTTAGTTTGCATCGTTTAAAATTTTAAATACAGAGGAAAATTAGTCCTGCAAAACGATTTAGCAGTCTATTCCTGTTGCAAGTCATGACTACTGAAAAACTACAGTCTTAAACCCCTTGCCCCTGCCAAGTTTTCTTGCAGTCCTGCCAAGAAACCCACGTAGTCACAAAAAGCTTATAAATTTATTTGGGGGGGGGGTCGCATATTAAATTAAAAAGTGTCTCATCTAATGAGGAAAGAAAAGACAAAAAAAAAAAAATCAATTACTAGTTTTCACAGTAAAATGCATCAGCTTTGTAGTTTCATTTGAAACCAAGAACAAATCATGAAACGTCATGAAAATAAGATAAAAAAATCTCCTAGAGTGATTAATAAATGAAGTTAAAATTACCACACTAATCAGTACACCCCAGAAGAAAAGCAGATGCCTCATATTACAGGTCCTACATTAAACAGTATCCACTTCTTAAAATAAATCCATAAAATCTGTACGTTTGGCCACTTTGCACATTTTTCCCCTAAAAAATACAGTGTAAAGAAAAAAAAAAAACCCCTTCTTATTCCCAGTATGAATTCTGAAGTATAAGCTCAAAATCCAGGAGTTAAAGATCAGCTAAAAGGATTTTAAATTATTTACAAATCCAGCAGGTAGAACTACCATAATGGCTTCATTTCCGTCCTCGTAGTGGCTTTCATTCTTATCCAGCAGCATCTGCAGGAGGAATCTCTTCAGACAGCTTCATCACTGATCATCTGTCATTTTAAGCAATTCTAGAAGAGCCCCAACAGCTCCAAAATAACCCTTTAAACAAGGCAAAAGCAAAACAAAACCAATCAAAGTCTGAAATAAGATATAAGCATGTAAAGTCTTTGGTTCTGTTAAGGCAATTAAAGGACCTTTCTTACAAGCTCAGCTCTGCTGTGCCAAGTATTTGCTGTATCTGAATTATGATTTAAAACAATCTTTTATTAGGTCCAAGAAAGGGCCTTATACCAGGAGATGTCTTACACAGTTCTCCAGAATTGTCATAAAAGACAGAATTATCGGACCACTACAATGATGCTGTATTGAGACAGCGCAGTTTCCATTATGAACACATCCATCTCACAGTCACTTCAAAATTATCCTCTTTATATACCAGACCACGCAAAAGAACATTGTTGGTACTAAGGTTAGAAAGTAAAAATAAGAGATGTGCAATGTTTAGCAACAAATACCACAAGATTAACGATAAAGCCAGGGAGTTAACATGGAATATTTTCAAATACATTTAATTAAATTATATTTATGCAGAACGTAGTTTGTGCATTCACTTCAAAGAAATGGCATTGAAGTTCTCCCAAGACCCACAAGATTTTCATACTTATAAATAAAAGTAAGTTCAGCATGTATCTCCTTACCTCATGTTCCAAAAACAGAGCTTTCAGCTGTCCCTTGGACCAATAATCCATAGCATATGCTAGCACCTTCATAGAAATCATATTAATTCTGAGGAAGTTGCCAACAAATACCACCTTGTCAATGTTCTGTAAAATTGAAAAGCAGACCAGCAAAAATTATATTCAGCTAGATTATTTGCCTCATTCAACATGTACTTCTGCTTCCACTATAAAGTTAAGTGGGAATTCTGGGTTACATTTAAGTTCTCCAGACTGAAAAGTAAAAAAAATAATTGCAGTTACTGACCACTAAGTAGAAATGTCGCACAAGAAAAAAAAAGAAATTTTATTCCAAAGAAAGTGAGAGGCTGATACAGCAGATGATGAATATTTGCTTAAAAGCTCAGGACTTTCCCAACATGAATAGGATTATGAGTGTTTTGTTGTTTTGGTTGTGGTTTTTTTTCTTCCTCTTTTTTTTTTAACCGTATATGACATGGCTGCACTGAAGACATCTTTTCCCCTGCTTATTAAAAGAAGTGGCTTTCCAGAGCTCACTACAATTATTAAATCCAGATGGAGAACCTCTGAAGGGTATCTGAGGAGGATTACATTAGACACGGGAAGAAGCATCTTTCATTATCTATTATGTGGACTGCAGTTCCACGTTCAAAAAGCAAACAAAATGTGGCCAACACGACACTTCAACATGTATTGCATTCCTTTATTTCAAAGCTTACTTGAACTCAGTTTTTATACAGAAGCTTAAGATTTTTGAACAACTAGCACTATGCTGTCAGTGAGAAAGCCACACACTATCTTTACCTGTATGCACATCAGTGCACGTAAGCAACAGTTCTGGTGCTTAAACAATATCCATAACTATCTTACCAAGCCCAGTTTTGTCTATTACGCAGAAAAATGCATTTTGAACTGGTGTACCATATGATGCTCACCATACACTAGAATAGGTTTAGAAATACCAGGCCAAATCTTGGAGACAAGCTTTTACAGGAATCTTAAAGGAGCCCTAGGAATGTATCTTCAAGAGTCCTCTATTGAAAACTCCCAGCAAAAATCTGCTTAGAATTACCAAGTGTTTCCTCTCTTCATTCATACAGCTCTATAAAGCCCAACACTTGGTTCTGCAGCGCTTTGCTACAGACTGCAGCTTTGTCATGTCCAGTACTGTGCATGTGACATACCACAGAGAACACCCTCACCTGAACACTCAGTATTGGAGAGTGTTGATACCCAGATACAATAATTAATTTAGCCAGTCTCCAGTGACCGAGTTACATGTCTCCTTGTCCTCAAACCAAACACATCAACACAAATCTTATTTAAATAATTCATGTGCATGTCATCTATCCCCTTAGAGTCTGCATTCACATCAGCATGCATTCATACCCAGCCCTAATATGGCTGAAAATAAGAACTTCTCAAACTTCAAAAGGCTGCTATTAAACATGGCCCAGAGCACTTTGTATCCTCTGACAAGGCAGCTCTGTCTCTGAAGTAATTTCTGACAAAGGAGGGACAAACATGTAACTAATTAATTTCCTGTAATGCAACACCATGAAATTGATTAGAATCTATATTTGCATTTCATTTTAATGTTGGGTTTTTTTCTGAACATACACATGAAACCACTGTTACCAGAAATCCAAGCAAGCAGTAACTAAAGACCAAGTACAAAAACTACTGAAAATTTAAAATCTGAAAATACTAGTCATATCTACTAGAATAGCAGAGCATATATCAACACACAAATTTCACATCAATTTTGTTTTCCAACACTGCTGGACTTGACAAGGTTAAAAATTATGTTAAAGATGTAAAGTTTCCCAGATTTTTGAACTGAACTAAAGACAGCGTTAGCATTTTTCAGGAGTCAGAAAATTAAGAAATGCAACTTTTATCTCTTAAGACTGTCTTGCCAATTTACTTTTAAATTGTTCACTGCTGAAATATTCAAAGCTGAAACACAGAAGTCAAACTGATGAAGGGATGGTGACAAAATGCTTACTTAAGCTAACAAAGTTACAACATCCTGGAAAAGACACAGACTCTTTCTTGTTAAATTATTCAACTACCCTGCAGTAGAAAGCTATAGTAGAGCTTCAATATAGTATATACACGTATTTGCCAGTAAAATTGAATAGGGGAATCTCTATCAAAGATGCAATTAAAAAACCTGCACATATCTTTGCAAGAAGTCACGTTCAGATGCAACTTACATGTTCTGCTAGTAAGAAAAGTATAAACCAGGGAGATTGCTTTCCTTTAGGCAGTTCTGCTGTGTCTAGGATAGACTGTTTCAAATTATGTGTAGCCAAATGGTTCCAGACTATGGAATTTTTCTACCTCACTGCCAACTTTGTGCAAGCAAACTTTGCTTTGAAGTTCTGCAGACAGAATATTTCATTTATTCCCCAGCCTCATTTTTTTTCTGCACAGATGCAAGTCATTTTCAACACAATATTAAAGCTGCAATAATTGAAAAAAACAAAAAACAAAAAAAAAACCAAAAAACCCAACAAACCAAAACAAACAAAAAAGTTATCAAACCCCCATGCTTCAGGGCATAAATTGATTTTATCAAAGAACTTTAAAGTGAGCTTCACCATAACCCTAATCTATATAGACACAAACTCCACAAAAAATCATATGCAACTGTTTTGTAAATTCTTATTTGGAAATTTCATTCATCAAGCTTGCTGAGAGAGTCAGAACCATATCTCCCAAAGGCAATGCAGGTGTCTAGATTTAGGAAAATGATAGCATTACTTTTCCCCTCCTCCCTGAGAGCAAGGTAACTGGAGATTAGCTTACCTGCAAAGATATATCAGGTTTGATTTTTTTTTTAATAGTATATAAAGCTACCAAACAAAATTTTCATTCTCTAAAGCTATGAAATAATTTAGTTCAAGTGTTGGAGAAATTCTACTTTGAACTGCATGTGAAATGAAGAATACTTTATACATGAATCCACATTCCTCCATGAAATTCTATGGATCACGCCCAGTTTTTAAGTAAGCCTGCCCACAAAACAAAGATGTTAGGAACTCTTTCATAATGACCCAGAAGCATTAATTTCATTAGTAGGTCTATTTCCTCCTGTGAAGGCATCACATGTGCTTCCTGGCTGCAACTCTCCATGCTTTGATAGCCCTGTACAATGCTGCTTGAACTCCATGCCACAAGGCAACACTGTAAAGAAGCTGAAAGCAAAGAGAACACAAAGAGAATAATCCTGACTGGAAGAGTCAAATTGACCAAAAAAAAAAAAAAAAAAAAAAAAAATATATATATATATATATATATATCTGTAGACACTTTTCACGATGAAGGAAGGTTATTAGTGGTGTTTGATAGGGGCATACACTATGATTTGTGCTGTTCAACATATTTTAGAAGTGTTCCAGGAAGGGATATTAGCAGCAAACATAACATTTATTGGCATACAAAGTTATTCAGAAAAGTCAGAATAAAAAATGAATAGCATAGCAATGCTCAAGAGGCTTATACCCAGTGACTGAAGAATAAAACTGTAGATGAATTTTAAAATAAAAAAAGTGAAATGACACAAATGGAAGAGGAAAGACAGAGACTTGAGTATTCAGACACAATGACAGGCTTCAAATTAGCCACAACTACTCAAGAAAGATTGGAAGGATTGTGGATGGTTTCTTAAAATAGGTAAGCTCCATGCTAACAAAGTAAAATATTAAGAATTGTTAGGGAAAAGGACTCAAACCACAAAATCTATCAATGTGCCATCACATATATTAATTGTGCAACCACATACTGAATACTGCATGAAGATCTGATCATTCATTCTCGAAATTAGAGCCACAAAAAGATTAAAAAGAGAAAATGAAACAGTGCAAAAGGGACACGGATTGTCTTCCTTAGGAGAAATGACCAAGTATGAGGACTTTATGTCTTGGAAAGATCAAAAGAGATATGGTAAAGGTTTATTAAAAAACAAAGCCAAAACCCACCAAAAGCAACAGTGATTAATTATTTGCTATTTCTTATAAAGCAAAATGCTAGAAATGCTACTTACTCAATAAGTAATTAGATGGCACTTTGGTGAGTTATTTTGTTTTGTTTTATTAGGGGTTTTTTTTTTGGGCTGTGTGGGTTTTTTTTTGAGTGTGCTGTTGATTAAAATAAGAAGCACTTTCTTATAGAATCCTGTGAAGCTAAAAACTTCTACGTATTAGAAAAAGTCTAGATGAATTCACCGAGAGCAGATAAAATAGATTAGTTACCAAATAATAATAAAGGATGCAATTTTCAGCTCAAAACAAGTGTCTAAATATTTGGGTGTTTGTTTTTTTTTTTTTTTTGGTTGATTGGTTTTTTGAATGGCTGGAACCTGGAAAGGTGTATGAATGGAGCCATCCATTCCCCGTTATGCCTAAAGAAAACAATGTAACAAGCATCTGATAAGAATTCGAGGCAGGATAAAGAACTATATTTTCATTCTCTCTGACGCAATACAATGAATCTTACATCAATTGAAATATTTAAGACAACACACAATTTGAACCCATCATACTAAGGAAACAAGCCAAGCAAAATACTGTTTACAATTTCTGTCATGGCACAGTAAGATCTGTTAATAGCTACTAGGTAATCGAGAGTATTAATCTGGATTACAAAGGCATTAATATCTACGTGTTACAGCTTCAGAGCAACTGAACAGCTCTAGGCATTGCAGTCAACTTTCATCCCCTCTTCCCTACCTCTGAAGCTTAAAGTACCTTACACTTCACATCAAAGCCTACACGTAACACAAATAACAAGAGTTAGGACACCATATTAAATATATGTGTACTTACCAAGGCCAGTTACACATCTACTATAGCAGCAATTTGCATTTTTATACTCTGATAATCTTACTATGCTGTTTCTAAAGGTTTTAAGTTCATAGTAAAAATGCTATCTTACCTCATTCAATGCACACATGCGAGCGATAGAACCAATGTTGTTGGTGATCGTGACCAAAGTAGCTCTGGCCAAGTCCTCTTTACTGATGGAATCTCTCTTTTCTTTACTCATCATATGACCAAAGCTGTGTGAGGAAGATTATTCCTTTTAATATGACTTATTTAAGAGTGCTAAAAGCCCTTAGAAATTTTATCATTTAATAAAGCTTTGCTTTAATTTTATATCCATCAGGACAGATTTGAAATGTGAAAAGGGATCTCATTGGGAAGGCAGAACAATGAGCAAAGACACTTCTTCCATTTAAATGAGTTATTTTAGAAGTAAACTACATCAAGCATTGTTTATACTTCTTTTAAAAAAAAAAAAAAGCAAGAAGTAGGTGAGACATCTAAGGACATACCACATGATACATTCAGAGTGACATTTCCACATGCGCATAGTGCATAGGCCAGGGATTACGCACTCAGTTCAGCATGTACAGTGAGTTTCCCAAAGAACTCCTTAAAAACAGCTCAATTAACACTTACCTTGAGGCTACAGCAGACCCTTGAAGGCCAAACCGCTCATAGTCTCCTCCATAAATATCTTTCACCAGCTTATCCACATTGGTGCTGTCTCCTTTTGCAGCCATTTCTAGTGCTTCTTCAAATGTCTCACAGCCAGTCAGCAGACAGCACAGGCCCAGGAACGTTCCTCCTCCAAGACTAGAAAAGCACAGCTCCTTCAGACCAGCAGCTTCAATCAGCTTTTACCACAGCTCTTCAGATTCCTGTTTTCAACATGGTCTACACAGCTACCAACCGTACCTTGCAATTCCTTCCTCAAACAAGTGAAGGCAGACACCCTAAATTGAGTTTCTATTTAACACAAACGTCACCCACTGCAGTTTTAACCAAACTACTCTTAAGTCTTTAATATTTAAACAGTAGAAATGATGCTAAATAAAGGGTTAGATAACAAGGTCTAATCCAACACTGCAGATGTCAGTTTGCTATTTGTAGCACTCTAGCAAGTTTTCCTTGTGCAAGAATAAATAGCCAGTAGATCACTTAAGTCAGTGATGGAAGAATTAACAGGTAAATATCTCTGCAGAGGCAGGCAGTCAAGGCAGATTTTGCCTTCCTAGCCAGTGGCTGAAGCAGTCTGGTTGGCTCCATTTCAAAGCAAGGCTAGCATCAGCCCTGAATGTCTCAGCCCTCCAAAGAACTCTGAGCAAAGAGCAGTCACTTGACTATCTCGCACGGGCACAAGTACAATATTTACTGACTACGTAAATTTAGCAGGGAGTATCTGACTATGCATAACAGGTTGCTAACTCATTTCATTAAAATTCTACTTTGGACTCTTCAGTCTTAACAGACATGAACTTCAGCTTACTAACCTCTACATCCTTCCTCATTCTTTCTTAACTTTCTTGAGAAAGTTAGCTTACTTGCACTGACTGTAGTCACACCAACTGGAGCCACTGTAAACAAGAGGATCAGTGAGACGCCACACTTGTACTTAATGAAAAAGCACAGGAGGTGAGACAGGAACACCATTCAGCCAGTGCTCTTAGACTGACAGGCAAGTTTTTCAGAACACATCTAGTAGCACTGTAATAAAGTCAGTATCTGAACAGTAAGAAGCTCTGCACATCAGCCACAAGAAAGTATTGATTTCATCATCTATAACAAGTCAGCAACCACTGCAGTCATGTTTTTCCTTTTGTAGTGGGAAGGATTGGAAGCACATCTACAGACACCAAAAGGGCTATGCTTGAAAAATAACCAGAATTGCAAGAAATCCAATTCCATTCAACTTGTGTTCATCTGTATTGCAAAGAGAAAAATGGCTTACGGCTACTACTGTGGTAAAGATATGCCCTAGATAAGGCAACAGAAGACACATATACAGTCACGTGCAGTATACAGAAGAAATTTTATTAATATGTACCATGCACTGAAGAACAGAACACAGCTCTGGAAGGGGCTGTACCAAATCCCCAAAGCTTCTTTGGTTATTGTTTTGGAAGGTGATTTTTGTTTTGGTTGTTGGTTTGTGTACTTTTGTTTTTAAGATTACTAAAAATTAAGTATATCAACTTATTTTGCATGAACAAGGAAAAAGTGGGATAGATTTAATGGTATTTTTACTACTAGTCTGGATGGACACATTTGTAACTAAAATGGTTTCCTATAAGTAAGCACTGTTGCCACATCTATAGAGTAAACTTAAATATGCCTTAGGCTCTTTTTTAGTGTTGAGAACGAAATTCTGCATCCAGGCTACTGAACTCCCGAATTCCTAAACAGAGCAATCACATCTAAACCTCTTACTGAACACAGGCCAGAGACCACTTCAACTCAGCTGTACCCTACAAATAATTTCAGAGAGCACTAGCTGTCCCAGGCCGAAATCACGCTGAGGACAAAGTAACAATACAGACAATCAGATTCCAGTCTTTCCGTGTGGCATTCTTTAACTTACCAGCATGGTCCAAAGACTAGTACAATCAGCAAGGAAACATGAGATCTAGTGAGATTCCTCTGCCAACATCCAGCAGCAGTAGGTAATTCTACAAAGTTTTGCTATATCCTGGATACATCCTAACTACTAAGCAAGAGCTTTTTGTTTAGCCCAAACATTTTTATTTCACTGCTCTGGATATTCTGGGGGAGCAAAGCGGGGGAGAGAAGATTAATTTACTGGGATGGCTTTATTTCAGTAATTCACAGCAACATATAAGAAGTAGATAAGAATATCACTAAGGCAGCTCTGAAGTTGAATGGATCAAGGATTTCCCTGCTGTATATACCCTCTCTGAGGAATCCTAGAATATTTCCAGCCTTGCTACTGGTAGGCTTTTAAAAGAAATGGGAAGACAAGCACAGTTTAGGGCTGCACCTACTAGTTACGCTATCTGGTTCTGTTTGTTCAGATATTAAGGAGAAAATAAAATAGAATTAAAAGAACATAGATTTAAATTTACCTGGATCCTGTGACTCTCTTATAGTTGTCCTTAGAATACACAGCTAGGATGCTGACCCCTGAGCCTATGTTAACCAGCAGCATAGGATATGGATTATCAAGGCAGTAAGGCTTTTTCTGGCACTGTTCAGGATCTGTAGGATTTTCAAAATAATAGCACTCCGGTTGGCCGTTGAAACCAACAGAATCAACATAAAGGAGGCCCTGAATCAAGCAGTCCAATTCATCCAGTTTATGGAGTTGTAGATCAGCAATCTGGAAAAGAACAAGAGGAAAATAATAAACAAACATTTCCTAGTATAATACAACACTGAGAAGGACAAAAGGCTGCACTAAAGCACTTTGATCACTTCAACACTAACACATTATGCTATTTAAACAGTACAAAGATCTGTCTAAGCATCAAGTCCAAAATAAAAGGAGTTTGCTATCTGCCTGGCAACAGGTACCTCCCAAAACAATGAAGTGCAGTGCAGTCATGTCTTTTCGTTCCTTTGCCTTTGAGATATGCCCTGCTTCGCAACCAGGAAACATTTCCCCACCTTAGTATTCTGAAGTAGTAATTTTCTTTCCCCTCAGCTCCATCCCAAGAGGAGCTGTGTTGTGCAGCTTTTCTAGAGTATCCGACACATCCCTGCACAGCAGCATTCCTCAAGATGCAAACTTCTTTAATTCATCATCCAACTACATTTCCCAGCAATTTAATGAAATATTCAATAGAAGCTTCAAGATCAAGAAACTTCAGTTAAAGAACAAGACAGTTAAAGTCTTACAAAGTGCACATGCTTATGTTAACATGTATTGAGTATGCAGTGGATTATGCTTAAAAGATTTGCATTTTTTTTTAGGATATGTCACTGGTAATCTGAGAGAGCTATTTCTTTAAATTATGAGGAGCACTTTAAAACATCTCCGGAAAAACAGGGTATTCCCAAGGTTTGGTAAAAAACAATATTAAAAATCCCAAACAAAAATACTGGCAGGCCCATGCCCCCAGCAAAACATTCATAAAAATTTAATTGTAACAGAAGGCAGAAAAAGAGTGTTAAGAGCTTCAAGAGGACATTCTCTCTGCCATCTCACAGATCACTCATGACCGTACTTAAACAGACATGTCCACTTGCCACAGCATTCTGTTTACTAGAATTAGAAATCACATCTCTTTCTCTAAAATAGGATACAGTGACAATCTGTATAAAGTCTTCTTTCCAGATGACGTTGAGCTTAGACTTGTGTTAGGGAGAGAAGAGAGAAAAAAAAACAAACAGTAAAGTTGCTTATCCAAACCCTGAGGTCATTTGCATCCTCACGCTTGCAAAGCAGGTCTTACCCAACTCCACTTTCTAGCAGAAAAACTAACAGGGTATTAAGAACAAAAGGGAAGTTATACAGCACAGAGTTGGTTCTCAAATATTTGCATATTGCTGGATGTTTTTATAACAGCTAATGGAGGAGATTTACAAGGCTAACTACCTCCTATTTTTAATTCTGGAAGCTATTTTAAGTCACTATAAAGAGGAAAGTCATTTCTGTAGAATGGGCACGGCCAGTAGGTTACATTCTTCTGGGCTATTTAAATCTCTCCCCTTAAGTTTTTTCTCTACTTGTACATAGCTCTAACTTGCCTTAACTATTCTTTGGGTCTGCCCTTTTTGTTCCCTCAACTCTGGAACCATAAAAAAGAAACAAGACCAAAAAACCTAAACAACCAGTCTCGAAAACGTCAATATAAATCCAGTTATTTATAAGACAATAATTTCTTCTTGTGTCAATATTTTGTCCTGTTGTCCTGTAACATTTTCAATCCCTTTGTATTTTTTTCTTTGTTAACACATTGCTGCATAAATTACAATTACAGAAATGCAGCATAAAAGACTTGAACCATTTAGCCAGAAAAAAAAAACAAAAAAAAAAAAAAAAAAACCACAAAACCAAAACCCCCAACAAATCAGGAGAAAAGGTTTTTAAAGGAATGTTACAAAAATTTAAAAGCTACTTTGCAAATATCTTGGATTTCAGGAATTTCTTGCTATCAGACTGAGAGGAAAAGCTCCAAGAGATACACAAGGCATTAATACAATAAATACTTTATGGATATTTTCTTACAATGGACATTGTATAGAGCCCGCTAAGTTATCACTCATCAGAGGATTTATTTATTTCATTAAAGTGCAACTAACATTGCACATAGCTAGTCAAAATAAGGAGAGATTCTCTACTAACCATGATCTTTCTCTAGGTTAGGTGGTGTACAGCCTTAATTTCCTCATTCTACTGTATAAGCTAGATGCAGCATGATCAAACTCAATCTAACACAGATACAGCATGCATAAACCAACATGCTACGAACCAGAAGCCTGCTACACAAAGACAAACCATTAGCAGATTTATGATCCCTACTGTCAAAACCTTTATTCTCCCACAAGCCAAATACACAGGCACAAGCTGCTTTTGCCTCGTCCATGTTACACTTTTATAAATAGGTAAGCATCAGTGAGAGACCTTGTAAGACACAAGCAAGCAATACAAATCTAAGAGTAAAAGACTTCTGGCATCAGTGCAAAAACACAGACAAAATCCCTGTTTCTACAAAATCCCTCGTCCGACCACCAGTTTTGCAAGGACAGAACAAAAGAAACTAATCAAAGGTTCTTTCTGAAGCACTAAGCATATAAGTTTTATTAGGCCCAGGCCTCCACATATAAAAGCTATATTAGAATTTGCTCTGGTTTTTACAGCTCTGTGCTATATTTAACAGCTGATATTATGTAAGCAGAAAAGCCCTATTACTGCTTTCTTTCATGTATGATATTCATAACAGACTGAAAAACTATTTTCCTGCGTTGTTGAAGCAGTCTGCTTTTCATTTTTGGAAGAAGCCAGACTAGCATCAGTATTCCACGTCGACCCACCTTCATTCAGAGAACTGCAGGCTCTGCAGCCACCAGACCTCTGAGGCTCCAAACAGCCCTGTGAGCCACCACTGTTCTTGTTTCTAAAGACACAGTCTTAAGAAATGTAATAACCCAATCTTGTACAAGAAGCCATGATAGAGGCAGGGTCACAATTTCCAATCCTTTTCCCCGCATAACTGCCTTTCCTCTATTCGTTTCTTTTCTCGCAAGGACTCAGGTGGCAAAACAACATCACAAAACAGATGTGCCCGTAAACATCATAACTGATGGATAAGCAGGCAAACTTTTTTTCCTGGTGCCATCACCTGACCTACAACGCTCCACTTGTCCTCATCTTTCAGCTGTTCAAACCACTTTTTGTAGGAACCAAAGTTTATGTGCAAAAATGAAAACAAAACTAGGAGCTGTGTGGAGAAGCTCATTTTAATTGGACATTTTTCCTACAGCTTTTTACGAAATGCATTTGCAGATATTTTCCAGCCCTTTACAATCCCCAATGTGAAAGCAGCATAATGGTCAACTCATCTGGCTCTGCACTCCTGTAACTATACTCAGCATAGGGCCTCTCTAGCAAAGTTTTATGTCAGAAAGCTGTGCTATGAGAGGAAGAACTGCAGAACAAAATAGTATACAGGACCTTGGAGGGAAAATTCATTATGGTTACAACAAAACTATATATACATTTAAAAAAAAAAAAAATTCTGTATTATAGCCAGATTGTAGAAATTCCTCTTTATTTTAGACTGTTTTGCAAATACCACAGGAGAGGGGGGAATAAAATACTTTGGATCTCAAGGAGCTCTCAAGACCATCAAAGTAGGGACTCAGAACTTCACCCACGTTCACACGTGTGTGAAACACAGCAAGGAAGTAGTGAACACTTCCCCATGATAGTTCACATCTTACCAAACTCCTGCGACCCAGCTGATTTCAAGGATACACAAAACTGTTACTGTGTACAGATGCTATTCTAAGCAGAATAAAAGCCCACTTCTTGTTGAACACTTGCAAGAAGTGCTGGAGAATGGAACTGTCTGTTCAAGTTTACGTTTGGGGATTTTTTAAAAATAATATGCATAAGTCTCAAACAATTTTTAGCTGTATTCAAGTACCACACAGTATAAAAGGAAAAAAATATGCTACCAACTTGCTGCTGCTTTGAAGTATGAAAGCACAGAAGTCAAAGACTTGGTCACATTTGTTTCTTTATGGGTATTTCCACCCCAGCAAGGAAAATATGGAACAGTCCAGTCCTCTAGAAGCGAGCTGAGGGCAGCCATGACATATGCAGTGAGGTTGAAGACTAAGGGATCAACACTGGGGTGCAGATGACTTTTTGATGAAGTGTCAGCTCATGAAAGATTTCACCCAGTTTAAATTTTCACACTGAGTTCTGGCAAGCATAGGAATGTCCAAACGTAGATGCAATTACGAGTTCATCTGTCTCTTGGACTGTCAATCAGAAGTATGAACTTTTTTCAGTAAGAAACTGTTAAGAACATCATGTTTTTCAAGTTCCTTATTATTGATTGCAACAGCCTCACTTACTGTATCACTCTGGCTTTGTATGCCTTCCAGGCATTGCTCCAGTTTTTATTTCTTGTAACAGCTTATAGTCTAGCTTTTCCTTCCATCTCCCTCCCATCTCTCCTCCACTTTCATAAAGATGTACTTTGTTTAATTCATAATTTGATTGTCTTCACCTCAACCACCAAACCTGCTTCTTTTTGAGCTCAGATGAGGTACTTCCCCCAGCTCATTCCACACCCTGAGGCTGGAAATATCGACTCACTTTCAAAGAACGACAGTCTAATGCAAATAAAGGGTAAGGCAAACATTCACTGAGGCA
>WHYT01016684.1:69107-82430 GCA_009806455.1 Tetrax tetrax
GCACTAGTCTGGGATCCTCTGCAGAGGATCTGCCCTCTCGTCCAGCTAGCTGTAAGGATCTCTCCCCTCTCTTGACAGGGAAAAGATGCACGTTGCTTCTCCCCATTCCCTCTGAAGTTTCCTAGCTTCTTGCACTGGTGGTAATGGAAGATATCACAGTTACTTCACTTGTTCTCTGGAGGTCACTTTCAACTCCAGCCCAGCCTACATACTACAAGCCAGCACCTACATCCTGAGCAGCAATGTCCAGCCTCCTCAAGTAAGTGAGGTGCAATAAGATTTTTGAGTGTCTTACACTAACCTAGAGTTACACAGCTTACTCATCCTACAACACAGGATAGCGAGTTTATTTGTTTTAAGATAAATACAGTCTACCAGTCATCCACAGGCATTCAGTTCGTACCACAAAGTTAAGCCTTAGAATCAACTAATAACTGGACAAGGAAATCACTCCCCAACAGTCAAGCTTACTCTTTAAGCATTTTTCTTACAGGTTATGGGGAAGGTCAAGGCCTGAATTTAAGTTTGCGTTGGCAGCAGATTTCCTTCCTCCCTGCCTCAAACGTTCTTTATTAAGTGGTTTTTGGCCCAGGCACAGCTTCCACTGAAGCTAGCAGTAAAATTTCTATCAAGACAAGTCAGGTTCTGTAGGTGTCTGTTCAACAAAGGAATACAAAGATCCCACCTTTGAGCCACTGCAGTCAACAGGAATTTTGCAATACAGCAGGTTTATAGACAAAAGTCTGAACAGTTCTTTCTTCCCTCATCCCCCATGTATCCTTTGCATTGAGTTGCTTTACAAAACTGAGTGACAGCTTAAGAATTTATTCCTCATTACATTAACAGCATACCTTTGTGCAAGTAATGTGCGTGTGCTATCGTGGGGAAGTCACAGAGTATAGAGAGATTTATATTTCAGGCACATCAGCAAATAAGTCTATGTGCTCCTCACTTTTACATAAGTGATCTTACTTGAGCATTTACAGACTATGTGAGGTTACAGTATGTGGCTAGGGAAAAGAGGGAGCATTATCAGAATTAGGTGACAGATTCATCCATGCTTTAACACAACCATTACCTGAAAATAAAGTCAGTCAGCCATAAAGACCAGTCATTCAGAAATGGGATGGGGGGGAAGAACAAAAGACAAAACCAAGAAAAAAAAAAAAAAAAAAAAAACACACTACGCTGGAAACAGTCCTTTTAGTGAATTACTTACTGATGCTGTTCAATGAACATTAAGTATAACCATATGGTTAGTAAAATTATTTATGTGGTCTACTTTAATGAATAGAGTCAGTTTTCCTGCTTCTAGGGGAAGCATTCAGATCTTAAGAACAAATTAAATGATTTGCCAAGCTACTGATCGTTATTGCTGGCAGTCACCAAACAGTCCATGGAGACTTCTTCAGGTGTCCTCCTATCCAACACTGTGGATCACATGAGAGGGAGGTCAGATAGCTAGACCTAGGCAGCTTTGCAGATTTAGCTGCCTTTCTACGACACAGAAGACAGGCTTAAGGTAAACAGAAGATGCCTCAATTTTATTTTTTTTTTTTAAATACATAAAAGCAATAGAGGTGTCTAGATCAAACCTATTTAATTCGTTTAGGGATTCAGAATTAGACACCAGAACAGGCAAGTAACAACAGGGTGTTTGCTTGTCTGTTTTAAGCAGAAAAAGTTGCTGTAATCTTAGAAGGATTCATTATCTGGGATTTGAATGCTGTTTTGCAATATGTTGGATTTTTGGTCCTAAATCTATGCAATCCTGAAAGTTCCATAAGTATTTAGAAATACTATGAAAGACAAATAACTTAAAAACATGTACAGAGGAAAATAAAGGGCCAGAACCAAAGCATGTCACCTATACTAGTTTCAGAAGTTTCCTAGTATTTAGTCAGATTTTTTTTTATTACATTAAGAACATTCACAAGCATACTTCAGTTTTTACAGGTTGCTTCTAAGTACCAGAAACAGTAACATTTAAAGTCTCCTCCATATAAGGCATTATACAAATTGAATCCTGCAACAGCAGGATACTAGACTTGGCATGGGTTCTCTAGGTTCATTAGAGTGATCAAATATTTGAAACAGACATTTCAATGCTTTGAGAGAGCAATCCTGAAGCTGTTGTTCAATAACAGTTTACAGTCAGCAGAATACTCTGAGATAGCCAGCTGCTCTTACAATGGCTAATGAAGTGTGACAATTTAAGTGTCAGTACCCAGGACACCCAGTCCTTTGAGAGAGATTAAGCAAGCAAACCTTCATGTAGTGGTCAGTATTTTACTTCTGTAATACTCTATGGATACTACAGCTTGAGCCAAGAAATACTTGCTATAAAGGAAGGTGTAGAACTGGATAGCTGTCAGAGGTGTCCAAAGCACTCACTCAGGTGTGAGTGCACTTCACTGATTGCTTTATGTACAAAACACCCCAGCCAACCTTTACAGTGTTTATCTACAAGTGTTGCAGCATACAGAATGTTAACTAACACTGCAGAGATGTGGGATTTCATGCTTAAGTCCACCAGTAAACTGCTATGTGACCTCGTATTTTGTACAATAGCTAGCAAAACAGCCTCAACTTCAACTATGGCTTCCAGTGCTACATCAACTATATTGCAGCTGAGATGAGAGAGACTGGTCCTTCACTTTAAATTGCATATTTACATCAGACAAAGCCAAGGCTATGGAGAACTGTGACAGCCACCAGGTAACTTTCAGTTCAATTCTACAGCTGTGGAAGCAAGGAACGTGAACTTCCTTATTAAGTAAGCAACTCTGTCTCTTATTACAAAATACAGGAGAGATGAATTTGGGAAGACTGACCATTCCAAAGGGACAGTCAGCCTCTTCAGAAAGTTTCAAAGTGACCTCTCATTGTCAGTAGAGGAGTGACCTGAATCACCACCTGGATGCATGGAAGGATGCTTGAAAACCCAAACTGAGGCCACACTGACTAGCACTGGACCTCACCTCCTACTGTGGTGCCAACATCCTTACACAATGTGAGAGAAACTAAAAGTTTTGATGACTCAATCACCAGTAGACCCAAACACATAAGAGACTTGCAATCAGCCTAAAGGACAAGAAATCTGGCACTAGTAGTGGACTGCTACAGCAATTCAGAAACTTCATAGTCCTTCATCAGACTAGCCACTTCCATGTCCAACATTTACTGAAAACGATTGCACAAGAGTATAACAGCTGGAATTCACGTTGATCTCTTGCAGCATCCTCTTTCTCCCTTAGGATCTTGGTCATGTAGTAGCTGAGGGGTATTGACAAAGAAAAAACCTTGTACTCTTGTACTGCAGGAACGGATGCTTGGAGTTAAAACTGCGGCACACAAAGCTAAGGACTGCAGTCAACAGCAGTTGGTATATCAGTACAATAGCTCCCTGTTCTGAAGCAGGGAAGCAATTGATGTAACCTGTCATACCCAGCAGCTATTCCTTACCCTTAAGATCAGGTCAAAAGGTAGGGACAGAAGTGTCAGACGTGCCTGCCAAGTAAATAATGCACATTAATCTTCGTGAGACTGCTCTGGTACAGGCAAACTAGTTATTCTTTTACAGAAAAAAATGGAGATACGCCCCAGTAGAGACACATACACAACAGGCAACTACCTCCCGAATGACTACTTCTCTCTCACGCAGTTTGTACAACAGCTCTCTATGCCTCTGTCACCACAATCAGTCTTCACAGTGCACTCCAGCGCACTCATTCAGGAGGCTAGGGCTACTGCTGAAGTTTATAGAAAGAGTAGCATCCCAATACTTCAGATTTACATCAGCTTCTGGAACTCCCTTCAGAGGTGATTTTTAAATTCTAGGTGATCTGGGACCTAGTCACCTCACGAACTGACTTTCTTCACATAACATACTCCCAGAATCGAAATCAAAAGCTAGCTGCTATTGTCATGCTTCCATACACTGTTTCTCCCCCTGCTCCACACTTGGTCTTCCAGATTCTTGACTTAAGTATGTTTGAAGACTAATACAAGGGGAAGAAAACCTGAATCTAATCTCCAGGCCATATGGTTTAATTTTTGGTTTTCTGATAGATATCCACTTTACAAGATGAGTACCTAGTCCCAGGCTTCTAGACTGCCGTAACACACCCTCAGCTGATTATGAGGCATCTGATCACCACAGTTGTACTCTAGAAATAAAAAAAACAACTCAATTTACTGAAGACATCCTGCACACTAATACTTCAGTAGAATACCCAGCAAGTAGAATAGCCTGCATGTTCTCAGCAATTCCACCAATTAACAAATGTTCATTGATTCTGTTAGTCTTAACCAGTTAGAATGGACAAAAAAAAAGTTATTTTCTCTGGAAGTTTCAACAGAGTGACTCCGATGATGTTTTCCCAAAGTACTTCCCACTGAACCCTTATGAATTGTTCACGTACCGTTCTGAAGTCCTCCTCAAACTTGTAAGCTCCACCTCCCGTGGCACAGAGTGTAGTGTGCAAACTGGAGAAGTTCTTTTCACTACCCATCTGTATGAACCTGTGCATGGCACAGCTGGGAAAGCGGATGAAGTGCAAGTTTCCTTTGCGTCCACACATAGTCAAATTTTTCAGTTCAAGATGGACATCACGAATGCCAGTTTTACCATAAGCTGTATTGGAGGTCAAGTATTTCCTAATGCTTTTCAGGTTTTCCACCTCTTCCTGTTCCTCTTCGGCAGTAATGTCCTTAGGTTCAAAGTAGACCAGTTTAACCAACGTTCCACCAATATCCATTCCAAACCATGGAAACGCTAAGGATAAGGGGGTTGGGGAGAAAGAAAGAAAAAGTCATAAATACACAAGTTAGCCATATCACTTAAAACATCTGCTGAACAACAACCAATGCAGTCACAGTAGCAGCATCTGCTCCTGAAAGCTGATGGTCACTAATGTGTCCAATTCACATATATTAAACACCTATCAAAGCTAAGAAGTCATAAAGCCTTAGTTAAGAAAAAGAATAAAGAAAACCTCTAAATACTGTTCCAGAGAAGCAACTTTTATTAAAATGAAAATATTTTTTTCCCAGGAAAACATTTTGCTCTTCAGTCAGTACCTCCTGACAGAGCATGTTTACTGTATTTCACCCAGTCTGACTCCTGGCACCAATTCTTAAAATAGACTAAGGAGGGGAGGAGGAAGAAACAACCAAACAGGAGAACAAGATTTCTCAAGTCACATTCCCACTGTGTAACATCTACAATTGCCTTTCCAAGACCAGTCAGAATTTACAGTGACTGAGCTCTGTCTTAGGAAAAGCAATACAGAACTCTCCAATTATGCTGGGAATCTCCACTTCCAACCCATCAGAATTAGCAGCTCTGTTGGAACTACACCACCTGCACATATTAGCAGAAAAAGACTGAGTTGTTTTAAGCTCAATATTTACTACTGACAGTCATTTTCTTTGAACATAGACTCCCTTTGCTGGTATATGTGTTAGCCTATCATAAAACTATATAAGAAATGCCACTATTTGCTCCTCAGCATATATATATGTATGCCACAGCCAGCCTAGGTCTACCAAAGCCTTTGTTCTGTTAATACCAAGAGAAAATCACTACGGAGAACATGCAGACAGAAGATATTAACTGAAACAGGTTGGTCTGCCTGCTCCGCTTACATATACATGTATACATTTTAAATAGTGAGCCAGGTAACTTTAGGAAGCAGTAAGAAGTGAGAATACAAAATCTATACAAAGGTACTGCAGAAGGAGGCAGCTAGAAATGGTTCTTAAAGAAACTAAATTAAAAGTAGTGAGTATGTGTCTAACATCTAAGATCCATTTCTAAAATAGCAGTCATACAGTGCCCTCTCTGCTTTTAGGGAGAAAGAAGTAGGCTTGCTAGAAATGTGATTCTACCAACTAGGGCATCCCAACTTAGTGTGGATATGCATTACTGATATTTCTGCCAGTGAACCTAAATGTAAACAACTTGGGACAAAGACTTTAATAATCACAGGAGGTACTGATCACACTGTTCTTCCTCAGGTAATCACAGCTCAGTATTAATAAAGTTACTAGCTTCAGGTTGAATGGAGCTTAGAGTGTTTCACTTCTTACCACAAAGGTCTCAGTGCTATTCTTGTATGGCTGAATAATTCAAAAGTCTAAATTTCACAGCTGTTAATACACTCTGCCCCAATCAATCCTTAAACGCCAGATGTTAAAAAACTGTTGTTTTGCTCCATTGCTGTAAGCCAAATAATTGAATCACCAGTTTCTCATCCCTTTCCCTAAGGACAAGGAAGGCACAATGCATGAACTCCCATGAAGTAGCTTGCTTCTTGCTTACAGTGCAGTTTTTCTAAGAGCACCTACTGTTATCTGTTGCAAAGTCTAATTTCTTCTTCTATGCCCTACAAACTGCAAGACACAAAGACACTGAAACGAAGTCTAAGTTGAGGTTTGGGAAGATACAGCCTATGCAGATGCATGAAAGCTCCCTGAAATGGGAAGAATATGAAATGAATGTTTTCAAAACAGACTTTATATTAAAGAAGAAAAACATGTTACCATACGCTAACCTGTATCTCAAGCACTTTCAGAAGTACGAGGTAAATATTTAAGCAAAAGTGGTCTGGTCCACACTGTACAACACTACAATGCAGTGGAGCTCAGGACACCAATCCCATTAGTGATTTACACAAATCTTTATTTAAGCTACTGAGAACTTTAATTACATGTCTCACTGGAGCAGTTAGCCTCCTCCTTGGATGTATCTTAACTATGCAAGCAGGAAGCTTAATTTTAAAAGCAGCATGGTTGGATTGTGCCATACAGAACCAGCCTGTAGCTATGTGTAAGCCAACTTCCAATATCCTAAATTAAGGGCATTGGCTACTAGTTACTTGCACCAATAGTTGCTTTAAAGCTATAGTGTAGATTTACTATTTAAGAGAGGGAAGAAGGATTCCGTCTTTCTATCAAACACAAGCCCAGCAATAACAGTGTGAAGTACTAACAGCTGAGAGTTATTCATAAATGACTATCAAGACATTTACTTTTATATCTTAACATTTTCAGGAGTCATAACTAAGTAACTAACAAAGAATAGGTACTGTAGAAAACAACTATGAAGTTATTTCAAGTCTGTATAGTTCTTGGGATAGGTATGCGTAATGTTCACATTTTAAAAGTAGGCAGAAATGCCAAGAGACTTTTTTTTTTTTAGTTTATTCTCTCTCTGAATCTAAGCTCCTTTTATTTTGTTGTAAGCCAAACTGAGAGCTGCAGACAGAAAAGGACTTTGCTCCTAGAACAGCAGCAGTTTTCTTCAGCACAAACAAAAAGCACAAAATCGGTCCATAACAATCAATATTTCAGTTACACAGAACAGCAGCTTAGTTTTCTTCTCAGCTGCTAACACCAGCTATCTGTTGGAATCAGTTGCAATAAAGATGACAACTATTTTGACTGGTTGACCAATTAGGATAAAAAACAAGTCTCAAAATTCTTGACAAGTCCCACTGAAATTCATATAACTTCCGTACAGCCAGAGTGATAGTAGAAGTGCTTCTTCTATTCCAGTGATTATTTTAAAAAAATATTAATTGTATCTTTTGTTACTATCAATATATTCCAAAACAAACTGCACCACTGAAGCACCATCAGCTCTTTTTAGTATCTTTAGATAGCCCACCTTAGCTGGTACCTATACACTTCCAACTTTCCTGATGCCACTGAATACGGTGCTAACAGGAGCGTGCACGCAGACTGCAAGGTGGTCCTGAGTTTTGCAGCCTTCCTGAATACAGGGAGCGAGACCATTCAGAGGCCACCAAAATTCTTAAGGCCCTCACTGCTACAACCAGGGAGTATGAAGAAAGATAATTGTGTAGATACAGTCTCCACAGACTTGAGGCAAAACAGGAGGAAAATTGTGCAGTTTGTTTGTTTGGTTTGGGTTGTTTTGTTTTTTGTTTGCTTGTTTTAAACTGGATGTCCAGCTTTTCATTGATGATCTGAATAAATGGCCAGTTCCTTGAGCTACTAAAAACCAGGAAAGCAAGGAGAAGAAAGTGAAATCTGTCACATCCACATCTTAGGTTGATAACATGTACTCAAATCTGTGTGATTTACTGTGAAAAATGAAGACACTGGATATGTTGCAGAAATGCTTTCACAGTGCAAAAAAAAAAAGCAATTCTTAACTAAAATTGTCTGATAAGACTGTTATGAGTTGACCTCTCTCTTCTCAGCAAAATCAGTATGCAATATACTTATTAGATCAATACAATCTATTATTGTGGAGAAAAAAAAAAACACTATTCTACAGTATTGCTACACTGTAGTAAGTCATAAAAAATAACAACACTAAAATCTAGTTCTAGGCCCCACAGAACTGATACAGAACGCGTCAAGATGAATCATGCATTCTTAAAAGCCTAGCATAAATCAAAAGACTCCGCTTATCTTAAGAAAATTAATTCTCTTTATGTTAACAAACCAGGAAGTAGTTGGTGCAGTTTATCTTGAGATAAAGATCTCCATTACTCCAAAATTTAGCTGCAGAAGCATGTGACAATGCGAATAGAAGGCATCTACAGCACTGCATAATTAGGTAATCTGATGCACACCAACAGCTGTGCTATCTGGGGGAAAGGTTCACTCATGAGAAATTCCATGATACATTTAACCTAGTTTCTGCACAAACTTTGAAGAGTATGAACCTGTAAGGCTATTCTTATAAGGCATATTACACTCAGAATTGAACACATTTAATGTTAAAAAAAAATAAAATAAAATTTAAAAATCTATATTTAACATACAATATAAGGAGGTGGTGTGAAGGGTCAATATGAAATCACAGCATGGACAAGATCAGGGGAAGCGAGAATGAGAGGGGACTCCTAGGTCACTAAGTAGTGACCCATTAAAGATGATAACCAAGGGTAATCCTTTTCATATGTTCAAACAATCACTACATAAGGTTAGCTGAATCTTTTCACTCCTCAGCTCTTAGAGAGAGATGGTGCCTGAATCCTGCTGTTAGAACTTTCTTCTCCCTGCATGGACCCTAGATTCATCCATAAACAATTTGCAGCAGGTTCTTCTTTTGCCAAAACTGTTTCAGGTTATACAGCTCTCTTACAAGACCTGTATTTCCTCAAACATGGCTATAGTATCTCATTTTTTAATCAATAATTTGAATGGTGGCATCAATACTCTGATATCTTTGTCAGAAATATCTGAGATTAAATATCTCAGGTTCAGCTGCTTTTCTTCCTGGACACACATATGATGAAATCCTATTACTTCATTTACATTTTTCATTTGCATTTAATTTGCATTGCTTGATGCTTTGATGATCTTAGAACTTCCTGTTTTAATTGGGACTGGAAGATGGGAAAGAGAGCCAAAAATAAGAACAGGAGGAAAAAAAAAAAACAAAAAAACCCAAAAAAAACCAAACCACAAACCAAAACAAGTCACACGTAAGATAATAGGTTACATATATTTTTCAATTACTCCTTCCTATTCTACAGAGTTATTTTGAGCAATCCAAACACTCTCTAAAATGGAAGCATTTGGTTTCCTTTGAACAAAAATAGAATACACAGCTTAAAAAATTAATTATATCTGATTAGTAATGGAAGTTTCTTCAAAACCTTCTACAAACTTCCAAATGGAAGTTTCTTCAAACCTAGAGCTAAGTAAATCATGCACATAATCAGGTGAACCCATCCAGTTCATTTTCAGCAGCATGGGCTTATTGAATGACTACCTTCTCATTAGAAAATGAAGCAAACAAACAACAACAACAAAAAAAAACAACCAAAACCACAACACAAACAAAAAAAACCCCTTCAAACCTAAAAGCAGAGAGCTGTTTGTTAAACACTCATGACCATTCACACATATGTAGTCTTATTACCATAAACTGATTTCTGAAGGTAGCACTAGGAGACTAGGTCATTACTTAGCTTGGATAGCTTCATTAAAAAAACCTAACAAATAAAAGCCAAACTTAAAGCTACAAGAAGCAGTAATTAGCTAAGGATAATCTCATTCTTGAATCTGACAGCACCCAGCCTGATGGAAGTGATTTGCCTAAGTTTCCCATTCCTGTTGGAAACATTTTATGTTGTTGGTAAGGCAGGTAAGCAGTTTTAACTCACAGGACACTCGACCACCAACTAGTTCAGTTTTTCGTGACAAGTCCTATTCCTCAGGCAACCCTCATCTCCACCTACGTTAAAAGCAGCTGGAGACTAACTTTACACAGCATGTCACCTGAAGAAATTCTTAAGACTGTGTGGAATGTTCCAATGCCTTAGACAAAATTTCAGTAACTGACAATGCTGTACTTACTGTGTCAAACAATAGCAAGACCCAAACCATTTTCACTCCTGAATTCTTTATTAAAATATATTATATAATCATGGCATTTTATATTTTACATCACTACAGGTGAAAAAAAAAAACCCTAGGTTTCCACACTTTCCACCTGGCCTTAAGTAGTACTACAGTAACCATGCTGCAGCCAAACATCACAGGTTTAACAACCTATATATTGCTCAAAAGCATTCCTTACCGTGGAAGCTACAACTTGAAGGGTTTAGAAATTAACCACAGCAATTATAATGCACGTTAGTTGTAAACAGTCATGCTGCCTCAAAACACGCACTCTTTGACCCCTAACAAGTACCAACTGGCTAGAGGTGAGATACAAGATGCTGATTGGAATACAGACCCCAAAGCTTTAGCTTCATTTAAGAAAAGCAATAGAATTAAGATGTTCAGCTGGCTTCTTCCCTGTGTCTGATGCAGACTAACGCTGTGAAGCACCCCTCCAGTTAACTGCTGTGCTGAAATCTTTGTCCTTACTTGGCTACAATGCTATTTCACAGGGATCGATGAAGGCACTTAACTGCTCTTTTTCTTCTTTGTGTTCAAAGATCACATTTAAACTGAACAACATGACACTTCAGCAGGCTTTTTCATTTTCAGAATTCACACCGTTCCAGTATTTTATTGTCTTATGTAGTGCTTCACAGCACAAGATATCATAAGAGGTGCTTTTCTGAATTCATTAAGCAGTGCTGTGATACAGAAAGGTAGTGTAAACCCTAGCCTCACAAAGGGTCTGCACTAATGATTTGAACCAGAAAACTGACATAAGCCTAATATTCCTGACAACTCATCTAGTTCAACTAAGGAAAAAAAGCAAAGACAAGTTTCTCAACAGAAGAAGCTGGAGGCAAGTAAAAAAGATACATTAGCCCCGAGATCCTCTCTCACCACAGGCTCATCAGCAAACCACACTGGTTTCTCAGGGAGTCTTCCCTTCTCGGGGGAAAAAAGGATTTGGAAATAGAAAAGTCTACCTCACTTTGGCAGAAAGTAAACACAACCAAGAAAACATATAATTTATAAGGATTTAAAGGAATAATTGCTGCAGAAAGATAGGTTTCATTTGTTGAAATATTGGGAAATACCAATTATCTCATTATCTTTTCCACCACGCAAAGCAAACCCCACAATCAATACTGAAGTCTTACATGCCATGTGGCAACTGCACTTCATTTTGCAATCTGTCCTTAAGCACAGAACAAACATCTGCAAAGGCCAGAATTAAATACAAAAACCAGTAAAACGGGACTGTGTAGTATTTACTAGAGATGGATACAGTGGAAAGCTATGCAGTACCAGGAGAATTTGAGTATGATTTAATAAATTTTTGAAGCTGGTGACAATATACTATACTGCAAGACTAATACAAAACTGCAAATATGTATTATTAAAAAGTACAAGATCAACAAGAAAACATTTATTTTACTCAGCAAAGAAATTGCCCACAAAATAGTTCTACAAAGCACTTCTCTAACCTGCTGTTTTCATTAAAGTCTCATTTCATTATGACCCCACAACTGAAGACTCAATCGCTATACATCTTGGGCAATACAATCACCTATGCTCTGTACTCTGCTGGGCTCTTTTTCCCCTCAAGTTGAGAAGGAAATTCCAAATTCCTCATTCCCTCTTATTCAAGTGATTACATGAATCGCTAAAAGCCTTATCTTTTGCTTCAAAATAGCTTTTACTATAATGAAGAGTTCGATACACATGCGCTGACTCTTCTGAATTACAAGAAATCAAAAGGTAAGTTAGTCCAAGTTCTGCAGTTTTTGTTCCTGAATGAAAATTTGTCTAGAAGCTGGACAAAGACTACAAAACCAGTTAGTGACAGAGAATTAATTGGTCATTAACATGTTAAATTTTGTAGAAGATTAAGTTAACTATTAGCAGATACTGTAAGGGCTATATGATTAAGTGATACACGTAGCTCAGCAAAAACACTTTACAAGTCAGAGAAGGCACTGGCTAACAACCAGCCCTGTGAAAGCTACAGCTCTTCAAGGCTGTTTCTAACTCTTTTGTTCTGCTTACACAGAAAAGTTTTTAAAGTATTCATTTCAAAAGAAAGGAAAAAAAAATCCAGAGTAGCTGAATGCACACTGCTTCCTACTGAGCAGAACCATCTTTAAGTTTTGGCAGTGGGTAGCTGTGATCCTGACTATCCCTGATTACCCTTTTGGAACACATTGAACTTTTAACAAAGCAGCAAACATTCGTTGGCTTTATTTGAAGGGCTGGTGAAGCGAGAGCGCAAAGAAATAGAGTACTTTTTCCAGTGGATTGTTTTACTTGTAGAGTTTAAAAGAGAATTATTCACTAGCTTTATACATACATGTAAGAAATCAGCTATGATCAAGTAACCAAAACATACTATTAAGCAACCAACCTTATACAGTTAAGTACACCACAAATATGGATGTCTGAGATTCAGAGCCTTAAAACAAAACATGAAGTAGACTGCCAGTTCGCTAACACCTCCCAAACCAGCTATGCCAAAGCCACAGGTGATGCTCGTAAGGAGCATATTACAAGTTTCTCGGGTTTGCAAGATACTTTGTTGCGCCTTTTTTCCCCTAGTCAGAATAACTTGCATTTAGCTCCCAGGTCTACTTTTTTCTCCATTCTAACAACTGGGAAGACGCGCAGACCAAGGCGGCAGAGCCGCCCCAGAGCCCCCGGCCGTTACTCACAGCGCTGCTTGGACACGATCAGCTTCATGGGTGCGGCCGGGAGCCGGCGGCAGCCGGCAGGACCCTGGGCGCTGCCCGACGCGGAGCTCAGAGCCGAGCGAACCTGGCGCCCGCCGCCCGCCCGCGTTCGTGCCGGGCCGCCGCTCCCCGCCCGCCACCGCCCCATTGGCGCAGGGCGGGCCCGGCCCACGCGGCAGCGGGGCCGTGCCCGGGCGCCGCCGCCGCATTGGCCGGCACCGGG
>WHYT01016684.1:82450-145175 GCA_009806455.1 Tetrax tetrax
CCCGCCCCGGCCAACGTGCGCGCTCCCGGCCGCGGCACCCGGCACCTGCGGGGCTCAGCGAGCAGCCCCGGGCCCCCACTCGCACGGAGCGGGCTGGCAGCGACAGGGTCACACTGGAAGCTGGCATCCGGCGCAACTTCAGCGTGACTTGGCTCCCGTGACCCTGCGCGCCGAGCACACCGGGCAGGCCTCCCCCTGCCACCGGCTGCACCGTCATTGTCGCTTCACGGTGTCCACACGCACCCCCGAGTGACTCAGGTATCTGTGCCCCTGAGGCCTCCGTGCGTGTGATCCCAGTTATGGGATCCTACCTCACACAAAGCTGTTTGTGCATCCGCATCGACATACAAATTTTTGTCTGCATTGTCACGGGTTTCCTCCACAGCTGAGAGGGACCAGTGTGACCTTGATGTGTTTGACCTTGTGCTTTTTTAGTATCTTGGCTTTCCTTGCACAGCACTGGCAACTTGTGACTGATTTACTCCCCTGCCCACTGAGACAACCAAGTGTAAAAGCACATTTTCTGAATTAAATTATTAAATATCAAGTGGACATAAAAAAAACCCCAACAACTGGGTGAACTGCGTTGCAGTGTCATGTGTGTACTTGAAAAGAAACAGTAATTGAATTTTGCTCTGCACATGAAGGTCACTTCTTTATACAAACTGCCAGTCACTACATGGATGATTTTCCTCAAAGTAAAAACAGGTCACATAATGGCTCCTCCTTACACCTAAAATTAGTATAGGACACAGGCCCTTCACTGCAAAACACCTACAAAGAGTGAAGAGGTATTCTAACTGCCTCTAGAAGGGGATGCTGTATTAAGAAACTGCTTCATGAGAGGAGGTATCCTGACACTTCTCAGCTGGGAGCAGAACATTCGGTTTAGGTAACTGGGAGCAAGCCACAGAGAAACACATGCATGAAGTTGGAGAAATGAAGAAAGAGTGTTTGAGAACAAAGAACAAGTAAAATTTTCTTCCTAAAAAACAGTAACCAATATTCTGAAGATGATTAAAACATTCCAAATTCTCCTCACACCCTAATGCATAAGCAACTGCTGTAATTCCCAGCCCAAAGGCAGTTGCCCTGAAGAGGGTAGGAAGGCGGGCAGGCAACATACATTTACTGGTAGAAGGAGCTGTAGTGTTTCCAAAACTGTGAAGTTCTTTGAGAACTCTGTAACTTACTGAATTATGTTTAAACTAAAAACCAGAAGGCTGCTGCCTGGACTAGCAGGGACCATCGTACCACTTGTTGGCAGTTCTAGGCAGCTGGCTGGTTACACTTTATGAACTTCCCTTGTTAATTCGGACCTCTCAGGGCATGAGGAATCCTCCCTGCTGCTGTCCCCAGCTGGCAATGGTTGTCCCCTTCTCCATCTCTGATACAGAAACGGATGCCTCATACAACCAGCCCAATGCAGAACAGGGGATCATTCCTGCAAACCTGCCTTTCTCTGCAATTGCAGCGTAACTGGGGGCAGACACAAAGGCAGTTGCCACATCTCAGATTATCTCAGTTACCTTACTCCAATAGCAGCAAGACTACCTTTAATTGCTTGCTTACATTTCCTGTGGTAGGATAGCAGTCCGTTCACAGGCTTTGCAATGGAATACAGTATCTGTTTCAAGTACTGTAACCAATTTTAGGTACTAAACTTCTGGAATAACTAACAAAGGATTAAATGAAAACATCAAGTTTTAGTCTAGGAGATGAAAGATTTAAAGGGATATTCAATCCTGGAACAAGTAACAGCAAAGGAAATACATCAGAATTGCTGAGAAACAATAAAGAATTCATAAGCAATAACTGCACTAAGAGAAACTTACTTTAAACTTGAGGCAGAAATTTCCTAGAATGAAGTTAAGACAAGCTTTAGACTGCACTGGAAGACTCAACTGTCCATTGCTTCAAGTTTTTAGGAAAAGCTAAGTAAGTGAGGAACAGCCTAGGTAGAGCTGATCCTGACTTAGAGCAAGGAGAAGGCATGGGCTAGACACCTTTCTTAGGGTTCTTTCCTATCTTTTGTTTCTAATTAAATTCTTCCCTAATATTTTGCTATAAATATTGTACAATTATGTCCAGATAGAAGAGGACTAGACTGTGCTGAATAGAAATAGCAGGTCAGGAAAATACTGTTGGGATATGATCCAAATCACTGACAAGTGCAGGGGCAGTGAAGACCAATGGCACAGAACAACAACAAATGTCACCTCAGATAATGCTGGAGAAAATACAAAAATGGAGGAAGGTTAAAGACCGTCCAAATCCATTGGAAGTTTTATGTACAGGGACAGATTCACTCTACGTGTGCAAGTTTCCCTGATCTTGTAAGCTCTGAAGCATGAATGGATGAAAACACTTTCCAAACTTTTTCTGTTGTGGAAAGATTAAGTTTCAAACCAATGTGCTTTATCAAAACAACTTCAGACTTTGAATGGATGAATATCACATGAACTGATTTCTGCACTGCAAAATATCACCTTTTTCATATTATTTTTGCTTACACTTGGTTAATTTTGGAATGAGCTTTTAGAAAGGTTTTACATACCCTCTTCATCTTCAGTTTCGATTTCAGAATTCTTCAGCTCTTCTGATATGCAAACTAAGACAAAGGGAATAAAATTAGAGCACGCTTAATGGATTATGTGATCATCTGTAAGGGTGCAAAATGAAGGAATCTCATGTCCTCAAGTGCAAGACCTGAGCCTTTTGCATTAATAAAGTTGAAACTGGGAGCAGATGAACTGTTCATCCTATTCTGCATCAGCTGGGAGCCACAGGTAGAACCACAGCACCACATTTCATGAACTCATTCCTGATGTAGTGATGCAGACAGCCTGTATTCTTCTAATATTCTGCACTGGTCTAAATTGGTGACGTGAAAGTGGCACATTATATTTAGTATTTGAAAGTCTGGAACGTCTTAGAAAACACAATCCAGAAGAAATATGACAAGTGATAATGTCACCTCCTCAAAACAGGACAAAAAGTAGAAATAAACTGTCCTGCTCATCTCACATTTAAGCAGCTGGCTCAAGATCTGCTGTCTGCTCTTTTTTAATCCATACTATTTGCGAGACAATGCATCACTGGCTGAAAGCAGGTATTGTTTTTAAGAGCTACTGCCTTATTATACCATATATAGACATTCAGTATGTTACTGACTACTCTACATCCCTTTATACTCATTTTCTGTGTATTTTACATATATTTAAGTTGTTGCAAATCAAGAACTAGGTGGAACATACAATATCCATCAATGAAGTCATGACATGTATTACAGGTTCGGTTTCTAATGCTTTGGTGCAACCAAAGTAATTTTTTTTTCTCTTCCTTTTATCCTAACTTCCTAAACACACCCTGTGAGCCAGTTCAGTCTAACTTGCAAGATGACAATCCACGTAGAGGTGCAATATTGACAAAGAAAATCGAGGATGCTTCCAGTTCTTTCAATATTAACATTTACTCAGTATTTCTGTCTTCCTTTCTGAACAGGAGTAGGTGGAAACAATTTGTTTATTTTTAAATATTTTTATATATATTTCACTGTAAACCAGCAATCTGGTGGGAAAAGGACAACAAACACACAGTATGCTGAAGAATCCAGGACACAAGAGGACTCAGAACAGTGAAGAAGTCTGCTATACTGACTCACTGCATATTACACATTTGTACGGCAAACACTTCATGGATTATTCCATACTTGCCTGCACTTCAGACACCCAGCTTTCTATCACTGCTATTTATTTGTTTATAAACACAGAGAGCCAGGCTGCAATTCTCTAACACTATAAGTCAGCTTCAGCAAATTAACAACTACCTTGTGGTTAATATACTCTGCCACAAGATCTGAAGTGCTGTGCTCCAGCCCTCTCATTTTCAAAACCAATGGAACTGAAAAAAAATCCAAACAAAACAAAAACAAACAAAAAAAAAATCCAACCCAATGTTATCATCAGGCAATCTGGCTTGAAATTTTTAGGAACTTATGAGGATTAGCTCATCCTCCCTCATTCTGGGGGGCTCCCATATCCCTGGTCTGAGGCTAAGCTAAAATAAGCATCAAACAGGTGCAGTTCACATGTAAATCCATTACCCAAGAACCAAAAAAAAAAATCTTACAGAGCACCAATGGTGTTATTTTAATTCAAAGCCAGCCAGCTACAAAGCTTTGGTCATATTTTGGAGAGAAGTGGTAATGAAGAGCATGTACACATCTTCTCAAATTCCACAAACTGTATTATGCAACACAAAGAGTGTAATGAAACAGACTCGTGGCATAGCTGCCTGCAGATTTGTGTTCAAGGGGTTGCTGGCACTCTGCCATTCCTCTTTGTATTTCCATTCAGATTACTCCTATGTTTATCCTATTTCTGTATTACAGGAAAGTCATACTAGTTCTTATTCAATTTTATCCCTTTGAAAATAAAGTAAATACAGCACACCTTAATAAATTAACATAAAATATTAAGAACATTATTTCAAAAAAATCAGATACTGTTGATTTGTTTCAGGTATATTCACATATCACACATATCAAAAGAAAGTGCCAAGTCTAGGAGTCCAGTATTTCTTCCTAATTTCTTTTCAGAACTGGGAAAAAAAAAACCTCATACTTTTTTTCTGTATGCAAGACCTTTGGTAGACAAATTTAAAATATGTATTAATACTCTTTTTGCCTTACTTCAAATTGCAGGGCTAGAAGACTAACAGTCAAACATAACTATATAATCATAGATGATGTGTAAATTAAATGGGACAAAATAGCTCTAAAGCTGTGTAGAATTCTTTTCTGTAAAATGCAATACCAGAGTCTTTAAAAAGGGACCAAAAGAGCTCTAGTATTATCAGTGTGATCACAGGAAAGCTAAGCCTTACTATGACAACAGCTAGCTAGCACAAGAATTCTGCTTTCCCCAAATACTCATGCATCTGAGAGGGAAAACTGATTGCACACGACAGAGGAAGTGAAGGGCATAAATTTAGTCATATGTCTAAATCTTTGCCAGACTGAGGCCAAGAAAGATGATATTGAGAACATCAGTTCCTTCCCTCCCCACCCACCTCCTTTCAATTATGCCTTCTGTGACGCTTAAACAAAACCTGTTGATTTAATGAAGAAAAGCCCTGTTCCTCTGCACAGAGTTGAAGCTCATCTCCCTGTCACTTTCATCAAGTGAGAGAAAGATGGAGAAAGGCACTCTGTCTAAACAGGACCTTAGCTTTGGCAATCTGAACAGCTCCCAGGAGGAATATTCTTTCACTTCACTGATGACAAATAGGGCACAGATAGACCTCCTGGCCCAAGCACCAAGCTGAGTGTCCAGGCAAAGCTGTAGCAATTGCACCCGGAAAAAGCTGACTAGGTCATGACTTACATCTCTAGCAACAATAGCCAAGACTAGGGAATAACAGTCAGAAAAGCACATAGATGTAGTCTGGTCTTACCAGCCTGCTCATCCCTGCGACTAGACTTTGCAGTGGTCCAAGTGGTTTCTACAGTTATCCTCCGGCAGTTCTGAGAGGAGGTTAGAGGCTGCGGTTGCTGTCCTTCATCCCAACTGAAAAAAAGCATGCAACAGACACAAAACAGTGAGAACCTTGTCCTTCTAAAGCCTTCTGAAGCCAATATCCCTGTTTCTCTGTGTCCAACTAGACAATTACAACTTAGTTTGAAGGTGCATTTACTCTCCACAATTTTAACTGATCCCTGGCAGAGCTGTTAGTGCCCTTCTTTTACAGGAAGCAAAAACCTTCAGTGTCTCAGTTCAGACATTTCAAATACAACTCCCCAAATCAGTAAACATTTAAAACCTAATCTTTGATTATTGCTTGGGAGTACAAACCAGTGAAGATAAAGTTGGCGTTGGAGGTGAATAATCTTTTTTTTTCCCATGTCATAGTTTCTATTCTACAGCTTGTAGAAAAGGGAAAACCAGTAACAGATTCAAACTTACGTATGTAAAAAAAGCTAAAGATCTCATTTCAAATACACTCTCCTTCCATCTCCTTTCATCCACTCCATCTCCTACCTAAGTATTTGGCTCAGTGTACTGCTGCTTATCTTTAACTATCTAACTTAAATATGCAAAATGTAATTTGAAAACACGCAAGTTCACAACCCACTGACTGAGAAATACTGTTTATTATCATGAAAAAAAAAAAAAAAGATAGCAACAAGTGGCAGAGTATTCGGTAAAGAAAACAATGGCCTTTGCTCCTGACTGCTCCCCCATAGACAATTCTCCTCATGTATGTATACATACTGGTTCTGCTTGGCTAAATGTCTTCACTTTCTTTTCAACTTGGCATTTTTATATGGTCCTTCATAATGTCATCAGGAGGGAAGTGACAGTTTCAAAACAAGCACTTTGAAAGACAACAACAGAATGGCTGACGATTACAAAAGACTCACTCTTCCCCATTCAGCACTGCCACATCGGAAGAGAAGAAACTGGTTCTCCTATCAATACTCAGCTGCACAGAGATTTTTCACTTGCATTGGTCTGTACTCTCAGAGCTTAAATGCTAACATGAAATTCCCAGAGATATAAATGATTATGAATCTGGTAACAACAAGGAATCAGACTTTCTATGTCTGTATGTGGAAGAGGAAAATAAGGCATCTCTCTGAACTGTTCTAGCTAGACACACCTAACCTCCAATGCCAACAAAACTGGCTTCCTCTTCTAACCACAGAAGGGGACACACAGTATCCATCAGAAGGTAGAATGGACACAGAGTTTTTAATTTCCTTCTTCCAAACTAGTCCACAGATGGGAATCAGTGTAAAAGGGAAACACACCACACCTTTGGAGTTTCTCCTCAACCACTTTCAGTAGCAGGGAAGTATATGCCTGAATGTGCATTCAAGCACAGGGCTAAATTCAAACACCACAACTAATTTGGAGTTAAAACTTCAGTACTTGAACAATATGACTTTGCTTTCAGATAGATAACTCAAAGATTTGTTTAGGTTTTTGATGCTGAAAAAACATTTAATATGTCCTTGTGAGACTAAGCTGAAACCACAGACAATAAAACTCAAATGCTAATCTTTTTAAAAATATCTTTTTAATCCACGTTTGCAAAGAATGAGAGACTTGTGTAGGAAGGGACTGTGCTATAAATGACAAATTTGTTCCTAAAGGCTCCAACTACCTAGTAACAAAGAAGGGAAACAACCAAATATTATGCTAACATTGGATTGCTTTGCCACAGCTACATCCTCAGATATTTCTGGGACTGGTGACCTTTCAGAGTAAATATTACAGTGAATAGTATGTTCTGTGCAATGTTCAAGAGGCCAATTTAGAGCTTTCGGATTTTCACAAGGTCAATACAAACTATGTACACACACAAAAAAAAAGAAAAATAGAACTATAATCTATAATAAGATGTCTGTCTTCTCATTAGATAAATTGTGAAAAAAACCCCAACAAAACAGTAGAAAGTAACTTCCAAGGTCATTTCTGCATAGAAGGCAACTTGCATTTCACTGCAGTAATACTAGTGTCACCAAAATATTTGTTTTCTTGTAATAAAACATAATAAATACAAACATACACTTGGTCTAATGGGAATTTAAAACTTAAAGAGACAATGTGGGTCATCAAAACAAGTTCTCTGAATCCATGATTAACCTGAAAGGGTCTAAGAAACATATAATGCCAAGTACCACAGAGCACAAAAGATTTTGTATTCTAATATATGACTGAATTCCTTGGGACCAAAGCATTATTTTGACACTCACATATAAAGTCCTCATTATACACATGTATTGTTTTTTAACCCAGAATGGTAAATCAGACTCCTTGATCTCTTGAACACTGCTAACCAAATTTGTCGTATTTATCCTTAATTTTGACATGGATGTCAGATAAAGAAGCTACAGAGTTACTTCTGGTGGTAGCAATTTCACACATGGGAAGAAAAAACGAAAGCATTGTGTATCTCTCATAAGACAGAAGACAAAGATACCTTTTTTGTTTACAAAACCTCTGTATATCCACTGAAAACAGAACTGATAGGACTAAGACATCAATCTCATACTTTTTGCATGACTCCTCTAAAAGTTGCAAGCACCAATCGATTCTCTTTTCCTACATTTATAAAATTTATTTAAAATACAAAGGGGACATCTATCTTATCTTCATTCCATTTTCTCTTAGAAGGGGAAAAAAGTAAAAATAGAACAAGCACAAAAGCCAGAAAGGAATGTACAGCTGTCCCCTCAGATGAAGGTATAAGGAAAATACTGCTGCAGTGGTTATGAGGCATCAGTGGTCAAGGATCGCAAATAAGAGAATCCCCACAGATGACATGACATGACCTAGTCCCCATTGACCAGCACAACTGAGATCAGTAGAAACTGGAATAGATATGCCTGACCTAAAACCCTAAACTAAGAAAAGTTGTCTGATTTATGACCTCCTTATCATTGCCAGTTTTCAGGCCTTAGATCATCCCAGAACATATAAACTAAACAATGCATACATAAACCAAGTCATTTTTAGAGCAGATTAATTCCCACATTTTGAGGGAAATGCAAAGAGCACTGGATTGACATAACACAACTGTTTTCATAGGATTAGCAAAGACTACTTAATCAATGCAAACATTAAAAAAAAAAAAAAGAAGAAAGATCTCTTTGCCTCTTTCCTATAGAGAGAAATCATGCTGAAACTCTGGTTTCACAGAACTACAAAGTCTGTGGTTCAAACGAAATAGCCAAAATCTCTGCCTTTGTTCACCAATCAGGTTTAAATTAGATTATAAGCAGATTGTTTTCAGTCACAGCACTGACTGGCATAAGGAAAAAGGAAGAAGACATTAACATAGTTCTGAATTTAAATACTTTGCACTTACGTAGTGCTCTGTACCCACAGATCTTCAGACACCTCACAGACTGTGAATAACTAGTCTTCTCACCTCCCATTTAAAGAAACAAAAGCAACAATGCTAAAACAAACAGTAATTTGTGAGAGAGCTGAGAAAGGACTTGCAGATAGGTCTCACCTCCAAACTAAACCCCATATTTTGATCAGTTTGGTCCAAAACGGAAATTAAAATACCCATGCCCCACAACTAGAAAATTTAGTTGCAGTATTCCAGAGCCATTTTCAGATTTTTGACTCATTTGCCTAGTCAAGGTCAGTGTTGAAATGAAAATCTGAAAGACTTCTGTTTGAAAAACATCAGAATGTCTTAAGCCAATAATAGATTCAAGAAACAGCTTTAGTTTCCCAGAAGTTGTACTCTCAGTAAAACTGGCAATTAATCTAGCAATGATTTGGGTTGGCCAATTAGCAGTCAAACTTACATTTCATCAGACAGAACATGCTGTCTTCCAGTTGATATGGTAGGGCCCTGGAAAGACTTCTCCTTCATGCTGCTTATTGAAAACAGATCTATTTAGGTTTAAAAAAACCCAACAACCAAACAAAACAAAACAAAAAAACCCAAACCCTTGCTTGCAGTTTCAGCAAATTAACTCAACAGTATTAGCTTCCTTTGTTGAAGCTCCTTGAGCCTATTGGAAACATACATTTTCACTTCACTGGCATTTTGCTGTTCTGCTTGTAAAATTTAGTGAAAAGCTACCTATTTATCTCTGCATGTATATCCACGTAACTTATGTCATTGGCTATTACCAGTGTGATCAAAGTTCCAGGCATGCAGGTTACTGACCTCAAAACACGCAGTTTGAAATCCTTGTTTGACACAATTTGTGTTATCCTCTACGTCAATAGTTATCTGATCTGTTGTCCACTATATTTACAACTGAAAAAAATAAAGAGAATAGAAACTACTACTCAATGCAGTTTTCTTAAGACATTCTCCTGTTTCAGTACAGGAATAATTTCACCTATACTAGCCTGCTTTTTAAGAATAAGGTTGTATAGGTATCTGCAACAAAAATGAATAATTTCTGATGTTATTAGAAACTTAACATCCAGTTTAAGAATCATATTTGAGAAACATTAACAACTCTCTAAAATGTGCCAGACTTTCCTCTTCATTACTTCATCAGAAAATCATTCAGAACTGTTACAATAAAATTGTGTTCCATATTTTCATTGCATGCTGAACGTCCAACATGGAGGTAACATCTGACTTCTTTAGGGAAGAGTGTATGTAGAGCTAAATGACACTAGGTTCCCAGAAACTAGTGATATGAGGTAATAATACAGAGGAAGGACAGGAACAAAGGGAACTGAGAAAGGGTAAGGTGAACCACACATTTGTGTAATAAGAGGCCAGCAATCCCAAGTTTGTGGTCTGTGTTCTCTTTCCATTATTGGCAGGCACTGGCATTAGTTGTGATTTCATCAGATCACAGAATGGTTTGGGTTGGAAGGGTCCTTTAAAGGTCATCTACTCCAACCCCCTGCAGTGAGCCTTCCACCAGATCAAGTTGCTCAGAGCCCAGGGATCAGACCTGCATTGTGATACCACCTTACAAACTGCAACCAAGGAGGAGGAGGAAGGGTGGGGAGAGAAAAAGAAATAAAAGGGAGAGAAAGGGTTACAGCCAGCAATATGGTATTACATCCATCCCAAGCAAAGATGGCATGGATCTTCCCATCATCCCCATATCAATGTTCTCAATAATATTCACCAAACAATTTATTAAGAATTAATAAGAATTTATGAAGAATTCATAGGAATGTTCCCGTGATGAGGCTTTAATAAATTGCAGTTTCTGAATGCAAAAAAATACATACCACATTAGGTTTTTCTTCCCCAAGTTCACCAGCCATTCTTGGTGGCTGCTTTAGACACCCAGTAGCTAGCAACATCATCCACCTGAAACTGAAAACAAAACATCAGATAAGAAAAAAAAATGGCATGTGTAAGACAACCTCAAGCAGCGCTGTGGCATAATTTGCAGGGTATAGCTACATTTGTTACACCTGAAATCAAGCCTCATGTTTGTTTGTAACAGAAACAGCCATCTGACTAAAACAATAATAAAACTATAGCATCTATTTCTGAGTTATTTGTCTTGGATAATTAATGTGCCAAGAACATGAGTCACTCAGTTACAAATTAGTTAGAGAATGACACATTTCTAACTTTATACTAATATTATCCTTAAAATAAAAGGATTCCTCCCTTTTCCCTAAATAGTTGTATGTTTTCACACTGACAAAATTGGCTTTATATAGAATATTTGGGTTAATTGTTGGAATAATTATCTTCATTCATTATAAATAATGCCCTTCACCCAGAAAGATCTTACAGTGCTTCATAAATGTTTCTGTATTCTTTGGTGCACCCATATATATGATGAAGCATGGCAGCATGACAGTATGTGGCAACACTGTACAAAAGCACCTGACAGGAAATGCAGTTAGATCCTATAATCTGTTGAAAGAGCAAAGGGAAATTCAGATACACAAAACTGAATTACTAACAATGGCACTTTGTCATTTACATATCAGTTTTTGCAAAATGGGGTTGATTCTGACTAGAGGGTGAGATCAGCAAGTGCTTGGTAATATTAATAATTTCAGTGGAAACCTTTCAGTTTCTTCAGATTTCAGCTGAGAAAACTTTCAGTAGGGAAGCCTGGCCTATTTCAGAACACTGCTTATCCTGAGCTGCAGAATGTTTTGACAATACCAGTCAGGGCACCATCAAACTGAGAACTGTATATTGAACTACCTTTGGAAAGACTCACTCTCTAACTCTGCAAGTCTGGACGTGCCCAAAGCCTGCAATCCAGGCAGCCACCTACATATTCAACTCCTTACTGAAGAACTGCCAAAGATGCACCTTTCCAAGAAATTTAGCCAATCTAAGACTGCCTAACAGAAGAGAAGCAGCCCTCACCTTTTGTCCCATCGCTATTTCTGCCTGCTCTTCTGCTGTCCCCGCACCTGTTTGGCCATGTAGATCTACTTGCTAATTTGGCTGAAAACAATTGTATAAGAATGTGTTTAAAAACTAAGCTGCTCATTAATCCACTCTTTGAGAAGCAACTGAAACTTTAAGAGTTTTCACCATCTTTCATCTGCTGTTCCACTTCCAGTGAAGAAGACTGTTTCTCTTCAAGGACTGCAAAGAGCACCGTAGTCCAATTGCATGGCACAAACACAGGCCCTTCTTTTCAGGACTATGATTTAATTCTCTGCAGGATGGATGTCTAGCATGCATTATGCTCCCTGCCTTCTGTTCTTCCTACAGGATGGGCAATGTCCAGCCAGAAATACTAATAAAACATGAACTTTAAAAAAAAAAAAAAAAAAAAAAAAAAAAAAAAAAAAGAGCTCAGACCAAAACAGGAAATGCCCTGGGCCATGTGCTCTTGTCAAAGAACCATTACTTTCAAGTCCTTTAAAGGTAAATCACTGGTTAAAAAATTTGTTCTATAGAAAGAAAACAAAGAAAATTGTTCATTCCTTGCCCTTTTACCATGCTGTAGGATAGGCGTGTCACCCAGTTTTGATATGTAAACTAAGAGGCTAGTGATGAAAGCAAGGTTTTTCCAGAGACCTGTTTGAGTTATGGTTATATTGCTTAGCTGTACCATGTAGCATAACTGCATTTCCAGAATAAGAATGTAACTTAGGCCTGAAACTATTCTGAGTATTTCTCTCCACTGGCTCTACAGGCAGCCCAAGTTAAAACATCTGAAGGTCAGTGGCGTGACTATCCCACTCCAATTGCGTCTTCACGTGAGTTCAAGGAGAAGCCCCAAGTGCCCAAAGCCATGTGACATTCTGAGGAATGGTACATAATGTCAGAGAACAGCACTAGTTTCTGAGGTCAAGACAGACAATTGAGACTTGCCAAGAATAAAAGAGGCTCTGTCTTTGGTGTCAGAGGCAGAAAGATGAGTAACACTACACTGAAATACTGTAACGGCTACACTGTAACATATCCTGCTCCTTGGATTGAGCCCAGGTTAAATGAGCAGTACGCTTCTTGCTCTTCAACCACATATTTTTGAGACACAAAAGTGTCCAGTCTTCCGGCTTCTACACAGAATTTTTATACATATGTACACACAGCCCCCCTTTACTGAAAATCTTTCCGTTTCTTCAGCTATCAGCTGAAGGATATACATATCTGATATATATTTAGATATATCTTGGTATCTTAGCCAGTTTCCCTATTTCAGAATTGCATTACTCTAGATGTGCATTGACTTCATGTTCCAATTCATTTATCTTGTTAGTTTCTAGTAAGACGACAGAACAACAGTTGAGAATGTAATGATTAACATAACGTCTTTGGTAAAATTTTCTGGGGCTGTTCTGAGGGCTCTGGGATCATTACACAGTTATTTACAGCCTGTATTTTATGTAACACTACAAAAGAAGAAACAGTATTCTCAAAAAGTAATCCTAAGGATTAAAGCTTTAATTTCTTACACTATGAAGAATTTCCATAAGCAGTCTAGAACTAAAATAAAACTTCTGAAACCTCAATTGAAATGAAACTCAAACATATGTTTCATTTTAGGAAAGTCAATCCTGAGATTTTACCTTTAAATTATGGTGACTCATGTTGGTATTTATACAGCTATGTGGATGATTGAAAAAGAATCAACAACACATGGAGAGAAAGAAAGTTTTACTAATAAGATTTGGAATTAATATCCAGCCCTTAACATGGAGGTTACAAGCTAACACACTTTCTGCAAATAAAATAGTTAACATCATGTATGGAAAAAAGTGGCAACAGGCCCAGTCCCAGACCTGGAGCTAAAAAGACATTATGTAAATATTTGCAGAACTTAGGCATAGGTTTAAAAAAAAAAAAAAAAAAAAAAAAAAAAAAAAAAAAAAAAAAAAAAAAAAAAAAAAAAAAAAAAAAAAAAAAAAGAGAGAGAGAGAGACGCATTTCAGGGAACCAAACAAAAACTGGACAATCAGTTCAAATACCCTTGATGAAATACAAGCAGCATGTATAAAAAAACATTTTCTGAAGTAGCTAGTGTCCCTGGAATATATCTGTCTGTCTGCATCAACAACTCCATTTTTATATTCAAAGTAAATAAGGACTTGAAATCCATAAGAGAACTAAGATGCAAGATCCTGGCTATGTGAAAACAGTGGCAAGACTCACACTGACTTCTCTAAGTACAGGATTCAATTTATTATCCCTGCTGTAGAGCCATTTCTAACAATATGTCCTCAGACATCAGTACCATGTTGACTAGGGGGGAAGAATATTACACACCTATTCAATACCAACCATCAGTCTTCCAGCTTGTGGATTCTGCCAAAGGTTCCAATTATGTGATTACCAGTAGCTCAAAAATGCCTGGTTTACATGACTCAGCATGATCAAAATCTAAAGTTGAGACAGTCTACTGGGTCTAGTTGAGATGGAGTTAATTTTCTAGGGCACATCACAAATGCCTCAGAAACTGTATTTAACAGCCAGTTCTATGGAAAAGACATCTATGCAGACTTGTTCTTAAAAATAGCAAGACAGCAAATAATTTTAGAGTAGTCATCTTTTCTCACATAAATACAGTTTCACAAAAAACCCCACTTTTGACTGTTTATTTTTAAACAATTGTTTTATTATTCACAACTCTTATCTTAAACACCTTATAACTAACTACACTATTCACTACATGACTATGAATCAGTCAGACAAAACAGCTGATACATTTATAGGACAAATACTTGTGATACAATGTGAAAACAGTTCTTACCATTTTCTTCAACGGAGGCTACTTTTGCTGTTATATTGACTAAAATGATATTGTGTTGTTTGGCCGGATCAGATGACTCCTGTCTTTGGCCCCTTTCAGCAAGAAGGAAGCAAAATACTTAGCCATCACTAGTGGTCTTATAGCATCTGTTGCCAGAGTTACAGAAAGACTCTAGAAAAGCCAGAAGAAAAAAAAATAAGTAGATTTTTTTTTCCCCTCCAGTTAGTAAAGCTTCAGTTTGTTTCGGTAGTAAAACATAAATATATATACATACTTATACAAAATATTTCTCACTTATTATTCATCTGGACAGGCTACTAAATTTTACTCCAGACTGGCAGTTCAAATGAGTAGGGTGTATCACAGAAACAATTAAGAAACATATTTTATTACCATCTATGCAGCGATGAATTTAAGCCTCCCCGATGTTAAGAATCCCACTATATCAGGAAAGCGTGAGTACAACTCTCCTAACAATCCTGCTTTGAACAGGCACACTAATACTGAAAAAATTAACTATATTACTAATGCCTCAGAATATCCAAGCCATTCACTTGCTTTAATTGCTAGAGCCAGTATAGAACACTACTACTATGAGGCACTTAGTTTCACATGCTTATTAAAGGGCTGTTTGAATTAAAATAACCTGAGAACCTAAGCAAACTCATACAGCTGGCAAGCATAATGATCCAAGACACACAATTATGTCTTTAGGAATGTTTTAAGCCTGTTGATGAGAGGTAGAAGGTTCTGATTTCAAACGGCGAGATGTGATCTTCAAAACTGTGATTTTTTAACATGACCACATTACAGAGAATAATCAATTTCGAAAATTTTTGTTTAATTACAAGATTAAAAGGTTGGTTACAGCTGAAATGATCTCTTCAGCTCATCAGAGAATTATGCAATAATTCAAAGAGGACAGAAGGTATAACCAGAGGCTTGAGGGAGAAGCAGGAAGAAACAGCAATAGTTTATTTTTGTGTCAATTACACTCTTTCCAAAGACTAAGTCTTGAATTACTGAACAAAATACATCTCAATAAATATATTTCAAATCTTCTCCTATGTAAGACAATACAGCTCCTGCTCAAGGAGTAATACTATGTTTGCCATACTCAAGTTTCCAAATGAAGCTATGAAGATTTAAAAGCAATATGCTGAGCACATGTAGCACATTTCAATTACACAAAACACTGACATGGGACCAGGTGGCCTCACTGAATGAGAGGCACACACATGGCAGTACCTAAACAACCCGTCTTAACACAACCATGTCTCCAGCTGTGAGCTCCCTGTCTCTTCTCTGCAAATTACTTTTTAAACAATCATGATCACAGAACACAGGGAACCCCAACATCTTACTTGCTGGAGTAAGCATCAAATCCCAAGTCCAGCACCAGGCACTAGGGCTTGCCTCCAGCTACCCATTAGCAATCCCCTCCTTCCTTGTCAGGCTCCTGGCTGGTATCTCACGCTGGCATGTGCTCCAAGCCCCCTCTGCGCCGGTGGGTCTGTGACTGATTTTCCAGACTGCTTTTTACACTCCCAGAGCGCCTCAAGGGAGCGGCCTTGCAACCAGCCAAAAGCTCCTTCCAGCGACAGCTTCCTCCCACCTCCCCCGAAATCCCACGATACTCAGTTAACCAACTGACCCACACAACAGCCGCAGCCCGGCCACCTGCCTTGCTGCGGTGGCTGGAGGCACTCGGGCCTCCGCGCTGTCACCTGCTCCCAGGGCAAAGCCTCCCCAGCCGGGGAGCGCCCACGGCCACGCCCGGCTCCCCCAGCAGCCCCGGGGGTCGGCGGAGAGCGAGCAGGGCCGGGAGGGCCCACCGGACGAGGCCCAGGCAGTAACTCTGGCCAGCGCTGCCAGCCTGACGCTCCGGGCCGCGCCACCTTGTCTCCTGTAATTAATCTGGCATGCGTTCATGTCTGAAGGAAGAAACGCTGTGCCAGGCAACTTACACAACGTGAATACAACTTACACAACGTGAACATTTGTTTGCTTTCAGGTGACCGCCTCTGCGCTGCTCGGTTCACGGGAAAGCTTGAACGTATGCATGCTAAAGCACAAAAATCAGACTGACAAACCCAAACCATTTTTCTCTTAAGTTTGTGACCTTAAAGCTAGTCTTGCTGTTTCAGATAATGCAACACCAACTGTAACAGAAAATTAAAAGATGTTTTAGGAGGGATGAGCAAGAAACAAGCACATAGGTAAAGAATCAAGTCAGCTATAGAAAAACGATGTTTAGCAAACTGGAAAATGCGAGACTGAAGAAGTAGCTCATTGCTTAAAAGATGATAAAGGAAAACATACCTATATTACTACAGAAAAATAAGCAAACAAACAGCCTGCAAAGTCATGAGTTCATAAAATCAGCTGTATATGCATTCGAAATAACGTCACCTGAAGGCAACTGACGGGAGCGGGAAAGTGAGGGTACCACTACACAGGGTCAAAATAAAGGAAGTGTGAAATGCATCCACAGGACTGTGCAAATAACAAGATAAATGACAAGCACTGCCCTGAAAGACAGGGGTGAAAAGGGGCTGATATGGCAGACTCCCAAAAAGACAACACGACCACCATTTTCCTCCAAGAGAAGGAGCGGGAGCTTTCTCGCCAGTCAGCTCCAGAAGCAGCCTGCAGAAGGACGGGAAGGCAGCACTGTCAGCGCATGGGGACGCACAGCAGGACCAGGAGTGCCAAGGAGAAACTGAAGTACTTTGTTAATTCCCTGGGAAAGGTGAGTTGAGGTCAAAGACTCTGAAGCCAGTTCTGGTTTGGCTGCTGCTCAGAGGCACTGAAGGATGCTGGGCCACGTCCCAGCAGTGTCTCGAATTCCTTCTGACAGCAATGTAACAGCTAGCTGAGATATGCTGTCTCACGGGGCATCATCTCCTCACTCAGATGAGTAGACTATCCACAACTTTTGAATTCTGTCCCAAATACAATGAGCATAAGTTTTTAAGGGTAATGGGGAGAGTTGAAACAAATAATTTATAAAAAAATCTTTTCGCCTTGGGGAGTGGCAACCTTGCTCTACAAGTTACAGGGAATTTGAAAAGAAACATAATTCAATTTCAGGGGCGAATGAGTTAACAGTTTTGGCAGCAGATATTTTTGTTGCAACTGGCTGTCCTTGCACAAACCACTTTAAGGAGAATATATTGGTGGAAAGCCATAAAGGTTATTTACATAGATGGAGTTTCATCATCTCTCACTCCAAAACAGGCTGGGTTGGTTATGCTGATCCAATGTTTTCTTCATCATGGTTTGTGTGAGGCTAGGAACACATGTTAGATTATGTTTTAGTTTGCTTTTTTAGTATGCTGATGGTAGTCCTTTGAGATACTAGTTTAAATTATGCAGCATGTGCAGTATTATAAAAACAGTTTCAGAAATCTAATATTCAAACAAAACCAAAATACTGCTTGTACTATGAGCTTTATTATGCCCCAAATTATCAAGAACAATTTTCCGCAGAAAACAGCTCCCAACCTTTTTAGAAATATACCTTGCAAAATATTCTGAGATCTTAAGTTTTCCTTTCCAACAAGTGGAAGAGAGCAACTTTCAGGTTTGCTCCCAGGAGTTAATTTTTCCCTTTCTTTGAGAGCCATTCTCAGTCCCCTCCTGGTATGAAAAAGGTGGTTTGGCATTAGATTAGTTCAGTAGTTTGAATTCACTGTTCTGTTCACGATAGAAACTAAGATACTTTTTAAAAAGTTACCCTAGGTCTTAAAGAATGTCTACAAGAGCTTTTCAGATTTGCTTAGCAAGCCATTTCAAATTCAAAGTTGCATAATTTTCTGCTGTTAAAACAGACTAACTCTTGCAACATGGCCTGCATCTGAACTGAAATCAAGTATGCATCTTTTACTGATAGGACATAGCCTCTGTTTAAAGAAATATAGAATTTAATCTTAAAGACAACCTCATCAAAGCAGCTGATACAGAATCTGGGTAGAATTGTTCTTTTACAGAATGCTTGCACTAGCTGGCATTCTTTTATTCAAATGAAAGACAAACGTCTGATTTGGGTAGTTACTGACTACTTTCAAGTTACTTTTCCTTTTATTTCAATTTAAAACAGGCAGACATTCCTTATTAAAGTTCAAAGAATTCCTGTCTGAGTCTAAAGAGAAACTTATGGTGATTTTTTTTTAACCAAAACCTGTACATTGCCATGCTTTGATGTTCTGGAAAAGGATGATCTGTTTGGCATTATGACACTATTTTGAAAAAAAAAAAAAAAAGCCAAAGGATTTCTCTCATTGCTGTTTAAGAAATTAAATGTCTATCATGCAAACCTGGTACCAAACAATAATTTCCACCTGAAGAAGGTTTTAAACAAAGATACCTTACTAAGTGTTTTCCACAGCTGTCACTCTGTCAGCATTGTAACCCGGGGTGAGGAACAGGCACACCCTGAACTTAAAACCTGTTTCCCAATTCTGCTGATCCCTGCTCTGATATAGGGCATCTGCAGCTTGGGCAGGTTACCTGCCTCTCCCCTTTCACTACCTGCAAACAGTGATTATCCTGTTTATACACAGATTGCAAAGCAACAGCCTGCCTCTCGGCCTGCCATACACCTGTGGAAATAGCATCACTCTAATCGCCCAGAGTATCGACAAGCTTGAACTTACATACGTCCTTCTGCCAGACCTGAGGGAGGCAAGGCCCGGGCACTGCAGACGGCAGGTGAGGGCAGGCCCGACGAGGCCAGGGCGCCTTCCCGTGGCGGTCGAGGTTCTGCTACCGCTGAGGGGGGCAGGCCCTGACGGCTCCGGATGCGTGAGATACACAAGTCTCACTAAACGCCCCCTCATTGCCCACCTCCTAGCAAAACCCAGCCGCCGCCTGCGAGGAAACCTGGCCCGGCCCCGCCCCGCTGGACCCGCCCCACCAAGACTACACTTCCCGTCGAGCCTTTCGCCGCAGCAACATCCGTCCTCCCAGGAGGCCGCGCGGCGCGGCGCACTGCCATTGGTGGGATTTGAAAAGAAGCCGCGGCCGTGCCGGTTGCGCTGTGCCGGTGAGCGGCGGCGGTTGCTCGGATACGCGGGAGAAGCGGAGCGAGGCTGCGGCCGCCGCTGCCTCCCCTCGGCGGCCGGGCTCGCTCAGCGTGGCCTAGGCTCCCAGGTAAGCCTGGGCGGGCTGCGGGGCTCTCGCTTGAGGGAGGCGAGCGGCAGGCGGTGGTCGCGGGCTGGGAAGCAGCGTGGATGGCCTTCGCGGCGGGCGGTGCTGAGGCCTTTTCCCCTTTTTCCCCTTGCTCTTCCTTGCTGCGATCGTGGTTACTACCGTTACGGTGGGCGAAAAGTCACGGCGGGGAAGGGTGTGAAAACTCCTCGGTACCGCCGAAGGGTGTGCGAGTCGCGGGCAGCGCCCGGCCCGGGGCCGTGACGCTGGCAAAGCCATGCGGCGGTGTCCCATGAGAACGGGAAACAGGGTAGGGGCTTGAAGAGAAAGATTGGTGTTTACAGAGGGAAAAATTTTCTTTAAAATTGTTTTAAGTGTAAGGGCTGATGTTGTTCTGGAGAACTAGTCTTATGAGGAGCGGCTGAGGGACTGGGGTTGTTGAGTGTGGAGAAGAGGAGGCTGAGGGAGACCTCATTGCTTTCTACAGGAGCCTGAAAGGAGGCTGTAGTGAGGCAGGTGTTGGTCTCTTCTCCCAAGTAACTAGCGATAGGGTGAGAGGAAACGGCCTCAAGTTGCGGCAGAGGAGGTTTAGGTTGGATGTTAGGGAGCACTTTTCTTCACAAAAAGAGTGATCAGGCCCTGGAACAGGCTGCCCAGGGAAGTGGTGGAGTCGCCTTCCTTGGAGGTGTTCAAAGAACGTGTAAATGTGGCACTTCAGGATGTGGTTTAGTAGGCATGGTGGTGTTAGGTTGACAGCTGGACTTGATGATCTTGGAGCTCTTGTCCAACCTTAAAGATTCTATGATATAAGCCACAACACTATCGTGTGTTTGTGAGCCTCTTTTACCCTTTCTTGTGCTGCCTGACAGTGCTACAGGCTATGTGTGTACAGTGACCACCCTTTGCTGTGTGTGTCACTCTGGATCTCCTTCTCTTAGGGTGTCTGCAGCTCTAAATTCTATTGTTGCAATAAGCAGTTGTAGTAACGTATCCCAGTATACAAGTACCTTGTAGTAGCTACAGCCAGGTGATATACCTGTTTATACCAGAATATCTAAGGTACAGTGCTGTATGATACAATGTGGAGACAGATGGACAGTCTGCATCTTGGGTTTTGCATGCTGTCAGTGGTTGAGCCTTACTGTTTTGAGTGCTGTGCTCATGTGAACACTCAGCTACAGCTTTGCATACAAGCTTGATATTTGTCTTTTCCCCTTGTGTAAAAAGGTACAGAATGAGAACATAGTCTTGACAAGCTTATATTTAAAGCGACTGAAATGTCAGTTACCTAACAAATATGTTTCCTGATAAGAATTTTGCAGTGCAACTTTGTGTAACTCATGAGTAAGACTTCTAGATTGTGACAGCACAGGTATGTTTCTTTCAAAGTTAACAGCTTATTCGTGAGTCAGTGTTTGTTCAAGCTCTGATAATATTTCAGGCCAAATTTTTCCTGATTTTAAAACAGTTGCCTGACAAAATAAAACCTGCAGATCAGAAGAAACAAAGTAAACATTGTGAATAATTGCCCCAAAATAACTATTTATCAGATCCTGCAGAGATAACTATGAAGTCTGGATTACTCTTGCAGTGAACTTTTCTTTTTAATGGACACTATAATGGGATGATGGGGAAGTGGAACAATACAATTGCCTCTCTAAAAATTAATCTTCCTTTCAGTCATGGTTTTTAGCAAGGTTGTGGTATACACGTAAGGCTTTTCACTGGTAAGCAGTTGCTTTCTGTTGAAAGAAGAATAGCTGTTCTTGTTTCATCGTGATGCAGACCCTTTTCACAGGTATCAGCAGTTTGCTATCTAAGTTATGAATACAGTGAAGAACGCTTTCACCTTTAAGAAATTGTAGCTATCTGTCTTAAATTGACTTGTCTTCTAAAGGACTTAAGAAGCTGTATGTTGTGTGATCAGAGAGCAGAAAATAATTTTATCTTGCAGGATGGAACCGACTCTGGATAAAGAGGATTTTTTCAGACCATCCTATATTGCTAGTTTTGAGCCTCTAAGAACAGGACCAGTAAATGTGGAAGATATTAAAACAGATCTTTCTGGTGAATTTTCTTTGGTTTCTTCAAGCTCAGACACAAGCCAGGTAAGAAATCTTTGATGTTTACATTGTTTGGGTGTGTGTATATATTTATATATATAAATATACATATAAAATATAAATAAGCTTAGTCCTTTCATCAATAAAAACAATCTGAATTTTACAGAGAAGGTAAAATGCATCTTTCATATGTTTCTAATTTGAAGGAGATATACAATATTAGACTGAAGTTGTGTGGCACTGCATTGGCACCTTACTGGGTGCATCTGTCTTGTGTAAATGAAGGTAATGGCCAGTTTATAGATGCTTACCTGTAGATTGGTCTTGTGGGTTTCATTCTAGATCTCTAGTTGACCTGAAGGTAGTGCGTATGTGCTGCATGATTATCATGATTATTGTCTCTAAGTTATCACAGTGAACTCCTTCAGGAACTTCTCTAACTTTTTTTTTTTTTTTTTTTTTAACTGAAGAGGACCAGCTTGGACTCTAAGGCACACATACAAGTTTGGCTGCGTATTAGGCCATTTACATCACTGGAAAGAGAGAATGAATTGCAGGTGTGATGACATTTATTTAGTTTAAAAATACTTTAAATGTATGGGTGAGGCAATGGTTTGGTATGGTGTTTGGGGTTTTGTGTAGGTTTGTTTGGGTTTTTTGTTTGTTTTGTTTTTCCTTGTAAACTGAGCTCTTAATACTCTTGCCTGCATTGCTTGTGCTTACTTTTAACAGAACTGTATTTCACTTGAAGACTCAACAAGCATCATACTGAAGCCCCCGAAAAGCTCTTTGAGTCGACTAAGTGAAAAAACTGCTGGACAAATGTTGCAGAAGTTCACATTTTCACAAGTAAATGAATTGTCATTAAATGTTTTAACTTATTGCTGGAAAAAGTTGTTTAACTTATTTAATATGAAGCAAACTAGATTTTTAAATTGTCAATAGTCTTAAAGATTATAAACATATAGAATTTTAAAGATTCTCTAATGATTGCTTCAACAAAATAAAGATGTTTCTTGGTAATGCTCAGGTGTTTGGACCTGAAACAACTCAAGAAGAATTCTTTGAAGGTACCATGAAGCAACCAATGCAAGATTTCTTAGCTGGATATAATCGTCTTATTTTTACATATGGTGTTACAAATGCTGGGAAAACCTACACATTCCAAGGTATAAGTAGAAATGTATTCTCCTTCAATAAACTTTCTTTATTTTAAAGTGAGAATTACTTCTAGCAGAAATACTATAACTTTTCCCTGTATTTAAACTGTAGGCCCTATATGTTGGCTTCTCTTGGATATTAATAAATAGCCTTTGAAAGTCTCCTTCCAAAACAAATGTCAGTAAGCTGCCAACAGAGTCACTGGTAAAGTGCACATAAAAATATAATTGTATTGCTTTGTAATAATTATATTGCTGTAATAATTAAAACCAGGTGCATGTAATGGTTTTTCCTCCAAGTATCAAGAATGTCAAGGAGGAGGGAGAGTTAAGAAAACACATTATCTTTATATCAGGATGTGAGAAGTGTGTAAGTCACTCTACACTAGACTAGCATTTTGTTGTTTTTATTATAAAGGTCATCTTCCTCTTACATGCACTGTATTCAAATAAGGAATAGTATTTGAGTTTGTTTCAATTATTATAGGCAGAGAATAAGCATTTTGAAACATGCTTGATTACTTCCAAGTGTTCCTGTCCTATGTCAAGTTTCTGAGCTCAGTAGTATCCTAGGAAACCTTGTCTCCTGATGCATTGTTTCAATACTGGTAAAGCTCAGTACCTTTTCTGGTCAGATGATGTCGTTCTCTAATTATTTCTCAAAGCATTTTTAACAAAAGAGGTGAGTTGATTCACCTGGAAACAGTCTCCTATAATGAAATGGTAGTTTTAGATGATATACTACTTATTTTATACACTGAAGTAGTAGAAAGACAATGAGCCTTGTGCCATATGAAACTGATCTTTATTGAAGTGATATTGTCTTCTAAGTAGTTATGATCCACCAGCAGTTTTTTAGGACTGGCCGTTGTTTGCCAGTGGCTGTAACTTTGTTCGTAGTAAGTTGAATTATAAATGGCATTACAACAAACAAAAAATGATTAGAGAACATCTGAAGAGAAACTAACATGATGCAACAGTACTTTAACTTAATATGTTATTTGTTTATTAGTTTGGTGTTTGAGTGCCAACCAGACTTTACATAGGTTCTGATGTAGGCAACACAGTTAGTGCTGTAACCAGTAAAAGCCCATCTGTCTCAGGAGTAGGAGAAACTGTCAGAGGCTGGAAGATGATTCTGTCAGAGCCTGAGACAGGGCAGTAGATTCTCTTCCACTCTTCTCTCTGTCCCCTTCTCTCTGGTTTAGAAATCAAAGTTAAGTGAACCCTTTTAAAACTTTTATCTGGATTCAGAAAGATCAAGAGTGCACTGAGACTTTTATTTGACTTCTTTTTGCCTTTCGGGTGTGAAAGTGGTATGCTCTGAGACAAGAGTCAGGGACAGGGAAAGGATTGAGTCTTCATAAGGCTTCTAGAACTTTTTGTAGAGTTTGTGGAACTAGTACAGGACTGCAGCTGAGATCAACCATCGGTTGTACCTCAAGATTACTTCCTTGAGAGAGAAAGTGAGTGAAGGCAGCCTATGAAATGTGATGGGAAAAACTGTGAATCTCTATTAAATGTCTGTTAGTAGCGGTTTATTTGTTTGCTTGTTCCTTAAGGCTAAGCTTATGCAGTATACCCTGGCAGTTTTTGTTTTGTTATGCCTGTTACTGTCTAAGGGGTAGAGCATGAGCTGTTGCTGAAAGCCAAATACCTTGAATACAAAAAAAAAAAATGCTTCGTGCTGTAAATAGCCTCCAAATTCCTCATGTGTGCCTTGAGATTAGAATTGCTTACATTTCTGTCTTCATTTATCTGTTTACCTTGTTCACAGTAGTAATTGGGATCTTTCTTTTGTATGTGCTTTCAGGGACAGAAGATGATGTTGGTATTCTGCCAAGGACCATGGATAGGTTGTTTAAAACTATTCAAGGAAAGCAATACACAGCAATGGACCTCAAACCTCATCGGTGTAGAGATTATATAAAGCTCACTAAAGACCAAGTGAGAGAAGAAATTGCTATTAAAAATTCAATACTTCGCCTAACAAAAGAGGTAGAGGAGCACTTCTTCCTATATTGATGAGTACACACATCTTTTGACAGCTCAGTGTTGCCTTGTTCATTTTTCTATGGGAAGAGACTAACTGTGTTTAAGCATGTGCCTATTTGCTGTCAGCCAGCTATTCAGATTAGTAGTAAGGTGAGAAATAGAGTCGATGAATCCCATTCCCCTGTGGATTTTTGTCTTGCAGCTAAATACTTGATAGGATGTAAACTCTACGCTTGTGTTGTGGGTGTGTTTGTGGGTGGTTTTTTTTTTGGTTTTTTTTTTTTTGGTTGGTTTTTTTTTTTTTGTGGGGGTGTTGTGTTGGTTTTTTTGTTTGTTTGAGTTTGTTTTTTATCCCTGTTGCTTGGGCACCTAATAACTTATCCTCTAGGGTTACTGGTGCTTAATAAGGACTCAATGCAAATAGTCTCTTCAGCTGTGGGGATGCTTAAAGGAGTACACCTACAAACAATTTGCTGTATTCTCGGTGTACTTGAAAGAAATTACTGTTTTTGAGGTTGTTCCCCTCTTCCAATTTGTCAAATACCCTCAAAGGAAAGAAAAAAAAAAATTTTTTTAAAACACCAGAACTATAAAGCCAGGTTTGTAAAGATTTGAATTAAAATGGGTTTCTGCTGAACTTTAAACAGATCACTGTTGAGCAGTCAAGAAATACACTTCAGTTTTATGAGCTGCCTGCTTCAACAGAGACAAGTTTGGGTGGGTGTTGTGTATGTGTAAAGCTTAAATGTAAAAGTTTTGATTACATTAAATATTTAACTATTTCAGGAACTCCTATATGGAATCTCAGCTTTATATGATATATACTCTTGACAAAACAAAAAAAAACCCCACAACAAAAACAAACAAACAAAACACAAAAAACAAAACACAAACCGCAAAACCACACTTGTTTTTAACATCTGTTTCCTCTCTTCAAAATCAGTATACTGATTTTGGAAGATGAGTTGCACTTCTTGGCTAAAAATCCCGAACAAAACTAAGACTGGGAATGGAGTGTATGTATATGAAGCTTATAAGGTCTAGCTGTAGAGATTTTGGTTTACTTTTTTACTTGTTTGTTTTTTGTTTTTTGGTTTTTTTTTTTTTGAGCTCAGCAGAGGAAAATTCTTCTTTCTAACACCTAGGCTTTATTTTAACTGTGAAAGGCTTCTACAGCCTACATCCTGAAGCAATAAGTCGCTCAATTTAAGTGAGCGAGTATTCTCATTTACCTCTGTTTCTGAGAGCTGACCTAGTATAAGCCGTAAGATATGGAATCCTGAATTTGCAAAATACCAATTAGAAAAAAAAAAAAAAACCAGAACTCTCTAGATTCACCAGATTTAAGTGTAATGTGTAAACTGCAACCGGACTCCTGCAAATCATCCTGTTGAATCACCCTATTTCTGTGTGGGCTTCTACACCTCTATTTTTTTTTTTCTGTGGCAAGTTTTCTTGTGGTTCAGCAAGATGAAATGCTATCTACTGTGATTGGGCCTGATGTAAAGGAAGTGTCAGGAATGAGTATTGAGGTCAGAACAACCCTTTCAATAGGAGTGTACAGGTGCATTAAACTATGCATGATGTATAGCCAGTATCTTTGCATTGGCATATTGCAACTACACTGTATTCCTAGTACGGTGATAAAGCTCTTATGAAAGTAACTGGTGGTGTACTGGTAATGTACTGTCAACAATATATCTTAAAATCTCTGTTCTCTTTTGTAGGTAGACCATCAAAATACCACTAACAACAAAGCACCAGTTGATTCTAAGGGTATGTTTTATATTAAAGAATTGCAACTAATGCTGGCAAAGAAGCTTTCTTAAGGTCAATAACTGACTTCTGGCCTATGGTAATAATAAAATGCCAACTTGGCATTTTTATATGCCTGTGAATTGGAGAGTGAGCAAGTTAAATGGTCAGAAAATGCAAGGATAGGATTGTTAGAAGAATACCTGAACAGGCATTAAATGAGAGGAAACTATAGCAAGGAAAAGTACTACTTACACTATGGGCCCTAGAGGTATACTGACATCCTTTTAGAATACCTGTATGTAATTAGGTAAGCCTAATTCTAGAATTTAAAAACTACCTAAACACTAGGTTTGCTTTAAAAAGTCAGACTGAAGTGTACTTGTCAGTTTAATTCTTTGTCTTCTAAAGGTGTTGAAGAGACTCAAATAATTCTAACCAAGCTGTATGTGTCTGATAGAATTTGCAAGTGGAAAAGGAAGTGGTGGAGTAGGTGCCTCTTGCAAATATGTAGGGTAAATATGTGCCTTCCAGATATAAGAGAAAGGGGTGGGAATTTCAATGGATTGTTGTCTGGAGTAAGTGGGTTTTAGAAGGCTGTGGTAATGTAAATTTTAATTTACTAATTTTTAAAATTAAATTCACTTTACTAGGCCTGTATTGACTTGTAATACTCTGTACTTGGCAGATTTGGAAGAACTCTTAAAAGACTCGGAACAATCTAGCACAACTGTGGAAAATTATGTGAAGTTTTCCGTTTGGGTTTCATTTTTTGAGATTTACAATGAATGTTTTTATGATCTACTGGTTCCTATATCAAGTGACAAGAAAAGAAAAACACTACGCCTTGCCCAAGACGTCAAGGGATGTTCTTATGTAAAAGGTGATTAGAATACCTTGCAAATTGCCAAATGTGTAATTTGAAGAGTCAGTCTTCCTGTAATAGTGTTTCTTTCTAGATTAGAAAACTCCTAACTACATTCACTGTGGTACTAGAAAGGTGTACCTTGAGTATGAAAGACAACAATCTACATACAAAGAAGTACTTGTACCTTGAATAGCATTTTCCCTTTATTCTTGACTATAACTCTTAAAGCCTGTGTGCACTCCACAACCTTGATATTTCTTTGAAATGGGAGAAATATTGTAAACACCTGACAAATTTGTTAGTGGTTCAGTATTTTCCATTTTGTTAAAAAAGGATTCAAAAAGTTCTTAGTTATGGTTATAATTGGCTCCTTAAGTTGTGGTGGGTTTTTAGTGTTTTCCGTAGAGAAACGGACTTCAGAAAATATGTGAGAAAGTTCAGTCTGATACTACAAATCACATTTTAGAGTACTCTAGCTTAATCAAACCTGTGATGTAATTTGTTTTGGGTTGTGGGAGTGGGGAGTTAACAGAACTCAAAATAACTGTTCAATATTTGTTTCTGGCCATGGAAGAAAACAGGTTTCAAATCCTAATTTGATTTGTTGCAGGTTCTTTAAGCAATCAAGACACCAATTCTAGATTACAGACACTTTTTTAAGGTGTTTGGGCTGCTGCTTTTATCTTTCATAAGCCAAACTATAGATTCAAAAAGCTGAACTAGACATAAACCTAACTCCATCATTCCTTCAAAGACCAGAAAATGTGTGAAGTAGGAGATTAAGCTATGCTGCAGCATAGCTTAAAGCAGACTTTTTTTTTTTTTTTTCTAATAAAACTTGGAAGTGTAAGGCTGTTCCTGATGTTATTGAGGAAAACCCGTTAATGATTTTCTTGTTGGTTACTGGTATTTCTGCTGGTACAATTTTAGTGACCTCAAGTTTAACAGAAGCCATAATGTTCATTTTATAAGTTCTATTAGTAGGGTTGTATGTACTTACTGTAGCACATATGAAGATGACATACAGTCATCATACTGTAGACAAAATTCTTTACTGATCTTTTTCAGTTTATGGCTCTGGAAGATGTTCAGATGATTCCTCTCCCCCCTCAAGTTGTAGACTAAAACAGAAAATGTCCAAGTAGAATTCTGCCTTGATGAATTTGAACGTAGGACTTTCATACCTGTATTAGACCCTTGGATGGAACATATTTTAGTGTGCTGATAGGATGAAATGATGTGATATACTTGACCATACTTTCACATGGAAGGAGGAATCTTGATCTTATTTGTCATCATGTAATTTCTGTCTGAAGCAGGCTTAGTGAAATGTTTGTAAATGTATTCTTTGCATACATTATCCTCTAATCCCTTCTTTCTTTTTGATAATGATACTTACAAGATTATCATGTCTGTTCTTCCTAAAGATCTGCAGTGGCTTCAGGTTTCTGATTCTAAAGAAGCTTTTAAACTTCTAAAACTGGGGTTGAAACACCAGAGTATTGCAAGCACAAAACTAAATACTTGCTCTAGCAGAAGGTGAGAGACACTTTGAGTAATGTTGGGCATATGGTGGTGTGTGTGAGGGAGGAGAAACTAAAATGTGGGTTGTGGCTTTTAGAGATGGAAGAGGCTTTAACAAAGTCTGGATATCTAGGTTTCAGGTTTGGCATCCTTTAGCAGTATGTGACCCAATGCTTTAAGCTAAAAGGATTGAATCTTTCAATAAAATAAACATGTACAAAAGCTAACAGTGTTTTATCAAATACTCTCCTTAAAGCTAAGTGTCTTTGCTTGATTCCATCTAAATGTCTGAGAAGAAAAGCAAAATAAGTGCTGCATAAGTATCTCTTTAGAAGTTTGTGTCTGGTAGAGTATATGCTTATATATGTTCACAGATTCAACAATGTTTTGAACAGATGTTGTGGGAGTTAAAAATATTTTGGAATTAATGGTCTACTTCTACTTCTCTGCTGATTTGAACTTTTTTCATTTAGTCACAGCATATTCACAGTTAAGATATTAAAAATTGAAGATGCAGGAGCACCACGAGTGACCCGAGTCAATGAGTAAGTTCGGAGTAGAATATCCCTATTCTTTTGTGGTGATGTTGTCAGTTGTCTTCCATGTTGGTGTACTGGCGCTACACTATACACCCAGTGCTCCCTGCTTGAGCTTCATGCATGTATGGTGGTTTCCCAACTTCCTACAACCATACAGTACTTAACCCTCTGCCTCAAGCCATCAGGTTTCAGTGCTGTTCAATATCTTGTCCCTTACGTTCAGCACGAAGTTCTGCTGGCCTGCTATACCCCTGAACTCATGTAAGTCATCAGAAGGAAGAAGATAGGGGAGGGAAGGGAAACACAAAGTGTGTTGGGAAAGGACTTGGCAGGAAGTAGTGTGAAATTTGGTTGGGGAAGCAACATTGAAAAGGATGGAAGGGTTCATGCATATGAAGATCAATAAATTCTTCCTCGAAGAAAAGTAATAATTTTTTAAAGTGAATAATTTGTGCATGTTTTAAGGTAAATAAAGAGAATTCTCCTTATCTGCTTTCAGATTGTCAATATGTGATCTTGCTGGTTCAGAAAGGTGTACCAAGACCCGCAATGAAGGTGATAGATTGAAAGAGAGTGGAAATATAAACACCTCTCTCCTGATTCTAGGCAAGTGTATTAATGCACTCAAGAACTGTCAACAGTCAAAGTAAGTCCTTTTACAAACTGCAAACTGGTTGTGTTTTTTAGGTGTTGCCTACAAGGTTTAAAAGCTATTGTTTAAAGTATGCTTAATATGGTTTAAAACAATGCTAACACTAAAATTTGGTAGAAAAGATGCATAGACTTTACAAGTCTATACTGCAAAGCCTTGTTGATTTACCAAACTTATCTTAAACTTGGCTTGTTTTGCTCTTCAATTAAATAATTCAAATTCTAACATCCTTTAAACGTGCTATCATAGATACTAGCAATTTACCTTTTGTCTGAGCTTGGCTTATCAAACAAGCTTTGGAATAAGTTTAAAACCCCCTTTTCATTAGTGTTGTAGTAAAAGTCAAGTTTTCAGCCTCCTACTATTCCCTTGTGAACTATTTTCTGTGTACTTCTAGTGTAAAATTTTTCATCAGCAGGATATTGCTGTGCCATTGTAACTGTGTGCTTTTTGACAAAATTGGTCTCTTTTTCTGTGTCTTGATAAACTCTAACACTGTCCTCCTGATCTAGCTAACCATATGTAGATGAAAGAAAGCCTTCCCCCTCTTTGTGCCCTACCTTAGGGATATAAATAAAGAGTAAAATAACACAAAAAGTTAACTGTCTAAAAAACCAGTGCAACATATAGTCACAGCTGGATGTAACTGTACAGGAACTGTTCTCCACAGGTTCTCATTTGAAGATTTATTTCTGTCCCACAAGTAAATGAACTAGCAGGCTGCTGATTGGTACACCCAGATGTGCTTTGTCAAATTCACTTACTCCATAACACTGTTCCTGATGGCCTATTTAAAGTCTTTCATACCTTAAGATGAAAAAGCTTTGCTAGCATGTGTTCCTGATTAACTCTACCTCTTGTGAATTTATGATCTTTATCTTGCTGTTCTTTCCAAATAGGATGGATGCATTAAAACTAGCAGCTGCTTAGAGGGCTGTCAATGTATTCAGAATGTCTTTTTCTGATCCTAATAGCTTGGAATTTTAACAGTATAGAAGAATGTTCTGAAGCATAATCTCTTAAAGTGTTAATAGATGCCTCTTGCAAGTTGAACAGGAAGCGTAACTTAAAATAATTCTTTTTTATTGGTCCTGCAGCAAGGCTACTTATGAGCCATATATGTATTCTGGCAGGCATGTCACTAGCTTACTGATTTCTGTAGCGCTGTTCCTATAACTGAATAGCTATCGTGTCTGAAGTGCAGGAAACCTATTCAGTGTGAAGTGTGTGTTTAGTGTTTAGTCATATTTTAGAAATTCTCATAAAATTTCCTATGAGCATCACCAGCTGTTAAATTCGAGGACACAACTTCTGATTTAGGAAATGCCAAATTATTGGGAAATCAGGAAAAAAGCTTTGAAAAGTTATCTCCATGTGTTTTGGTATGTACTCATTTTCTTGCCGAAGCACTTGGTATTGTCTATCTCAGAAGCAAGAAACTGAGTGACGGAGATATCTGATAATAGTGGATGCTATGTGCCTGGAACTAGATATGTCTTTCTCTTTTCTTTTCCACATTCATAAGAGATGGAGTATAGTTTGACGTAGCATGAGGCTATGTGACCTACCCTAGGCTAAATGTTGACCACTCTGGGTTTAAGTGCTCCAGGTTATCTATCCTATCTGAGATAACAGCTAAAGCAGCAGCCACAACAGCCATGCAATTTCTTCACAAACAGCTGTATCTAGTCCAAACCAATTTTAATTGTTTAAAGACTACTGCTTTTACAAATATTTTTAAGTTTCCACACTGGATAGCTCTTAAACTCACTAGAAATTATTAAACTTCTGGTCATCTGTGTATTTTTGGGGTTTTTTTTTGTTTGTTTGTTTGTTTCTAAAGGTTGCAGCAGCACATACCCTTCCGGGAAAGCAAGTTAACTCATTTCCTTCAAGGATTCTTCACTGGAAAGGGGAAGGTATACATGATAGTAAACATAAGCCAATGTGCTTCAGCATATGATGAAACACTTAACGTGCTAAAGTTCTCAGCCATTGCACAAAAAGTAAGTGTGGTGTAGTTTATCCTGTTGATCAGTACTTAAGATTTGTATTTAAAGAGCAGATTCTCTCACTTCTAGGAATATGATTTCAGTTCCTGCATTTTTGTCTCATGTTGCAATCATACTTTCTGATTACTTCTAGTCAGGCTTTATTTCCTAGTAAAGCTTTTAAAAGGGCTTTGGGACTTTTTTTCCCTTTGGAGTGTGGGAGTAGGAACATTTCCTGGAAATCCATAATAGCTATAAAATGTCTAGCCTAACAAGATATTTACTATATTTGGAAGAAATTCCCTGACATCTAGGTAAATTTTCCTTCTGTACTCATAACATACTCTGATCTAACAGCAATTCTAGCTGCCCCATATACTACTGCTATCTTAATTTGGAATATTGCTCACCTGAAATATCAATAAAATAGGTTGAACACCAAAGAGTTTGAAAGATCGTCTTTATGTCCATAGACATTCAGTGGGAAGGTAGATGTAAAGCAGAATGAGTAGAAATAAGTGCAGTGATATAACCCTGTTATGTAGGAAGACAAAAGTATCAGGGATCAGTGCTGTAGCCTTAATGGAAGCCATGGAAAACTTCCTCTGTTGAAAATTAGATATATTCAAAGGGTAATAGATCCAGGCCTTTAGAATGTGGGCTTATCTAAGCAGGTTGAGTACAACACTAGAAGGAGTAGGCTGTAAGGTTGATACAGCTGTTCAAGAAATAGACTCTGTAGAATGACAGTCGTGTATTGCAACTAAAAATTCAAAGTATAGGAAATGCAGAAACCTGCTCCTGCATGAGTTGGCAACCCTCTTGTAGGTTGTCGAGCTAGTGAAACTTCATGTTCCCAGCATCAAAATAAGGGTTAGACTATTAAGTGACTCCCTTGTACTCTATCTGGAAACTGGTCAAAGTAGTAACTGAACGGAGTATAGGCTGGGGGAGTACTATGTTCAGGAGACCTATAGGAAAGTGTAACGGGTATCTTTGGAAGTGTCAGTAGAGAGTTAAAAAATACTGATGACTTTGTTCTTTTATTTTCCGTGTAGGTTTTAGTTCTAGACACATCTGTTCTTCCCCAAGATCAGTCATTTGGCCAGAAATCGGCAAGGGAATCATCGCTACTTAGTTACACTAAAATGCCAATCCCAAGGAGAAGGGCCACTATCCTATGGGACAAGAGCTTAGAAGATGTGATTGAGGATGATGATGACAAAATAGAGGAACAGCATAGTATGTCAAGAGAAGAAGCAGTGCAGAAACATGAAGAAAATAAAGTTCTTATTGGAAAAGAAGAATATATGGTATGTGCCAGGGCTACTTTAAGAATTAGTGTAGCATGGAGTCTTGAAGCAAGGTATTCTTCTCCTGGTTTCCCTGATCTCTCATCATCTTTTTTTTTTTTTTTTTTTTTTTTCTCCCTGATCTCCCTTATTTTACCTAAATCAAGTGTTATGAACTAAAAGTGGGATTGCTTATGACTTGGTGCCTATGAAATGTGTCTAAGTACAGACTAAGCAGTAAGAATTGCAGACTTGACTTTCTTTCCTTTTGGTAACCTATGGTCAATGCACAGCAAGTACTACGTGGTTTTTAGCAATACAGAAGACTGTTACTTTGTATTCGATGCACAATAAAACTCTGAAAATTGTTTTTTAAGGAACAGCAATTGTAGTCACTTGACAAGGAGAGAGCAGAGGACTAGAGAATATTTTGTGGAGATTTAATTAATATTGCCTCAAAGAAGAGTATATGGAAAACAAGAGCCAAATATTGCAGAGTTTAAGCCTGTTTTTTAAGACAACTTCAAGAATTCTTGTAATAAATGTAATGTTATTTGCAAATGCCCACTCTGTGCAAACTTAGAAATTTCTGTACTAGCACCAAATAGATATTTCAATCTACTCATTAATCCTCCTGTTTATGAATAAGCTAGTAAAAAACCTGGAAGAACTTTTGCCAGCTGGAAGATTAAAATGTTGTAGTGTTTGAGGAATGGGAAAAAAAAATCTCACTTCTGGGGAACTTTCTGGAACTTTCTTTATGAAAACCTAAATACTAATGGTAATTCCAGACACTACTGAGTCTTATAGAAGAGTTGAAGAACAAACTTATTACTGAGAAAAAAAATAACTTGCTGTTGGAACTGAAAATTCGTGAAGAAGTGACACAAGAATTTAAGCAATATTTTGCTGAGCGGGAAATGGATTTCAGGTAAGATAGCTTTAAGTGATTTTAAAGTTACTGGTTAAAAAATTAAAGGAAATTCACTTACTAAAATCTATTTCTTGGCCATAAGAGACCACACTTTTATGCTAGACTTACTGCTTCTGTTAATATATCTGTTTCTGTTTGGACTATGAGATGAGAAAAAATACTACGTGGGAAAGGCTTTGATTTTTGGGGACTGGGTGGGAGTGTGCGTGTGGATTCTGTAAGCAGTGCATTCCTGTAGAGCTCTCCCTAACAGAAGAATTTTTTCATAGGATGTCTGTAGAAAGAGTGACATGTTGGTTACTACAGTCTTGGAGTACTCAAAACAGGTATTCTGGCTGTAGAAACTTCGAAAAAATGCTCATAGTTAAGTGCTATCCGTAATCTGTGTATGTATTTCTCCCCCTCATTCTTCAGGGAAGTGGGGCAGGGTAGAAATATATTTCTATTTTGGTGTAGCAACACTCGTTTTTATATTGTTCTGTTGTGCCAAAGAAAAGAAAAAACATCTATCTTTATGGGTAGCTGTTCTGATAACTTCTTAGTAATGCATACTGTCTAGCTTTTAGCTGACTTATTTTTTTTCTTGCTATAGGGAGTGCCTTTCTCACGAACGAGAACGGCTTGAAGAAAATTCTGAAAGACGCCTGGAAATCTTCAAGGAACTTGTAAATGGTTATACTGAAAATGCAGATGAAGAAAATAAATCAAAGGATCAGCCTTGCAGTGAACAAGATGGACCTCTGGTATCTTCATTCTCCCTTAATAACATACCTTTTACTAACTGTCTGTTATGGTGATGGTATGTCTCAAGGATTAGAAGGATGGCTTCGAGGAATTGCATACTGTATAATTGTATTTTTAGCAAGATATCTTTATCACATTTAATAGGAGTAGTTACTGAGCCTCAAGTATGCATTTAGGAATCTTTGGGGCTTTCTGCATTTCTGCAACACAAAGTGAGAATAAATGTATACAAAGAAATTAAGGGGAAAAGTTGCAATTATACTATAACTCTATGGCATTAAATGCCTATTTAAACTATTTGAAACTGATCTATTAAGCCCCATGTATAGACAGTACGGGAGTGGTCCCAGAGACTTTTCTCTTTTAAGGCTATTGTAGCTACAACTGAAGCAATGAGAATTGTATATACACTTAAGCCATAACTAGACTCTTAACTTGAGGCCAACTCCTGTGAGTTTGGAGCCCCTTTTTTTTAATTAAAAAAAAAAAAAAGGGAAAGATAAAGCAAATGTTTTCAACTTGATAAGTTACTGCAAACTTATTTCACCTCAAACTTTATTGATATATGAAAAGTTCAGATGTATTCCTTCTAAAACTGTTTGCTTGCTGTGTTCGTTCAATGTTTTCATCCAGTGAAAATATACTAGCTTTTATATTAAATTTGGAGAGGATGTTTCTGTGGTGATATAAATGGTGGATCATTAAATGCTATAAAAATAAAGTAGCTATTACTTGATGCTGGAGACTTGTGTGTGAAGGTAGGCAGAAACTTGTAATCAAACTGCATACAAACTCACAAGATGGCTTTGAAGCCACAATGAACTGTACTTGTTTGAATTCATAATGCTTTTCCAAACTTTCTGTAGAAATAATGGCCATTGTGTAATTATTTACCACTTCTAAATGGATCTAAATCATCTTTCAGGATGAAGAATGTAGCATAGGGTCAGGCACCTACGTTGATCTTGAAGGTGTTATTGATTCTCTGCAGAATGATGTCTTTGATATCAAAAAGCAGGCAGAAGAAACACACAGATATATTGTGTCCCTGGAGGACCCACAGAAAACTATAGGTTGGCTTGAAAAACAACTGGGAAAAATTACCACTGAACTAACTAAGACCAAAGAAGATCTGACTAAGAAAACCAATGAACTGACCAAAACTGAAGAAGAGCTGATGCAGAAAACTAAAGGTGAGCTGGATGCAAGTGTGATGTCAAAGGCAGAAGAAAGAAATGACCAACTACAATAAAATAGAAATAATAATCCGGTTGAGCAGGATTTTGGAACCAAATTGTATGTTTAGAGGTGGCAACAAATTGTTTAGGTTGAAAGAATTCCACAGGCCTTGGTTATTTCATTTTAAAGATAAAACTTAAAACTGTCAATTGCAGGCTTCTGAATTGTAGGATACATCATCAGCATTCTTGATTCTCGATTTCATGGTTGTATTGCAATCCCTGTGCTTCCTTACGTTTTGCTGATGTGGTGTTTTCAGGTATCCTGTGGAACGTTCACAGAGGAAAAAGCTGCAATACCTAATAATACAATTTCAGCAGAAGTCTCTTGATGGGATCTATATTTCATATGGTTTGCAAGGCCCAATTTTCCTATTCAAAAAACGTAAACAACTTTTGAGATGTTTCTATAAGTACAAGTCAACATGAAAATAAACCAATTTGTTCAAAAGCTACTGAGGTACCAGATGATTTGGAAAAATGGATAACTGAGTAAACAATGTAATGGCTACTTTTTTGATGCGGACTACTTCTTTTCCCGTTACAGACTTTGAAACGCAGATGAGTAAATTGGATGAGTCTGCTGAGCAGCTTAAAGAAGCAACTGAGGTAACCTTCCCAAGGAAACACTTGTGCAAAATTGTTTGCTTTAATACAAAACTCCAGTAGCTTAAAATGCTATTATAGTATGCTTCTAGTTTTTTTTTTTTTTATATCAAGTTTAGCTTAACTGATCTTGCTTCCAAATGCATGGTAGAGTTAAAAAAACTTAATACTGCTGATTAAACTACTATTCTTTCATTTCCAAGAAAATGAATACACAAAATAAAAGGATTCAAGAACTAATGAACATTGTGGAGCAAAAAGATGATGTTATTATGAGACTACAAGATTTGATATCACATTTAGAAGAAACCATAAAAGACTATGTAAGTCCTAAACATCTCAATTTCCTTTATACAAAAATTCTAGATCATACTTACAGTGGACTTAACTATTTTGGAAAACTGCTTTTCTGTAAGTAACTGCTACTTGCTTGAAATGGTAGCAGGTGAAGTTAGCATTGAAGCTAAAGTTACAGCAAAATATGTGAGGGGCTGTATGTGGAAAAAGGTGACTTTCAGAAGCAGTGATCTGGAGTTATTGGAGGACTGCAGATGAGACTCTGAAGAGCCACTCTAAAGAAAGAAGAAAAAAAAAATGATCAAACTGGGTGGACTTAAACAGTGGTAATAGAGGGGATTATTTCATTGTCTCTCTTTATTTTTGCCTAAATAGAAGAGGAAGGAAAGGAGGTTTTGCTGCAGCAAAAGGTCATATTTAACTGAAGTTAGAAGTTAATGTGAGAAGGATAGTGATTGTGTGAAGCGGCCAGAAAAATCGGTGTGTTCCATCCACCACCACGCACACAGACTTTCAAAGGAAGAACAATAATATATATATTGAGCAGAGTTTGAACTAAGAGTGGATGACCAGGGTATGTCTGCTTTTGTGATTAATAAAACTGGCAGCTGGCCAGTCTATTGCTAGCTGCTGAATGCCAAAAGACTAGCTTGACTAAAATTAAAAAAAAACAAAAAACAAAAAACATGCAGTTTGGTTTTTTTTTGAGCTTGATGTCCAGTAACCTGAGGTAGGTTTGAGAACTTTAAATGAAACTTAGTCAGCCCTCTGATCTGTTTCTTTCTTCCACTGTAAACTTAAGGCTTTGACAATACTTAAATCTTCTACTCCCTCTGCCCCACAGCAACTTAGGTTTTCAACAGTATGAATGCTTCAAGAGTGATAAGAGTTGTGATGACTGCTTCCTATTACTACTCCTTCCAAGAGCAAGGCTCCAACTCTGTCTAGTGTTTCTATGAGACTGTGGCATGTAACTTAAAACATGACCACAAACCTCAAGTCTGTTCTATAGACTTTTTTAATAAAGTAATTAAAGATGAGTAATTGATACTTGGCAACCAGCATGACTTGGCACTCGCATAGTCTTGCAAGTAAAGAAACTATTCTTAGTCAAATATATAATCTAGTTAGTTCTGTCATATATATGTTAGGCTTTCAAGTTGCATCAGATTTGCCATGTTAAAAATGATCTGTGGCTTTGCTGAAGGCAGTTAAAACTCCCAACTCTACCAACTACGATGAGAAAGTGACAAACTTGTGGAGCTGACCATTTGCCCTTTGAACAAATCATGAATTTCATTGGCTCTTTTGGCACTGGGAATTGTTTTCAGGTGGTAAACAAACTCCTCTTATATGCAAGTCTTACATTTTGTAGATTCCTAGCCTCTTGCTCTGCTTTCTGTACAGTGCAAAGCATTGTACTTATTAGTATCTGAAGGTGTACCTGCTTTTGGTTTAAGCAAATGATCTCTAACTTGTTCCTCTGATAACCCCTATATGTTTACCCAGATGGTTTTGTAAAAATATTTGCATATAAAAGATTACTAGGCCTTTTAAGTACTCAATTTGTAAAACTTCAAAGTAATTATTCTTATTTTAACACAGGACAACACTGTAACTACCATTAAAAGAAAACTGGCAGAAAAGAACTCTAACAAAGTCATTGAAAGCAGCCAATTTGAGGATTGTGAGGAGACTGTATTGGAAGTGGGAAGAAAACGTTGCTTTGAAAATAAGACTACTGTGGAGGTAGAGCCACCTACAAAGAAAGGTACAATTTCTACCATCACTCAACAGGGGGTCTTCCAAAAAAACTTGGTTACTATTCCGGAACAGAAGCAAAAAGTTATGAAGAGTAAACATTACGTTATAAGGAGAAAATCTACTATGTTAAACTGTAAATTGAAGTAACTGTTATGTAAACATGTGTTTTGCAGAAGTTCCTATACTGTTCACTCCTAAATGCTTAAAATAAAAGTTAGTTTTTAGACTCTTTCCTTTCTGCTGCTTTTTCTCACCTGTTAATGTACTTGCAGACTCATCTGTAGTTCCTAAGCAATTTCTGAACAGTTTTTTTTATACTAATCTTGCTGTTGATGAGCTTCTGGGAAAGTAGCATCTCCTGCTCAAGTTTTTAAAAACTGTATAAGCAAGCATCAAAGGTGTCAATGACTTACTGATTGTTCAGTCATACAGTATGTGCTGTGAAACTTCAGGTTTCATTCTCTATGCATGCTGTGAACACACCAGCTCTGGTCGAGGTGACAGTGCCAGCAAAGGAAAAAAGCTTTCCACCTGAATGGAAGTAAAATTATTTTAAGTCCACAGATAACATATTTTGTGCTGTTCTCATGTTTGCGCTTCCAATCTATTTGCTTTCCTTGCTTTATCTGTGAGCTTCCCAGTTCTTTTAGAATGAGCTGAATAAACTAGCTGCAGTTGAAAACCTTCAAGGATAAGGATGAAAATTTAAAAGGACACCACTACTTATGTTATCCATTTCAGAGACTGAGCTATAAGGGACTGGCTTGTGCAAAATGGTATTTATCAAGTTAGAGGCAGGCAGATCTTACTCCAGGACACAGCTGGGCTTCAGTTTCTTCTAGAAATATGGGAAGCATATGTAGAAGGAGAATGAAAGGTCTTCCCTTTCTGTCCCTTACTTTTGTGCCTTCCTCCTGCAGAATAGGTCCAATAAGAAAAACTTTCAGGCATTATTTTTGATAGAAAAAGAGAAATACGATTAAAAAATGGGAAACAGAATATATCTAAGAGGGATAAAACATATTAAAGGAGGCTTGTCAAATTCACAATATCACAGAAAACTGAGGGTCCAGATAGAGGATATGCTGTTGGACTGTCATTCATCTCTTTCTGCAGTGAAAGAACAAGGTAACACTCAATCTAGTAGAAGATCAGCTTAAGTTTATGGAACAAAGTGTCTCATACAATGCGTAGTGAAAGTCTGATATTTCCTACTCTAGAAGGTGGGAGAGGCAGATAATTCTAACATTCCAGAAGGGCTTAGACAAGCTAACAGCAAAAAGGTTCATACATGGATACGAAAGGATTAAGCAGGGATGTATTGTCTCATGTTCCTCCAACATTCTTAATTGTTCTATGTCAGGAAAGGTCCACAGGAAGTGGCTAGGCCTACCAGCAGTAGCAAAAGGTGGTAAAATATTGGTGGGGTAAAAAAAAAAAACTGGTGGTGTGTGATCCAGTAGGGCATTTCTGATGTTTGTACAACTTGTTTGAATAAGGGTAACTTGAAGTGTATCTTAGGAGGAGCTTCTGTCTCTGACTAGACACATCTCTGATTTGTCTCTATCCTCTTTGGTTGGGATTAATATTGAATCCTAGCATGACTATTTGATGGTGCCACCTATATAAATGTTAGAGAAAGACAGTGGGAAATGAAGCTGATGTAGACTTCTTGGTATGCTAGGTAGTAGTAGGTTTGTTATCTCATGACTGAAGCTTGTTTAAACAACCAAAAAGTAGAAAAGTGATAATTCTTCTCAAACAAGAAATCTAAGTAGATAACTAATAGAGCCAATTAATGTCAGCACTGAGATTTTTCTGTTGGGAAGAACAGGCTATTCAGTCATGTTAAATGTTTCTTTTGTGGGACTTAAGAATATAAGGCATCAGGTTGAAAAGCTGAGCTGTTAGAAGCTCCATAATGATGAAATTTAAATGTGAGTATATATATTAATAATTCTAATTTAAATGGTCTTGGCACAATAGCACAATGAGCACAGCTGCACTGTAGTGGTTTTCTCATAGAATTTAGATATATTACTAGCCTATGACCAACGCGTATTTTGGGAGAATATAAGTTATCTTGTCTTGAAGTTCAGGTTTTTGTACTCTTCTCTAGGACTTGCCTCTCATGTTTTGGGGTGGGACTTTTTCTTTCTTAGTATTTTCTACACAAAATCCTTCTGGACTGAATATCATGTATCTTCTTGCACTAATATCTATCCTGCTTTGCTGCATGGTTGTGGTTATCAGTACAAAGCATCGAGATCACTTTTAAATCTTCTTGCAAGTTGTTATACCCTTCTCACTATAGGTGTTTGGCTAGGCTCTGCTGCTTTTTTATCTTGTCACTTTAAGATCACAAAATATGTCTTGAAGATACCTCAGCACCTGTCCCTTTTAATGAAGTATGTAAAATGTATGTCCAGTGTGAGGAATATGTAGTACTCTGATAAATTTTTCTTGGGACTACCCAACTGGGATTTCGGAGAAAAAAATCTCCCAATCCAAGTATGATTTAGAAGCACAGCTTTATAAGGTAAAGCTGCTGTTGTGTTTGACCTAATAGGAGCACTTGATATATCTAATTATAACAGAAAAGAAAAGGTACAGAAAAAGAGGAGGAAAAAAGGGTCCTGTGGAATTTGATCACTCCAAAAATAATCAAAACCTGAATTGAGATGGAAAACTGTTGCTAATGCTTCAGTATGATTCTTTGTTAGCCACTCAAAGTTAGTAACTCTACAAAATTTGTTGGATCTGTTCAGAGGGTGTTTCCATGCCATATGTGTACCCATGTCCTTAAAGCTTCTGAAGCGAGATGACTGCTGGACTTGACCTTATTGTGGCTGCAGCACTCACAAGAATTCACTGTATCTCCCTAGAGTACATAGTCGTGATGACCTAATCCTTAGTCAGGCTTGATTATAATAATAAAACAAATGAACACAGTTGGATTCTAAAACACTTGTGTGAAATACAGTTGGAGTCAGTTTTGAAGGTGATGAAATGCATGTGCTTTTAGTTAGAATTGCTCATTACTATCTCATTACTCATTAACTAGTCTTAAGCTAATAAAATATTTATGGAAATTTGGAGTTGGGATGGAATCTTGTAGTTGTTTTGGGATAACTTTACATGCAACACATCAGGTGTGGGCTCCTGAACGCTTCTTGCAGCAAACTGTGTCCAGAAGCCTAAGAGGCACCTATTGCATGTTAAATCGTTCAGAGGGTTCTAACTACTTCAAGACTTCAAAATGCCTTATCATATGAGAGTGTGACTTTCAGATGGTGACCATTTTCCAGATAGTAATTGCTATTTGGTATTGCTAGTATCTTGTACTATTGATTGTAGTCAACCTGAGCTGCATTTTTTTTTTTTAAGGAAATATGACGAAGAGTTGGGAAGATGACTCTCTAGAGCAAGAGAGAACTGAATACATAAAAACAAATACTTCTGAGAACTATGCAGAAATACTAGTACCAAAGCAAAGAACTGAAACCTTGGAAGGCCAGCTAGCTGTACTTGAAGAACAATGCAGAAGAGAGAAAAAACAAAAAGAAGAGTTCAGTGGGCAGATAATGAACTTGCAACTCAAGCTCTCTGCTTCTGAAGAAAGGGCTTCTAGCTTAAATGAAGAACTTCAGCAGTGTCGAGCTGACTATAAGAAGATTGTTTCTGAATTGGACAAACAGAAAACTACAAATAGAGAACAACAAGAAAAGATTATTCAGCTAACTAATGAAGTAGAAAGTGCCAAACAAAACGTAATTGATAAAGTGTCACAAATTAAAACAGCACGGTACAAAGTAGATGAGTTGTATAGATGTCACTTAGAGTCTTATGCTATGGATATTGATTTAGTTAACCTAAAGAATTCCTTAGACTCTCAAGAAGATGAACCCGAGAGAGCTCAAATGAGTCCTGTATGCATGCAGTCCCAAACTGCTGCTACAGCAGATCTGAGACGGGAGAGCTCCTTTCACTGCAGTGTTGAACGCATTTGGGAAGTATGCAAAAGTATTATTAAGGCTTCTTCACAAAAAAGTCAGCAAATTCAAGAACTACTTCACCAAGTTGAAGACTTAAAGAAGGGACTTCAGGACACTGAGAATTATAATAATCAACCAAAAATAAAATTAAATGAGATTGCAAATCAAGATCGTCAATCTGTAAAGGAAAAAGATCTTATAAATCAGTTACAAGAGCAAATTCAGAAGAAAACTGAGGAGTTTGAAAAACAGGCTGCAGAAGATCGCAGAGTAATTGCACAGTTTGAGGAGGAAGTTACCAGCTACAAGGGAAAAATAAGGGAGCTTGAAAGCCTATTGGAGGCTCTTAGAGCTAAAGATGACAGCATAGCAAAGTTAGAAGAAGTGCTTAAAGAAAAAGAATCTACTATTTTAAATCTAGAGTGTAATACTGTAGCTCTGCAAGAGAAATGTACTAATTCAGACAAAAAACTGAGAGAATTAAATGGTCAAGAAGCAAATCTGAAGGAGGAAGTTATGCGTTTGATGAACAGCTTGGAGAACCTGAAACACTCCCTTCAGAAAAAGGACGAAAATGAGGATGAACAAGTACAACGTATAGAAATGTAAGTGAAAAATGAGATAAGTTATAGCTCTTTGAGAATAGATTCAAGTTAAACCTACCTTTTGTGAAATCAGTTTATTTTGACATAACACTCTGCATGTTCATCAACTCTATTAACCAAACTGCTATTTAAGAAATTTCAATACACTATTTAAATTTTATATTTATGTATTCTGCTGGCTATGTTTTCCTCACCCATTTGTATATTTTATCAAAAATACAGATGTAAATCGTGTGGAACTATTGTAAGGGGAAACAGGAGCATGCAAGGAAATGAAGAATTATGTGGGAATTTCTAATAGTTTTTTGTTGTGTACCCTTTCTGGAGGAAATGATACGTAGTTTAATGTTATATCCCATAACTGATATAAAAGCAGGCAATGTACTTTGGAAGGGGCTGAATGGTTAAAAAAAAAAAAAAAAAAAAAGCCTGGGGAGTAAACAGAAGCCTAGGGAGTAAACAGCTGGGTTTGGTAATAACTGTTCTAGGTAAACACAGTCTACGATAAGAACTTGAAGAAATAATGGGTGTAGGAGGGTAGAACTTCCCCCAGCAGCCTCTGCTTTTTAAATCTTTAAGAAATAAGAGATTAAATGTATCTGAGAGCTTATATTTGCTCTATGGTAAAGAAATGGCTGTTATGTAAAAATAGCTTTAAGGTGCTTTGTGGCCCATCTCCTAACTAGGGTTTCTTTAGTGCTGTATCTGTGGGTACCTGCATAAACTGTAATGTACCATCTAGCATGAAGGTTCGGGCATCCCCGGTGCTGTGCTTGTAGAGCTTTGAAAGGTTTTCCTTTTGTGAGGCCTTCTTTTGTATTGTCAATTATAGAATCTAAGAAAATCCTTCTATTAGTTAATTTTAAAGTAAAAATCCAGAATGTCTTAATGTAAATTTTTAAAATAAGTACAACCATTTAAAAATAAACACTAAACTTAATTGTTTTGTAGCACTTATAATAGGAGTACTTATTGCAATCTTACTGTTTTTTCTTTTTTCTTTTTATTTATTTTGATCTTTACGAAGACTGGGATGTAGATATCAAGTTTAAAATTACTTGATATTAACCTTGCTGCTTTTGTTACTTTGTGAGGATACCTAATAAATAAAAATGGCTGTTTTACTGTGCTTAAAACAAACAAACAAAAAGAATTGCAGTGCACAGATGTGAACCTGAGCAGTTTGTTACTTCAAGATCGTATAATAAGAAGCTTAAATCTGAAAGTAAAATTCTGAAGTTTGTCATTGATCTGATAGACCTGAGATTCTATTCATGAATAAAACAATCAGTTAAAGAGCCTGAGTTAATGTGTAAAGGCTGTTTCTTTGAGATATGTAACACTGATGTTATTTGTGTCTCTTAATTTCTAACACAAGGCTCCTTAAAGATCTTTCTGAGAGCTCTGCCCTTGTACAGAGTTTGGAAAAAGATTTGCAGAGAAAAGAGGAAGAATATACAGATTTGAAAGAGAAATTTTCTGATGCCAAGAAGCAAATTCAGCAAGTACAAAAAGAGGTTGGTAGCATAGGCCAAACATTTCTTCTGCAAGTTTATTCTTGGATTCTGTTATTAAAACCTGTTTTCACAAATCTCAAGCTACAAATGTTAAAAGTGATTCATAATAAGGCTATTTTGAGTGATACATTTAGAGTAACAGTGGATCTTAAGTTACATTGCCATTGAAGCTGTAAGCTACAGATAAGACCAGATGTCAAAACACTGATTAGTACAGATATTGAAGTGAGGCAGTAAACTTTTAATATATATTTGAAAAAGGTTTCTGAAAACTATGGCTAATCTGCTGTGGAGAAGGACTTTATAATGTTTATAACAACAGTAGCCTTATGTTATTTGTGCTGACTTCAAAGCCTCAAGCTTTAGACTTGTGGAAAATGCTGATCTCCAGGAGGAAAAGATTGTTTAATCAGAGAAGGAAAGCAGTAACTTCTAGACACTCTTTAACATCTGAGCTATCTTTTCTGTTAAGGTTGGGAAGAAGAAATGAAAACAAAGGAATAACTTTTACTAGTGTTAATTGTTAGTATTTAGTTATCAAGCAGTAGGATTACTTAAACCTCATGGGATATTGCAAGAACTTTAAAATCCCGAAGACTATTGCAAGAGTTTAGGGTTGAAAGTGTCACTGTCTTCCCTAGCAGCATAACATTTGAGGACCTTTTTGTACTCAAGGTTCAGTGTATAATCCTCTGAGAAGGAGTGAGGAGTGGATGTGATGGGATCATGTGTCAGAAAAGTTTTGTGGTTGTTTTTTTTTTTTTTTGGTGTTTTTTTTGTTTTGTTAAACTGCAACTGACTTTGCTGTTTGATTAGGCTATTTCCTGGGGGGCTTTTTTGGGTTTGTGTTGTTCAAGCTTTTTTACCCTGCTAAATTTAATACTGTACTCTACGGTGAAAATCCGTTGCCAGGAAGAATTTACAGTATAGTGCGCTTCTAGCCTGTGAAATTTAGCTAAGGGGCTAATTTAGCTAAAATGCTTGCAAAAATTGACTATTAATTTAAGAATTTGATTATCGAAATAACTTATAGATACTGTAAAAGGCTTATAGCTAAATGTTAGCTTTGCTTGCTGTCTTTGTGCATTGTTACAGGTGTGTTCAATGCGATCTGAGGAGAAATCCCTGAGGAACCAAGTTAATGAACTTCAGAAAATTAAAAAACAGTTCAGTGAAGAACTAGAGATCAAACAGCGCACGATTCTGCAACTTAAAAAGGTACTTTATTTTTAAAAATTCTACTAGCTCTTAATTTTTTTTTAACTAATCCATTATTGAGACAAGTTTTCCAAGCAACAGGAGAAAGCTTACAGAAACCGGTACAAATAAGAGTAGCTAGCTGAAGTTAGTTTTAATGGGTGAATATAAGATGTTTAAAGAACTTAGCCCTGCAGGATATTGGTAAATTGTTTTAAAGAGAGTAATCTACCTAGTAAATACAGACTTAATACCTGTAGATATCCTCATTCAGATTAGTGATACTTAGATATGTTAGTAGTAATGCCTTCCTCTGAGTATTTTTTTTATCAGCTTCAATGCTCCTTTACACTATATGAAAAACTTATTTATTCTGGACTGTTTGTGTTAAATAATTTATTAATCACTTATTAAAACTCAGAATTAAAAGCTACTCATTTTTAGCATGTATACTTGTTCCTTTCAAGACATTTTCTTTAATTTGCTTTCAATGTTTAGGAGCAGTTGAATAATAAGAAGCTGGAAGAAATCTCCAAACAGTATGAGAAAACACATAAAGGTCAGAAAAAGACATTGTTGTTCCTTTATGTATTTTGGTATGGAATGGCAATATAATGAGTTGTCATGTTGTTAATGACTTTGGAGAATGTTGTTTATTTATATTTTAAAATACCAAGAAACTCCAACCTGGATATTTAAAGTGTTGCAGTCAGGAACTAATTTTTGTTGAATCATTACTAGCTGGTGTATTTGGAAACAAAGAAACAGTCTCAAAATAAGAAACATAAGCCCTAGAGAAAGTATGGATTTGCTGCATCAGTGTTAACTTATTAAATGTTCATATTTATTCGCCATTTTAGTTAGTTGGCCATTTTAAGAAAATAAAACACTGAAACACAATAAGTTTTTGCAGGTTTGGTAAACATTTAGTAATTGAAACAATGGTTAGTTTCTTATATAAAACAAGCCATAGTCTGACGTTAACTCTGAAATGGTCACCTAAATCAGGTTGATGAGAATCACTTAAAAATCTTGGATTTAGATAGTTCAGTAGAGATGCTCCATTTCTTTCTAATAGAGCTTTTGATCTCAGGGAATGGAGGAAATGACTTATAAGGAAGGCATGTTGGGAGAGAATGGTGGCGACTAGAAGGGGGCTCATCTGTAAACTTATTTTCAAATTTTCAGATCTGTGTGCAAAAGAAAAAATAATTGAAGATATGCGGATGACATTAGAAGAACAAGAACAGACTCAAATTGAACAAGATGAAGTACTTGAAGCCAGATTAGAAGAGATAAATGGATTAGTTTTGGGTAATCTCTCCATGGAAAGGGAGCAGGGAGGCAAAATTGTTTTGGATGTATTGTGATAGCTGCTATAAATTTCTGGTTTTATTTGACTGTTATTTAGGCATTAATTTTATGTAGTACATAGCAAACTTCTAATAGTTAAAGAATTCTGTTGTTCCTTTGTTGTAACAGCTGATAAATCCTAGTAATTTTAGTAGAAGAATTTGAATGTGGTCAAATATGCATTTGAAAATGTACGTTATGTAACCTCATTTTGTATATTTACTAGAATTGGAAGCATGGAAGCAGAAATACAGAGAGCTGAATAACCAGAGCAATAGTGACTGTCAGGAAAAGATGAGCAAAAATGAGGAGAAAAACATAAATGAAAACGAAGAATTAATAAAGCTGCAAAAAGAACTGAAGGTAAAATATGATGATTTAATTCATACTTGAAGTCATAACTTTCATATAGGAGTGTAAATTTTAGTGTCGCTATCTTAAAGAGCTAGGGCATGATATGGCAAATTGTTACACTGGTAAAGGAAACCTCCTCTAAAAGCTGCAGTGCACAAGTGCAGCAAAGTCTGCATGCACGTCCTTGTAATATATAGCATCACCGATGCCCCAAAACAGAGTGCACCCTTCCCTATGTTGTGCTGCCATGGATGGTGTTTCTGTAGCTGACCTCCTCTTAAGTTGTCCTAACCAATCCAACTCCTGATATCCATTCTGAACCTCTTTCCTGTCAGTTGCGTGGGCAACTAAATCAAATTCTTTCAAGACCTTGTGTTTGACCTGTAAGCCCTTCCTGTTAGGCTGAGGATTTACCTCTACTTCTCCTTGGATTAGAAAGTAGACTTTTTCCAAGCATCTTTTCAGATGCGTTCTTTCTTATGTGGGAAAATGTCTGACGAGGTTTGATTGTGACAGAAAAGGAGGCAAAGTTGCTGTGGATTGATGTTTGTATTTTTAGGTAGGCACTATCTCTGTCTAACAGTCAAATTGTACTGCATTATTTGCCTTTCAGTCTTGAAGTAGAACTAAGTTTTCTAACACATCCTGTAAAGTAGCATAAAAGATTAGGAATTTGTAAGTTAAGAGTCTCTTTACCATTACTTTTGGTGTAACTTTTATAGTGTTTATGACTTAGAGCATTTTTAGAGGGGAAAAAAAAAATCTGTTCTATGAAGATGTGCTAGTTTGAATAAGTGGTGCTGAAAACTATTAATTTTTTTCAATAGAGAAGAACAAATGAGAATGTAATACTTGCACTTGGGAGTATGCTGGAGTAAGAGGCCTGCCCTCACTAAACAAAACCACAACACTGCTAGTATTTTTGCTATCTCTTTGAAACAAATCCATTAATGGTAATCTGGATTTTGAGACTTTTCTTGCCCAGTCTCCAACTATGGTTTTATTTCTGCTTTCATTAAAATAGGAAAATGAGGCAAAATATCAAAGTGATAGAAAGAAGTGGCTGGAGGAAAAAATGGGACTTATAAGTCAAGTAAAAGAAGCTGAAAGCCATCGCAACAGAGAAATGAGAAAATTTGCAGAGGACAGAGAACGTCATGTAAAGCAACAAGCAGAAATTGTAAGTGACTAGAGGTCTTAGCACAGTCCTCTAGTGTAAGTCTTCGGTACAGAGCAAATACCATGCTACCAGTGTGGGCATTTGAGGGTAGCTGACCTTTGTCAAAGTCCCCTCACTTTATCACATGGCAAAGTCTAGATGGGTTCTTTTCAATATGAAAAAGGAAGAATACGAGGGTCACAAAATGTGTACGTAATGGAAGTTTACATGTTTATCTTATCACCACTACCACTTCACTATGAATTTTTCAAACTTCATCTTGTATGTAGAACACCAATAAGGAACCTACATTTAAATTAATTGCTACTTAATGAAACTAAGAAAACATACTTCAAAAAACCAAGATCTGTTGCTTAGCTTTTCTAAAAACAAAAAAAAAGTCTGAGACTTTAGAAAGAAGAGAAAAAGCAAGCAAGCAGAACTTTAAAAAAAAAAAAAAACAAAACAAAAGCTTCTTTTCTGATATAGAGTAAAAAGACTTCGTTCAAGATGCTACTGGTTTTTGCTCCCATATCACTTTCAAAGAAGAGTGACTGATGGTTACTAACAAGATGGATACCTTGCTGATTCACTAGGCTGTGTCAAGGTTGTAATTTCTTAAGCATATGAAAATATTATATTAATCTGTACAATCTAAAACTAATTTGCATCTATAAGCAGTTAGCAATGACTTTCTGGACCTGCAATCAGTACAGGAGGATGTTAGGAGCTTAGGACTGCTTTCATTTTGTGACTTTGCTTGCTTGAGACTTGTTAGGAATAAAATCACAAAGTGACCAAATAGGAGTGGTGATTCTTGCCAAAAATTCTCTTCACAAATAGTACAAATATAGATGCAGATTTTCTGATTGAAGCATGGTTTGCTTCTGCATATTTCCAGTGAAACTAATTCTCTGTGAGCTTTTTAAGATCTACATAGGGTCTCAATTTTACTCAGGCCACAAAATAGTACTAACTGCAAAACCAAACTATTAGGACAGTTCAAATAGTGTGGAGAACTAGTGTTTGCTTCTAACTATCTTTTCCCCATTTAGGAAAGACTTGCTGCACAGCTGGTAGAAAAGGACAGCAGTCTTCAAAAGTGGTGTGAAGAACGAGATAAATTAGTAGAAGCTTTGGAAGTACGGCTCAAGACTTTGGCTTCTAGCATCACACAAAAAGATAAAGAAATAGCAGAATTGAAACAGGCTGCACTAGAGGATTCAGGAAAGGTCACCTCTTTCTCTTTCTTGTTCCTGTGTGATTTTTGTTGTTATCTATTCGTTCTGCAAAACACTGTACTTGCTCTTTGCTTTTTGACTCTATTTTTTGTTTTTAAACACTGTCATATTGAAACCATTTGCAACTAATGAAAAACAAAAACACTTATTTATGTTTGTGAAACTAAATTTGTAACAGTAGCTGAAGGTTCAAAATATTTAGTAGTACGAATAAACACTCAAGTCTGTTTAATCCTTTGATTGCTAAGTTGGACTGGAAATCTGAAACAACTATCACATTTGCTGCATTTTTCACAGCACCAGGGATTTAATGAACAAATGGAGGTGAACTTCTTGTAACTCTATCTAACTAGAGTAAAATAAAAAAAAAAAGTATTACGTCTTCCCAGGCTGTTATATGACTTTTCACTTTAAATAGTGGCCACTCATACATGAAATTACTGGGTTTTTATTGGATAGCTCTCTGTCTTAGCCTACAGTTATAAATCTTATGCTACCAAGTAATCCCGATGATGCTCATGTGTACGTTAATTTCTTTTGCCAATCCTACAACTTGTGGCAATTTGTGCTATGTTTATTAGGATAAGGAAACTGATACAGAAGAACTAAGAAAACAGCTGGCTGAGAAGGATGACTTTATAAAGGGAGTGGAACAGCACATAAACCATGAAAGTCTTCAGTCAGAAGTACCTTTGCCTGAAGAAGGACAAGATAAAATAGATCAGTCTGTAAATGAAGAGGTATGTTATATTTACAGGAAGTATGTACTAATGATATAACTTTTGTTTTGTTGTTTTCTCAGTATATATTTCAGCAACATTGGGAATCTCTCAAAAGTTACTTTTTGTAGTTCTTTGTACTTTAACTAGTCTTCAGTTCTGAGTTCTTGCTTGTTCTTTCTTTCTCCCTCTTTCATGCTTGCTCTGAGAGTACTTTAGTTAATAGAATAACATCTCTCTCTACATTATAGAACTTATATACTTGAGGGAAAAATGAGTTAACTAATCCAAGTTCTAGAGAGTTGAAGACACATTTGTAGTGTCATCTCAGTTTGGTTATATCAGTGTTGAGCTGAAATCCCCTTAAATGACTTCCATGAACCTATAGTGTGGTAATAGAGATGATTCTCTAATCAGAGCTGCCAGCCCATATGGGGGTTCACAAGAACAAAAGTCACTTGCATCCCACTTAAAACCAAAGCAAATCAATATTTTAAGTTTACACAAAGAAAACATCAATTTTGCATATTTCCTGAACAAAAATTAAAAGGCTTGCAACTGTACTGAGACTCCTGATTCTGACTGAACCCTTACGTGCTATATGAACGGTATTTGTGATAATAAGAGGGCTGGAGCAGCTTTCCTATGAAGACAGGCTGAGAGAGTTGGGGCTGTTCAGTCCGGAGAAAAGAAGGCTCTGGGGAGACCTTACAGCAGCCTTCCATAAAGGAAAGCTGGAGAGGGACTTTTGACAAGAGCATGTAGTGATAGGACAAGGTGTAATGGTTTTAAACTGAAAGAGGGTAGATTTGGATTAGACATAAGAAATTCTTCACCATGAGGGTGGTGAGGCACTGGAACAGGTTGCCCAGGGAAGGTGTGCATGCCCCATACCTGGCAGTGTTCAGGGTCAAATTCGATGGGGCTTTGATTGACCTGATCTAGTGGAAGGTGTCCCTACCCTTTGCAGGAGAGTTGGAAACAGATGATCTTTAAGGTCCCTACCAACCCAAACCATTCTGATGAGATAGTTCTTGTGCTAAACTGAATTAATACTATGTGGCTCCATTGTTAATAAATAATGAACAGGGCTCAGCATGGATTTCTTGGAAGTCCCTCCCTGGCTGCTGGAAGATGCAATTCTCCCCTTTTTGTAGAACTGGACTGAATGACAAAATGTGTCTCTTCATCTCTTTCCTGTCTGCTGCCAGATAAGACTGGCTAGTTTCTTGCTACTTCATCAATTCAGCTAGTGCCGTACAGATAAAGCTTGTGATGTCTAAGGGAGGACAGAGTAGCTCTTAGAAGGGATACTGCTTTATTCAGCTTTGTAATAGCAGCTGAGAGCACACCATAAAACTAGTTAAATTTGCTATAAAATTATAGAGAAGAATTATTCTGAAGAATTGGTGCTGAAGTATTTACCCCAAGCCAGTAGCAACAACACTTGATGTTGTGAATAAGTTGTGCAAACTGACCCTTCCATCCCACCCTCACTGCAGTTCTTGGAGAACAAGCAAGGTCTTCAGCTTTGCAGGCAATGGTGCTGCCTGAATGCCTGCTCCTCCTTCAGAGAACAGACAGTGATGTAGAAGTCACTCATATGTTGAATTTGGCTTGTAGCTTGCCAGTTGGACCTTGTTACTTACCCAATTAACTTCTCTAGCGTAGAAAAGGAAGGGAAAGTTCCCTAAAGATAAGCTAGAGAAAGGTTATACTTTTCTCTCAAAAGCCCCTATTACTACCTAGTTCCTAAGGAGCAGCAAAGTTAAGGTGAAGAAAATCATGTCAATTCAACTATGGCTAGCTGTGAAAGCTGTGACTAGCTGCCTGTCCTTGAGGAAAATGACTTTGAAACAAAGTGTCAGGTTGAGTTCAGCAAGCAAAGCTTTAAGTTCTGTGGTCGTAGGCAGAAATACTAACTTTTAAAAACGTAACGAAAAAGTTGTAGAAAATATGAATTAAACTCTGCTATAGTTGAAGTAGACTTCTTCACTTCTATTTTAAATGTTCTGAAAGGTAACAGCTGGAAAATTGAATGCTTACTTGGCAATCTCCTAGGGAGGGATATGTATTATACTTTTATAACTCATAGTTACTTTAAAACTTGTTTTCTTAAAACTTCTGTATGCTTGCAGGACCATTCAGAAATTGTCCTTGACTCTTCTGAAGTGTCCACAGAAAATGGAAAAACTAGTCGGTTCCCAAAACCAGAGATGGAAATCCAGTTCTCGCCTCTGCAACCCAATAAGACAGAGGTGAAGTACCAGGGCAGCACTTTACCAGTTACGGTGAAAATGCTCAAGCCGAGAAAGAAAAGGAAGAGTGAAGAGATGGATGAGGTATGACCTAGACCAACTGGCAAAATACATTGTACAGTTTTTCAATATATTATTACTCAGATTTTTTAGATAGGATTTTAACAAACAATAATCACTTCAGTGATCAGTGTTCAGATTCAATAAACTCATTTAGTAACTTTTGGCAATAACATTTAGCTAAGTAACTTTTTAATAACATGGAACTAAACTTAAAAGTATCTTATTGCTCTTTTATTCACCTAAATGTTACTCTTAAATATTTTTTTCATGTTACATATGCCAAACAAATAGATTATAAAATTATTCATACCTTTAACTGTCACAAATCTACTGAAGATATGATTTGGTTCTTAAGTTTCCTAAAATTGAAAAGCACATTGTCAGCACTAAAACTAAGGACTGGAGGGAAACCTGTGGAGCTAAAATAACCATATAACCATCTCTGAATAAAAAAAAAAAAAAATAAATCCTAAAACAAAAACCCCTTGTTTTTTTAGAAACAAACACCCCCCATCTTTTGAAGAGACTCCCTTCTAATTAAACAAAGAACAAAATCCTTTTTCCCTTTTCTGACACTGTTATCAGTCAATATCACTATCAGTTACCTGAAATACCTTGGCACCACTTCACAAGATAGAAGAGGTCTTGTAATTACAGCTTAACAATGGTACTATGCTACCAATCTATTTCTATAGTTGTCACCATAAATCTGAATTTATGTTTAGGTTTATCGAGTTAATTTCAATTTGTGTGTTTGCTTGTCAAATATTTTAAAGCCAAAAATAGGAATGTATAGGAAACAATGGAGAGAAGAAAATAGTAGACATCAAAATGGTTTGACTACGGGTATTTCTAGTTCCCTTCCACAAGTTTAACACTTAATTCACATTGGAATAGTTACATCTATCCAGTATTAGCCAATGCATCCCTACTGTTAGTCGTAGCATTTAAACAGTGGCTGCTTCTGTAATATAAATAATTGTTGTTCTTTCCAGAAGGATCTTAATTAAAATATATCATACTTATTTTCTTAGGATTTTGTGAAAAGTGAGAACAAGAAAAATGCAAAACCTGCTATGACTAATTCACCTTCTACTAGCAACAAGAAAATGGTTTGAGTTTTGTTCTATTTTTTGAAGTTAGTTTGGCCTTTTCTGTAGAGGTGGACTCTTGAAAGGAGCAAACTTTCATATGCAGCAGTATCTTATCCTTATCTATGTACTTGAATAGAATTCTTAAGCATGTGTGTTGTCTTCCTACTAAACTCTAGAGGCTGAGCAAAGAGAAGTCTGCATTTGCTGAGAATGTGTACTGGCTGCAGCGTACAATGAAGGATGTTGCATATTGAATAGTTATGAAGACTAGTTTGAACATACTTTTAGTATGTGATGTTATGGACAATGCCTTTGAAGTAAAACTAAGTTTCATGTCATCCATATGCATGACAATTATAAAAATATTATTTTAGGGTTTAATGGTAATCTGGGCAGCTTCAGAGGGTGGATAATTGATTTATTTTCACTGTCACTTTCCTCCTGTTTTATTTATAACTAGAACAACTTGTTTAATGAAATGCTCTACAACTTAGAATCTACTTTTTTTTTTTAAAGAAACTATTTGTTTCCTATATTACTCATACCCTTAAATGTATTCTGTGAAACTGACGATTTTTTTTTTTTTCTGAGTATAAAGTGATTGGCTACATGGCTTGATGTGGTAGTGTCACTACTATAATGAACAGAGGTGTCAGTAGCAAACCTCAAAATGTCAGCTTGAAAATAACATTGAAGCCAAATAAAATGGAATTGAACTTGAAGATAAGTTAATTTTCAACTTAAACAATGATCTTGTATTTCTGTGCAGATGTCTACTACACAATCATTTAGAAAAGAACACCCCTTAAGAAAGCAAGAATCTACTTCAAGCAAAAAGTCAGCTAAAAAGAAGGAAGGAACACTACAAAAAATTGGAGATTTTTTTCAAAGTTCTCCTACTGTTATTCATTCTAAAGGTTTGTACAGTATAAGTAAGGCTTGCTCCATGTTGTCTAGGCATTGTAGAAAGACTTTTTTCCACTGTAATCCATTAATGTACACATAGTTACTGCATTACACGTTTACTGCATTAAGTTGTTCTTTTATTTATGAAATAATGAAGTCTGAACTGGGGCCTGCTATATTGCATCTTGCAGAGTAGAAAAAGCTGTCTTGATTGCAAGGACCACACAGTTCTAAAGTTTAGGTTAAGTATGAAAGGTAAAACAGGTGGTGTGAAAAGAGACAATGTGGAATATGTGTGTATAAACTTATCATAAAAGCAATGATAATTGTTCAGTCCAGAACGTCTGAGTTAGTTTCTTTTTGCTTACAGTAAACCAGTTAAAGGCAATTTCAGAAACTTGCCCCAGAAAATAGAGCTGAATCCAAACTCCCAAATCCTACCTTGTTCTACAAGCAATCCCTCTTCCCCCTCCCCTCTACAGTTTCTGTGGTAATGGTATTAATGGTTTTTGATGTACATATGCTGGAGGGGAAGATCAGTTCTACAGCATCTGGAAGCCAGTATCTCATGAAAATTATTTGGAAGACTTCAATAAACTGACTGTGAAGCAATTAAGGGATTTCATTAAGTTTAAGCATAGTCTTGGGAAGATTAACTGCTAGGACTTTCCACTGAAGAATATATTTTTAGTCTTTCCTACAGTAAGATGTGGTCTCTGAGGTACTTTGTTTTTTAAAAAAAAGGTTAAAATTAGCAGAGGGCACAAAGAATAACCAGCATTAAATTCTAAAAGGCGCTATTATTTGGCTGGTTAAAACAAGGTCAGTCATTATTCAATGTAGACAATTAAAATAGATATCTGTACCAACTTGAAAACTTGACTTGCTACAGAGTACATCTTATCTGCTGTAAGACAATATAGATCTAGTGGGATGTTTAAAATTTTCCAAGTTTGTCAGATTGGTTCCATGAGGACAGTGTATCATTATCAATGGAAGCTAAATTCAGACTACTCCAAAATTTCACCCTGAAAATACTGAATTTGAGCAAATGAGTTCTAGTTTGTAACCTTTATTACCATATCTTGTATTTTTTCCTCTTTTACATAACTTAGTATTGTTTGGGATTTCTTCTTTCCTTCTAGCTCATTATATGTATACCCTCATCTCTTTATAGATCTAGTTTGAAACTATACAAGTTTATAGAGAAAATTGAGTCTACCCTATACTTCTGTCAGCACAAAGAAGTTAAGCCTGTTCAACTTCTGTTGAAGTGTTTAACTTCCAGTGAAATCGGAATCCAAATTGGTTTTTAATGTGCTATTTAAATGTCTACTTTAAGCTTTTGCATCTGAAGCTCTAGAAAACTTTCCAGCTATTAAAAAACTGTGTTAGTCAAATACCACTTCTGAAATTTTATATGTAAACTTCAGACTACATCAGTTTAGTTTTTAAACTGTTTTTAATAAACCTTACTTCAGTCATTAATTTTGAGGCTCGCATAACCAGTAAGACATTGATTTACAATAAATGTTTTCTTCTAGCTAAGAAGCTGATTGCAACAATAAGCTCTCCCAAGTCTGTAGAACCAGAGAGTGTCAAAGAAAATGAGGTCAAGCAAAAACGAGCTAAGAGAAAACTTTATTCCACTGATATTTCTGGCCCTCTAGATATCCCTGCTTCTTCGGTAAGTGATTACAGGTTACTGTTCTGTCCCCTGTAATGTTTCTTTGATCTTGGCTAAAAATAAACTATTAGAGGGACAGGACAAACCCAAAGATCTGATCAAGTTGCAGAAGAGGTTTGAAAGTACTGACTTATTTCTTGATTCTATCCGACCATTCCTTTTGGTCTTTTCTTCCTGCTGTTTTACTTAATTTTCTCAGTTTTCTCACTTATCTTCTGTGTTTCACTGCTGACTTGCTGTATAGGTGATGCAACAGTCACGAAGATATTTTTAAATTTGGATTCATAGATACTTTAGCTGTTTTATGTAGGGGATTACTTTTCTCTCTACTACAGTAACTGAGTCTTAATTTGTTTTTTCCAGTAGTTATTGTTCATTTAAGTGTAGCATAGAGGAAGAATATAAGTAGAGACTATTAAGGGATGCATAGATTTTGGAATAGCATTGACTGAAACACTAAAGATAAAGGTCTGCATGTACAGTTACCTTTGCAGGGCAAGTGAGCAACCTAAGGTAATTTCTGATTTCATTTATGCCCAGATGATGTTTGGGTTACTTTAGTATGTGGATACATCCATGCTTTTCTAAAGCACAGTTTAGGTTGCCTTCTAGGTGTGCTTAGATTGTGTTGCCCTGTGTAAGGCAGCCTATAGAAAGACTTACAGGCCAGGGCTTGTGTCGTAGTTCGGCCCCGATCGGGACCAGACTACGCAGTCTCTCTCCCACTCCCCCCACCCTCCAAGAGAACAGGGGGAGAATTGGTAAACAAAAAAACACATGGATTGAGATTGAACAAAAAGTAAATTTAACAACAATGACAAAAGAAAACAAAACAGTGATGGAATACAAATACAGTACAATGCCTTACAACAAATCTCCACGCCTAGTTTCTCCCAAGTAACAGGAGACTCCCTTCAGCACCCTCCTCACTTCCATACTGAGTATAATGTCAGATGGGATGGAATAGCCCTTTAGCTAATTTGGGTAAATTAACCCTGGCTGTTAGCTAATTAATTATCCCAGCCATAGGGGCTACCAGCTTCAGTTCTCCACCCAGCTCAGGTGAATATTAACTCTATCCTAGCCAGAACCAGGACAGCTTGATGCATTATTTCTGAAATCCAACTTTATGATTTCGACAGTAACTACAGTGCTGAGTGTACTCTTGCTCTGTTGGAAGTACATCTCTTCATTCTGTTTAATCCTTTCTTCCCTTCACTATGGTGTTTGCCCATACTGAGATATCCTATTGAATTTTCTGTGAGCTGTATGAATGGATGCAGCAGAAACCAAAATGCTGTCCATAGGAGAATGAAGAAAATTATAGAAATGCAGAAGAAGCTAAGAAACTTGATGTGAAAGGAAAAGTGAAAGACCGAATCCAGGAAAACTGGAGAAAGCTAATGGAATTTAAGCTAAAAATGTTTTCTGCACACTTCCTGTTTCACAAAATGGATATTAGAGATTAGAAGCAAAATCACATTTTTCTTTGAACTTTGGTATTTGTTTCAGCAAACCAGAATTTTGTGTGTTCCCAGTACTTATTCCTTATTATGATGCACTAAAGTGGTGTCTCTATCCTAGAGACCTATGACTAAAATATAATAGGGAAATTTCATTCTGAAAGCAGCTTCTGGGAAAAATCATGTTGTTGCTTACATGTGTCTAGAAGTACATGTCATTAGTTTCTGAAGTGCTGAGTAACTCTTGAAATACTGTATTTTCCAGATCTTTATAGAACAAAAAGAGAATGAAAGTGATCATCTAATCATCAAGCGACGGCTACGATCAAAAACAGTTAAATAATCCTGCAAAAATATGTTTGTATTTCCTTGTTCAGGTTTATTTCCATTGTGTTATTTCAGGTGATGATATAAAAAAGTAATGGATATTTAGTCATGCCCTGAAGTCTGTGTACAGATATATGGAATTGTTCCAATGGTTTCCAGTCCTGACTTGATTAAAGCTGAAATACTATTCAAGAAAGCTTCTGTCTGAATCTCTTTTTGAAGGAATGGTTCTCTTTGGAAGTGTTCATAATTTACCCATTGTGCAGTAAGAACTATGCCTGTGTGGAATAATTTAAGTTGCTTTTTTCAGGTGGCCAATATACCTACCACAACTTTGAGTGGGAAAAAAAAATGAGTACACATCAAAACTTGTATATCCTTAAATCCTTCACAGATTTAATCTTAAAAAGATTAAAATTCTTAAAGATTAAAAAACATTCTAATGAAGGGACAAAATTAAGGAATTGGCACTCTGTGGAGAAATATGATGTTTTTCATTGCTTGTGTGGTTTTAACTGTCTTCTATTTACTCTTCTAAATTGATTTATAAGCATAATATTCTTTCTTGGAGGATTATAATGTCCATAAATAATTATAGCATGGCCAGTAGGTCAAGGGTTCTGCCCCTTTGTCCTTTCCCAGTTTTTCTGTTTCTGCTGTCTGTGGTCTATATGTCTGGATTGATCTCTTTCAGGACTATAGAAGAGCACAGCAGTGAAGATTCTTACCTCATGTAGGTGCAAGTTGTTATTCTTGCAGAAGTCTTATAGCTGAAGACAGTAAATACAGAAAATGAAGTCATATAGCAGTCTTAAACAATGGGACAGTACTTGGAATATTTATTCTTTGTCATTCTCTTAACATTTTGTCTGGTTTTTTTTCCCCATTTTTATCAGATATTTTCAGTCAGCTGTTTATCTTGACCCTGAACTGAATAGTTTCTGTTAATTTTAGAACCCATCAGCATGTGCCTGTGTAGCTGGATTGTTCCTTCCATTGTGTATAACCTTGCACTTGCCTGCACTGAAATTCATATGCTATCATATTTCCTTGAATGACAGTTTGATTGCTTATCATTAAATCATCAAATGGTCTTAGAGCTCTTAACCAAAAAACATTTGCAAGGTAAATGCAGGATTAGAAGGATGCCGAATTACTTGATTGTTGCATGAACGATTTTTTTATTGATTCAAATGCGTGCAAGTAATAGAAATATCTTCAGCCATTTAATGTCTCTGAAATTACTGATTGATAGTGTTTGTTCTTCTCCCTATCAAATATAAAATTTTGTAGTTTCAAATAACTTGAACTTTTTGATTCCATGGGTAAAGAACAAGTGACAAAACATTTAACTGGGTTTTTCAATTACTTAGGTAAATGCAATTTGGTTATCTCTGCAACTAACTAGGAAGTAGAATCTCTCAACTTATTCAAGCCACTATGACACTCAGGAATGCTACCGTGCCTCTGTCTGTATTGCCAATTTTTAAAAGTTCTTGTATTTACTGAAATTTTATCAGTGTTGCTGAGCTATCTGGTGGCTATATGAAAACCTATTTGTTTTTTTTCCTAGAAATCATTTGAATGAGACTAGTCTAATCTGAGCATTAGAGTAGCTATGTATACATGCACAACATCTTTGGCTATTTCATTTATTCTAGGGTTTTTTTGTCTCAATTGCAAGAACTGCACTGAATAAACTTCCTTGATAGGTGTAGGCCTGGTTATCAAACTATCTGGTTACAGATTTTTAATACCTACAGAAATAAAGCATGCTCCCTTTTGCTTTAGTCAAGGGATTGTGTCTGGTCAAGGGATTGTGATTTCTGTAGTTCCTACAGCTCTTGAAGTTTGAACCTATGTGTTGGTAGCCTAGAAAATGGGTCACACTTTGAGTACCTCCTTTGTCTATGTCAGGATTATCAATTATTTCCTGTGCAGGAAGAACATGGCCGTGATATGAAGCGGGGGGGGTGTGGAATCAAAGAAAGCAGGTTTTCTTTATACTATCACAAAGATTTTCACTTTCAGTTCTTTGGAAAGAATGGGAAATACTTTTTTCCTGGTCAGGACTGAAGCGGGCTTGGTGTTTTCCTTTCAGCTCCTTTGAAAAGCAAAGAAAAATGTTTTACGACATCACTTCCCTTTTGCCTTCTGACTCTTCCTGATAAGTACCATAGCTAACTAGAAGCTGAGCATGATATGCCTCCTCTTTATTTTATTCTTACCTTAGTGTAAGGTTAATCAGTTAGCTTGCAGAGCAAAGAAACTATTTTTAGTCTGTTAAAGGAGGAGAGCTCAATTCCTTATCTATTAAAGACTGAAAATAAGCACCATTTGGTGGAAATTTGGTCTATATTTTGACATGGATAAGACATCTGGTAATACTTAAACTTTCCTTGTTCTCTTCAGAACTTTCTTGGCTGTAGGAAGGTTGTACTCCAACAATGTTGTGTGATGCATGTATCGCTGTGCATCATTGGTTGGAGAAGGGGAATAAGAGCTTCTATATAGGAAATGGGGTTATGCAGTGCTGATATCTTAAGATAACTCAAATCCCACAAAGGAAAGTCTCCTGGGGTAGCAACAGTTGACTAACTGCTTTGCTCCTCCTCCAATTTGAGTAAATCTAGTTCCTGAAACAGGACAACTTAGTTCAGTATCAATATCTTCTATGCATTGAAAACTACTGATGTTTAAAATGAAGTTTTGATTTCCCAAGAGAATAAGCTTAGTTCCTTATAACTTCAATAACAGACTTTTAAGACTTAGCCTCACTTCTTTGCTGTTCTGTTTTCCCACAGAGAGAAGGAAACTCTTCCATAGTATGAAACAGTTCTATTTCTGGTGTAACACCCGAATTCTGCAAAGTGCCTTGTACAGCAACACCATTATCTCTTGAATAGTTCCTTTTGAGCATGTCATGCTGTGAGGAATAATTCTTAGAAAACAACCTGTGCTATACTTCTTTCAAGCTGCCCCAAGGTTAAGCCTCACCTTGAAAAGACTATTCCTTGCTCAACCTCAGTTCATTTGGACAATTTTGCTCTTGTCATCCTGGTGACACTCCTGTTACAGATACAGTGAAGGCTTCTCAAAGGAAAATATAAAGATATTACTTCATATAAGTCAAACTTTTCTATTTTGGCAAAGTAAAACAAGGAGGAACGGTGGCATCATTTGATCAAACAGTTCATGAAGTGAGGGTGTCCTGGATTTAAAGTGAGAAAAGGGAGTAGAATATTTTTGTGGCGATTTTTCCAGCCATAGGATAGACTTATGTAGATAATGCAAGTACTTCTGTTCTTGAAACTTGGTTAGATGGGAGAAGAAAAAAATAAGTTAAAGCATGCCTGCCTGGGTCTCTGCGGAGCCCGCTGGTGCCAGGCTGCCGCGTCCCCAGGAGGTGGCGCTGGGTCCCCGCCCGACCGGCCCCGCCGAGCGCTGCAGCGGGGGGTGCGGGGGCCGAAGGGTTTTACCTGACATCCCATGTAGCCAGTCCTCGCAGAAAGCTCATAACGGAGCCCT
>WHYT01016684.1:148998-174199 GCA_009806455.1 Tetrax tetrax
TTTTTTTTTTTTTTTTTTTTTTTTTTTTTTTGTTTTGTTAGTGTTGTTTCTACCTCTGACATGGTCTTGGTGCTGCTGGAAATGGGGATCAGAGAACTATGTGAAACTTTCCTCATGTGCAATTTAAACAGGCAAAGTAAAATTCAAGCCAAACACAAATGCAACGAAAAGTAAATAGGCCTTTTATGAAATAGAATGGCTGTTTGAAGGCACAAACAGTGCATGATTTTTCTCCATTGCATAAACTAGGTCTTATTGCCTCTCCTTTCACCAGTTCCTTGGGTGGTTTTGGATTTGCAGAAGACCTATGCTATTGATTTTGTTCTGTATTTTCTGCACTGATCCCTTGAGGATTTTAGCCTGTTGCTGTGTACATTTCTCTGAAGGGCACAGAAATTCTGCACAATTACTCCTGTCAGTGAGGAAATGTCCGACATGTCTGTTGTCCTGGGTGCTGCTTACATGTTTCCACGTGGGGAGGGGATGTGCCTTCTTCCACTGAAGCCTGAATTGGGCTGGGGGTGCAGAAAGCTGTTATACTCTGTCTCCATCCTGAACACCAAGGAATTATCAACTACTTTGGGGGAGTATCTTTAATGTAAACCAATTAGCATTATACTACTTATCACTATAATCTGTCAAATACAGGGGAAACACAGCAGTCTACACCTTGTGTCTGGCATCATCTGATGTATGATTGCAAAGCAGGTTCTCCTAGTAGAGTAAAAATTATATCTGAATTCAGTCTCTGATCAGCCCAGCAGTTTCTGTTTACAGCTGAGAGAAAATCTCCCAAACTGTGCCTCGAAAATGAATGCCAGAGCACATTTTTGTACCAAGGGAAGCTACCCTAGCTTGTTTATGAAGCAGCATGATCTCTCTCCTATGGTCAATGTTCCAGCCCTAGGTTCCCACACGTGATGTCTCATTGTGTCGAAGTTTAACCTCTCCTATGGCAGCCTGATATCACCATACTTGGGTAATCCTCACTGACCAGGGCGGTTAACTTCTGATTTTTGTGCCAGTGTGTTAGGCACAGAAATTCCTCTGCATCCTTGTGCAGTGATTAGTTTTCCTTTGTCATAGAATCTAAATTGTCATCAGGTGTTAAAGTATCTGTAGGAGTAATGGGATAATTTCAGTCCTAAGCGGCAGTTCAAGTGGTAGCAGCACTTAGATGCTGAATGTTTTAAGGAGAGGGTTTATAGATGCCCCTTGTTTATGCATTTCGCAACATCATAATACACCCACACCTTGTTTATGAGAGAACATCCTGAGAAGGAGGCTTTCTCTTCTGGACTGTAAACAGAGCTGGAGATGCTGTTCAGTAATGTTTCTCAAAGGCATCCCAGCAATTTCTAAGTGTCCAGGGACTTCACCGTGTCACTTAACAAAAAAAAAAAGAAAAAAATAAGAACAAAACAAAACCCAAACAAAATGAAATCGCAGTAATGGTAATAGCAAAGCCTGGGAGAAATGGCGTATGGACTGGCAGATCTCCAAAAGTGGTTTTAAGTGGAAAAATCATCATTTAACATCAGTATTTCCAATGGAACTGTAAAGACTACTGCTAGGTTTGATACAACTCAGTGCTTTTCGTAAACAACAGAGAAAGGCATATGAAATATTTTACAAAGTTTCAGGTTCTTAAGTTACACTGAGAGGTACATCACAGAGCTAACCTGAGTCCATTTAACTGAAATGTGTTTTATATGCAAAAAACCCGCAAAGTTCAGTATCTAGCAGCAATGCCTCCAAGGTCCCACTCACAGAAGGGAGGAATGCTTATTTATCAGACACCAATATGCTGAGTTTAATGAAGAGTACAGGACCAGAGGCAATATTTAGGTGTGCAGAGAGACCATGGCAATTCCAGTTAGGGACATGGTTTAGCGGTGGACTTGGCAGTGCGAGGTTAATGGTTGGACTTGGTGATCTTAAAGGTCTTTTGACTCATTGAGTAACTTACCAATTGCATAGTGAACATATTCTTTGACAGTAACAGTTACACATTTCAGCACCCAGTAACCTTTTTCTATCAGTTTGTGTCTTTTCCCATTCAAATCATCATCACTATTTGTCTATGAACTTGGGGACAAATACCCTATTACTTCATGACGTTGTTAGAGTGGGACCTTTATGTTACTAAACATATCTCCAAATCAGTGGGGAAAGGTGTCTAAGGGAGGGCTGGGGATGGGAATGTTAGAGTTAGAAAAGTGATACCAGCTGTCCTCACGGCTTTGCTGCTCTCTTTGGGGTCACTACAGGCACAGCCTCTGGTGAGACACCTGCAGAAACCTGATGCAAATCCAACTGAAGACACGGGCGCAGGTGTGCTTCTGCAGAAGGAAAGCCCTCTGATTTGTGTCATGCCTGGTGCAAGGGAAGACTTGGCAATAAGTTTATGGGCCCTTCCACTTTCATTAGCATTTTCTTTCCCAGAGCAGCGTGGTGGTTGTCTCCCCTCTCTCTGTGGGAGCGCAGCGAGGGCTGCGGAGCTGAGGGCGATCCTGAGGGTGCCAGGGCAGGGCCCATCTCACAGCACGGTGTGGGAGCAGGTCCTGGGCAGGGCCATACGGACCATTAGAGCCCGCAGTACCCTCACAGGCTCTTTGCTTAAGCAAAAACCAGTCCAGAACTATTTTACTGTGTAATCCGTAGGAGAATTAGGCTTTAGTATTCTGGGAAATGGTGAAAAACATGGGAGGAAATGTTCATATTTCCTTATCTCAACTGATCCTGACTTCCTTGGAGAAGTTTTTGTGCAGCTATGAAAGGTTTTTCTTTTCTTTATAGGAGGCTGAGCTTTCACTCTGCTCAGTTTAATTGAGTACAAAATATTGGTATGATTCTCTTCCATAAAGAGAAAAAGGGCTGAGGCTTTTTAACAAGGCTCTAGTAAATTTCACACTTTCACTTTGTTCTTCTTTCTTTGGCACCAGATGCTATTCTGGGATTTTTTTATTATTATTATTATTATTTTTTCTTTGTGACATGTTTATCTGAAACATACCTAATGCTTCACAAAACGCTCTCTGTTCTTGAAAGGGCTGACATGGGTCAGCAGTGCTTGTAGAGATTACCAGATTACAGCAGGACTGCACTGAAACATCCTGTATCTTTCTACCTTTCCTTAAAGAAACTACAGGTCTAAAATGAAAGTTTCTTGGGGTTTTTTTTCGTTTTTTTTTTTTGCTTGTTTTCATACAAAGGTACAGAGAAGAAAGAAAAAGATGTCCTAAAGGGAATTATATTATAAAAGTTCCACCAAGAATAGGGCAAACACGTGTTTTTCCCAGTTATGAGATGATCAGTCCATTCCTTATTTACTACCAATACATACAAATAATTAGGAGTTGCCATTGGCAGGTGGCTTTTACTACAGTGAAGTAACTTTTATTAAAAAAAAAAATGGGTTTGCAGTTATTGTGCGTTTATTTCAGAACCTCTCACCTCTGGGGTTGAGCCTTCAGCTTTTGCTTGAATAGATGCTAAAAGAAAGTGTTTCAGTCTCCGTGCTACTGCTGCTTACAACGTGATTTGTGACTGAACATCTCCTGCAGGAGGTACTGGGGTTGTGAGAGGGGAGTACTGCGAGACAGCATCTGGTACACTGCGAGAGAGGAAGGCAAAGCTTCCAGCAAGTCTGTCCAGAAAACTCCAGAGATGCCTCAAACTGCTGAAATTTCCTGAACATAAAATTTTATCACAATTTACACTTTCTCTTTTCAAGCTCTTTTTCTTGGTCTTTGCCTGAAATATTAGTTTGCCTTTTGAATTAAAAATATTTTTAAAACATTTTCATCAAAAGGATTAAACAGCATAAGATATATTGACCCCTGCCTAAAGACAATAAATTCCTACTAGTATTTATTATTGTTAAAGGTTAACTGTAACAATAATTGTGTTATTATGAATATAAACAATCCTAAGCCTCAGCTCTAAATTTGGACTTTGACAAAGTTCAAGTAGAGAAACTAATAATATTAATTTCCCCAGAAATCATCCTTCCTTGTTCTAAATTTGTCTTCTCTGCCGTGCAATCTGTGCACTTGCAATCCACATTCAAACATAGTGGCTTTGGCCACTAGTGTGTCAAAATGATTAGGGCTTTTTTTTTTTTTCAATTCAAAAGTTATTTCTGTTTAATTTATTCAGTAAAATGCTGGATCAAAACAGGAAGAAAACATTTTAGCTTTGACAAAAACAGCTCAACTGCCTTAAAGTGCAGCTAACATAGAGATTAAGGTGTGACTCGGGAGTCCTTTTGTTTGCATGTTCTAAAGTGGAAAACCACATAACCGTTGAAAAAGTCTCTTTCTCTTAATTCTAGACAAAAAAGACTCTTCTCACAAATTTCTAGAGGCAAATACAAGGTCTTATAGCATATATAGAGTAAACTAGGCTTTACTACTCCTTATGGACTGTCAGCAGAATTATTTATTGCAGTAAATTCATTAAAGGTGTGAGAGTTCACAGGTGTCTCTGCAGGGGTAATTTGTTCCCTGAGAAGCTGCTCAGGCATTGGTGATGGTGTCTGACCTGAGAGATATTAAGGACAGCTGAAGCCACTAGCCAGATAGGTTTTCTGGGATAGGAGGGGAAGGGGTGTGTGGTGCAGATTGTGGTGCCTGCTCTGTGCTGGGGAGGGTGGGAGAGAAAGGTTTTGAGGAGCAGATGCCTGTGTTCTCAACTTGTATTGAACTAACCAACGCAGCTTCAGTCCCATGCTAGGTAAGAGTTGAGTGCTTATTTTCTTCTTCGCATCTTTGATTAAATCTTTTTTTTTTCTCAAGAGGTTAATGTTTTTCCTCATCTGTAAAGTGTTTCTGCTGTTTGTCTGGGAGGTTTTTGAAGTAACTTCTGATGTAGGCTTTATCTCCTATGGTGCAGAATGAGATAAAAATACCAAAGATTTTTTCAGGTTTTCTGATCTTTATTAAGCCTACATTTTGTAAAACTTTATTTCACTTCAAAGAGTGCTCTACTTACATAAGAACTGAAGTGAGTGGTTTTAAAGAGCAGTTACTTCTGCAGCAGATGAAAAGACCTGGTGCTTTTCCTAGCGTGTTGAGCTGCATGTTCAGTGCTGTGGAAGTGAACACTTGACTAAGAACCCCATTAACTTTGTGTTAATCTTTGGACTTCTGTAAGTGTAATATGTTGGGTTTGTCTGTACTTCAGCAAGCAGATTTTAAAATAAATGTGTAGGTAAGTGTTATAGTACCGTTAAGACATCAAAGGTTATGAATTTAACTAAATGTTCAACAGAACTCTTTAGTTTTGCCTTTCTCGCATAGCTGCAAGTGAAGAAAACAATTGTCGGGTTACTCCAAGTAAAATTCAGGTATGTTGTATTTTAATCTGAAAAATATGATGTTTTTGCAGCAGCACTCTTAAGTTGTACAGTTGTTCTCTTTCCTCTGCAGATAACTGCAATGTTTCTATTTGAAACCATAGGCAATTTAAAAGATTAATTCTATATTACTCAAAATCTAAATCTTGACTATAAAGGCAAAAATCAAGCCCTACGTCTTCAAGAGACTACTAAGTGTTTCAAATTTCAATCTGGAAACAGAAAAAGTCAAAGCTGTTTTCTAACACAGCAAAGCTCTGCTGTAAAAACCCGAGGCTCAGCCACGATTAGACGGATGTGCAGGGCTGTGAGGTCACTCTCTGCACGTGACAGTGAGTTTGATGTAGGTATGGTGCCTATTAGGTTTTTGGTACAGAACACAGATTTTTGTTTTCATCTCTAATACCTTTGGTGAAGGTGGCAAGAAATAATACTCTTTTCCTTAGCTTGCTGTGCCCGTGCTTCTAAAAGCTCAAATGCAGAAGCTGTAAGGAGAGGGTAGGGGCTGGGGCTGGTCCTGACATCACATAGGTGGCCAAGTGATGGGCCTGCCTCTGCCAAAGCTGGCCTTGAGGTTTGCTAAAGTTGCCTGTGGTGAGTTTGAGCAGACAAATTATTTCAGGTGTTTGCTTGTATGAAGATTGGCTTAGAACAACAAAATGTAGAGATGCAGCTGAAACATGTTTTGCTCTGGGAGGAATGTGCTTGAAACAATAACATGAAGTGTAAATGACTTGGGGAAGCGGAGGACCCATAGGTGTCTTTGTGGTTTTCTGGTAAGATTTCTGTCACGCTTGTCTAATTTTGTAATTCCTTTGACTCTTCCTGCAAGCAGCCTGAGAGGGGTGTAACAACAATTTTCCTTGAAACATGACAGTCTGAAATACCAAGCTGTTAGTTGAAACACGTAAGGTTTGCACAAAGAGTATGACTCCTTTTTCACCTGTCTCATAAAATGTCGTAAGAACTCAGTTGCAAAAGTACTTAACAGCTAAGAGCTGGAATTAAAACTTTGGGTATGTTGGGAGGAAGAATAGCTCTACCTGTAAGTCAGCTGCACCCAATAAGCCATAGTTGTTTTCTGTAGGTCTGGTTTTTGTCACTACAAGCCCTGCCAATTCAAAATCAGCTGGTTCTATTCAGATCCTGAACTTTGTTAGCTGTGTTTTGATCATGATGCCTCTGGATGGTACTTTCAGCAGATGGCTAAAGCAAAACCTGTCTGATATGTTAAGTGGTACAAAAATAAAGATATTTAGCCAAGAGCTGTAGTATGTGTTTCCCAAAATACTTGCCTCCCTGTAGAGGGACAGAGCTGGATCTGACAGAGATGTTTTCGCCTGCAGGTTGTTTCTGTCTACATGAGCATGCAAAAGGCTTTGTTCTTTGACTAGATCTGCCCTAACTCTGTCACTAAATATAGTAAAGGTTGCTTGGTAAAAGCTTGTGCTTGTTAATGCTGTCTATTTCAGCAAGCGTCAAACATCTGAAAATCCCACACGCTCTGAAGCTGGTGGTGTTTGCAATGTTCTCAGTGTTTTGTGTGCTTCGCGAAGACCCAGTGTGTCTTAAGCACTAGTTGCAAGTCCTCACTGCTGAGATGCTGAGCTGAGCCTCCTGAACCACCTCTTCAGTGGTTAAAGTAGAGATCAGTAGGACCTGAGACGTAATGAAGGGTAACTGGGAAGCAGTAGTGTCAAGTGGACTGATGGCGTGAGACTCAACATGACTGAAGCTTATTGTACAGAGGCTTATTTCCATTGGCAGGGGGAGGTGGGCAATAGAAGTGTTCTTGGACATTGTTTAAAGAGATCTGAGAGGGAAATACAATTTTTCTACCTGAGTACTACTTAACTTGGCATCCTGGAAGAGTACTAAACATCGCTTGGCAGCCTTAATTTTTAGTTAATAAGCTTTTTTTCTGAACCTTTCAGGGAGGAAAAAAAAAAAGTGCTTTAAAAGGGAAGATCTTATACACTCATGAGAAAATTCATCCAGTAAATCATTGCTGTGTATGAGGTTAAAATGCAACTGTGGCAATGTTGCGATTTTTTGTGATTCTTAAATATCCCAACTTGCTCATGCACACTTCCACCTTTAGCAGAAGTGGCTGACACCATCTCTGCTCTTTGTTCTGACAATAACAGTCTTATATGATGGCTGTGCTGAACTGTAACTGTTTTGGCTGTGCCTGACTGGTTCTGAGTGCTCATTCTTTAGGGCTGAAGAATTTTATATGCAAGCCCAAAGCATTTTAGGTACAGCTGCAATTCAGGAGCTGAATGTTGGGTCTGTAAAGATATCATTTGCGTCTCTCAAATGTTTACAGATTGACCAAGTTTCAGCACTAAGTTTTCTTTGGGAGTAACTGTGAAGTCTGGTGGTTTGACAGAGCTTGTCAAGGCAGCTGTGGCTTAGCTTTAGGCTGGGGGATGAAGCTGAGTAGCTGAAAAAAATATTAGGAAGGGCACTTAGTGTCTGTCTGTAGACATTGGTGTGCTTGTAGAGGTTCTGATGTGCTGTTGGCTGCTGCAGCACGTCTGCTGTTGGAGAGCAGGGTGGGAGGAAGAGGGCAGGTGGGTGCCTTCACCACCAGCTCATGCTTCTTTTTGTATAGGCTGGTGGTCACAGAACCAGGGAAAGCTCTTCCTCCCTACCTCCCCTCTCCACCCCTCCTCAAGTCTGTTTTTCCCTCTGTTACACTAGAAAGCAAATCTTAAAGCCACTAGTTTCTCCCCAGACAGAACTTCTACTGGTGTGGCTAGTGGTGTTTTAACAGCTGACACTGTTATGAGAGGAAAATGCTTAATGAAAGCTCTCAAGAAAATGAACAGACCTGGTGAGGAAAGGCTTCCTAAACTCTTATGAATTAAGAAAAAAAAAAAAAAATAATCTAGAGAAGTCATTGGTCAACCACCTGCAAACTATGGAACAGGACTACTGGAAAATTATTGCAATCCAGTTTCAAAACCATAATTTGCAATCAGGTAACAAGAAGCAAGATATCTTTTCAAAAAGATAAAAAGGACAGGTGTGTCATCTCCTTGTAATGGCAAAATAAAACCAGTTCACAGGGACTGGGTGAAGGTTTTAATACTTTCTAGCTTGAATATTATGAATAATTAAGATTTTGAAATTGATTATCCTGGATTTAGGATATGTACAGTGATTATCCAAATGGATTGAAATCACTAGTATAGCTATAAGCCAAGCTTTAATCCATTTTTAATATCAATATGGAATTAGCTGCTTCTATTTTCCACATAATTGTGGAGATCTTTCTATAAATCTATGCAGCCAAATCCTTTCTCTCATCTTGCTCCAAAAGTCAATATGCTGTCCTGTTCATCTGCTCTTCAAGATCACAAGGTGTTGCTCAAGACCAGGTTTGAAATGAAACAGGCAAAATTAACAAGTCAAGGACAAAAGTACTGATTTTTATTTTTATTACTGGTTCATAACAAGACAGCTGTCCTTACTGAACCTCACTGACTAATTCACCAAACTTACTGAAGAATTATGTCCTCATATGCTATATGATCCTATTAGCTCAGCCACTCTATTGAGAAAATGACAGTCTAGTTCCTTTTTTTTTTTCTCCAGATTTTTTACAAGTAATTTAACACCTTGTAAAGATTAATGTCTCAGAAATGTCATTTTGTTCTTTGCTCCAATCTGATAACTATTCTTTTCATTTTGCAGCAAAAGCAAATTAGTGAATTTCAATTGATGCAGCAATCTGTCTTCCTGGATACAAACTTGCCTTTGAGTACTTTCTTTTTAAGCTGAAAGATTTTAGCAGTAGTAAATATTACTGTTGAAGGAAACCAAAGCCAATCACGTAATTTCTCTGCCTACAGTACTCCATTACACAAGTTACCTGAGGTGGTTGATTTGACCGTTCCATTAACTTTGAAATATTTCAGTGCAGACCTTGTTGGCAAGACCTACTTGGCTTCAAAATTCAATCTGACATGCTTTTGGATGCTCTTAACAGCTTTTCGTGATGCAGTAATCTTATTTCTTGGTTTGGGTTTTCTTTGTTTTCAGACAAATTTAAAATGTGGAGATGAATAAAACACATTCATGAACTGACTTTAGTTATCCAAGACACAAATAATTCAAATGTTACTCACTGTATTGAAACAATTTTGGTGACTACTTTGGCCTAGGCATTAACTTCAGATGCTTTAAAGATTTTTTTTTTTTTTTTTTTTCATTCTTAGTTTGTGAAATAATAGTATTTTGGGGGTTTTAAATGCATGGTTTTGTGTATAAAAACTGACATTTGCCCCTTAGAACAATGCTTTTAATATACACATGCACACATATGTATATATATATATTATGGCTTCCATTAAAGAGGCCTGAATAATTTCTGAAAACCCTCAGTTACTTTTTCTGTCACTTTACATGGATGAAAACCTAAATAGAAAAAGAAGCAGATGTTGCCTAGGTAACTGCAGTATCCACTGCTCTAATTCAAAATCATACTTGACTTTACTGTTGCTACATATTTACTTATACTTCTAATTGACTCCTAAAATTAGCTTTTATGTTTGGTTTGTGGTTTGTTTTTGGTTTGGTTTTTTTTTTTTTAACGTAGCCTGATCTCTCTTATTATGTCCTCTTCTTCACCTGGATGCTTGTGTGCATAGGCAACTAACTTTGTGTGACAGGAGTGTTAATATGACTGATGGGCTAAAGAAAGGTGTCTTCAAGTATGCTAGTGGGGTGGAAGTAGACACAGCATCACTTGAACTTTCTGATTATCACATACTAATATATGCATTTAGTGTATAGTTTTGCTGGAGATTGTTACTGAGAGAATTAAGCAGGTGCTTTTAAAAAAATATTCTTGTTAAACACAAAATTAATCTAAGTTTAGGAAGTGATTGGATTTCCTCTTGGGGTGAAGTTGCTCAGATCCATATCAGTAACCTCTTTCTGTTCTGCAAATCAGTGCTACATAAGAGCACTCATTTTTCATCTTAAGCACTAGCACCATTTGCAATGTAGCTGGAAAAAAAAAACCTGTAACACTTACCAGCTGTGTGAGGTACAGGGAGCCAGAAGGCGGCTGAGCAGCTGGTAATAGCCAGGCAGCAAAGATCTGAAATGGAGCAAGTCTGAAACTTTCTGAAAGAGGAAAAACATATAATGAGCCGTCACTGGAGCACAGAGGATCACTTCGTTTCTCCTGCCTGTGTCTTGTCAGTATTTCCTGGTCCTCTGCCGCATTACAGAAGATGGCATGCCTGTGTTAACCTCTTGAAGAACTTGTGGGAGTGCAAGGCAAGAGAAGTGTGTGATGCTGTGGTGGGCTCGGTGCTCCAGTCTGGAGTGCAGATGCAACAGGATACTGGGTCTGGGATGAGGGGGGAAAAGCTCTGCCAGTGCTGCTGCTGCTAAGGTTTTATTTACTTGGGCTATTTCAGCTGAACTTTTCACTTCAGCAAAAATCTCACATTGAAAGTGAGCAAGCAAATGAATTTGGGGGAGAGTTTGAGCTGTTGCCACTGCTCAAATGCAAGGAGTAGGACAGGCTGCTAATACAGTGTGTATATGTACATATCTTTATAACCAATCAAGTATTTGAGTTTTAAAATTTGAATATATAAATCATTCAGCAGAAGCTGTTATATTTGTGCCTGGAATATTGGTGGTGTTTGTTTATATAATGCATATTCCCTGGATATTGCTGATTGAAGTGCACTATTTTTTCTGTGTGATTCCTTTGATTATATCCTGTAATTAAATTGCCTGGTTAGAAATACTCAGCTCTGCTTCATCACTGTCTAAAGAACCTCCCATCACCTATATTATGTTCATGTATGTCATAGCTAATACTGGGGGTGGGGGGGGTGGGTGTAGAGGATCCACCAATGTGATTCCTCCCTCTCTACTGCAGCACTGTGCCTTTCTGCCAAGAGACTAGGGCTGCTACCTCTTGAGATGTGATAGCTCTATAATGACCTTTAAAACTGCTCTCATTAATATCTGTATCTCCCCTAAAATTCAACTCCCAGAAATGACAGATCAGATATTTTATTGCTTTGTATGTTCCTGGTCTGCAGGTCAGGCAAAAACTTCAGTTTTAACTTCTGCTCTCTTCCTCCTGAGTGGTATTATGGTGCCTGATGAATTCTGTGTAAGCAATGCTACGAAACTGTACTTTGTTTGCATTAACGTAATAATATAAAGTAAGATTAAACTTACCAGCTTGTACTTGGCATATAATACCTCAGTTTAACTGATTATGAAAAAAATCATAATTTAAAGTCTTTCCTGAAAACTACTAAAGTAAAAAAAAAAAATTTTAAAAAATCCCAATAGAACTGGGAGCATAGCTATAGTAATTGGCAATTTTGCACAAGAGTGGCTTATGAAATGGCTTCTCTGATGTTAAACTTAATCATCACAAATTCAACTGGGTCTTATTTGGGAAGCTTTCTTTTAAATTGTAAACTAAGTGGAATTTTGGTCTTACTAAAATAAGTGAGGAAATAAGATACTTCCTTTTTCTTTCATGCCAAAAGTAACTCCACTTGTGTATCCTCAGGGACTTCTGCTTAAGATCTCCTGTACATCAGGACAGTTATAAGAAACATTAGGAAAGTAATAAGATGGCAAAAAGTGGAGGAGCTGAAGGGCTGGGACTGTACAGCTGGGTAAGTGATGACCTCATGGCACCTATCAGTGTCCAGAAACTCATTTTCTTGGATGTCCCTCTCCCCAGTATCATGCCTTGATATTTCAGACGTTTAAGTGTGTCTTACCTGGGTTCCCTCTAAGGATGAGGAAATGCTTCTTTGCCTGTCAGTAGCAAGCACAAGGGTGTAGTCTTACAAGCCTTTAGGCTTAGACATCTCATATCAGAGGAACTCTGCATTGATACCCATATTTTCTTGCTGTGGAGGGTGCTTTGTGTAATTGTATGCCATATTAACTTGACTTGTGCCAAACAAGTGACTTACTATCATAACTCTGGATTTTAGCCCTGTTGAGTAAGCGCATCTCCCTCAGCCAAGTAACATCTATTTATAACGTGATGGTTCAATTTTCTCTTGGCCTGGAATTTCTATTTTGACTTATCTGATTTATACCCAGTCTTTTCTGTATTGCACATTATTCACAATCCTGTGTTAAATCAGTCTGAAAGTAACATTTAAAATCCCTTGCTTCATTGCCATGAGAACAGATAGGAATGTCGGTTTCAGTGAGGAGTTAGTAGTTACTTATCAGTCTGTCTGAAGTCCTTGGTTGACTTGAATCAACCAAGAATGTAGGGTGAAGGTAGGGCTCTGGTCCTTCAGGATGTTGCTAGAATCTTCACAAACTGCTCTTTGCTATGGGTGCTCTCCTTGCAGCAGCATGTGCTTTGTTATACCCTTTTCCAAGATAATCTTTGGCCTTCCTGAGATCTCTTGTAAGCCACTTTCCATTCCTCCTGTGCAAATGATGAGTTATTAGTATTTTATGTAAATTTTATGCTGTTTAAATGGCAAATGAAACAACTTGTACCAGGGTAAGATGGAACGCTGTGGGCTTGTCTCTTCTGTAGTGACTTTTGCCTTTGTCATGCAAAAAGATTATTGCTGTTCACTTTACTCTGCGAGACCCACAAGCTGAAAAAGTAACACTGCAAGTATGTCTCTGACTCAGGCCAGTAGCCTATAGTTTGATGTCCATTTTGAGCAGGTTGGCAGGCTTTTGTGTTTCTTGCTGAGCTTTGTTTTCAACTTTTCTGATAAATAAATGAAATAAAAAAAATTCTTCTCAAATCTCTCTTACCTCAGAGTAATTCTGTCCACAACGACCCACTTGAATGTTCTCCCATCCTGCTAATGCACTTTCAAGAGACTATTGTGATGTGATGCTGTTGACACCAGAATGTGATACTTGGCATGCAGAAATTTCAGCATTTTGCCACTTTGTCAATGTTTTCCATACTTAACGTTACCAGAAGTTTTCACCACCTCTGCTTCATTTTTGTGTAGGAGATAATAGCACAAAGAGCCAACTTGCATAATGATTACCATCGTATGTGAATACTGTGGTTTTTTTTTTTTTACTTTGTTCTTTCTAGTTTATTCTTAAGTAGTTCTTAAAGGGGCTCTGTGACTCAATAAATAAGTCATAAAAACACCATAACACAAACTTCCATGTTTGTATAGATCTATAAAAGGTAGCATTAAAAATAAGGTGTTGTCTGGTACCTATTTTTAATAAATTATAAATGATAGATTGCCATGAGATCTTCTAAGGCATTTGTCACATTGCTCTTCCAGACTCCCTTTCTTTCCAGCTCCCTCCTACACATCTTATTATTTTAAATCTTAAATCCTTGCAGAGTTAACTGTTTGATATGACTCTCTCACTTCAAGGAAAAATAGACCACAGGCCATGAAAACTGGCAAATGACTGCAAAATGAGTCAGAAGACGACTACTATCAAAGATGAGTAAAGCACTGGTGCCAGAACTCGCGTAAGTAGTCACCCTGAGATAACAGGAAACTGTTACAGAAATTTTTCTGGTGTGGGTAAGTCTAGAGCCAGCTGGCTCTCAGTCTGATAGAACTGTAATGTAAACAGATATGAGCCAGTGTGTTAATTACAAAGAAAACCTTTCTGGTGCAGTGGTCAGACTTCTAGTGCTCTCACTCCCCAGAGCAATGAAGGTGCACGGTATACTTCTGTGTGCTACTTTAGTGAGGGGAATAATGTTCCTATTGCGGGGAAAATGGATAAGCTTTTCCAAATACATGACACAGATATTGGGGCAAAGTCTTTTATTAACTTTTCTAGTTCAAGAAACAGTTAAAAATATTTATCACTTGATGGATGGGAGAGTTAAACATAAAGAAGAAACATTCAACCAATGTACCTCCATATGCAACAAGCAGTATTGTATGTCTCAGCACTTCATCTTAAAATAAAGGGTTTACTAATTCTCTCTGCCATGTTCGCCCGGTTCCCTTCAGCAAACTTAGTATTTGTAATACTCCTGAAAGGTGGGTATAATCATAGGATTACCATCAGGGAGCTGCACTGAAAGGAGAGGGTGGAGCTGGTGGGGAAGTAGCTGTTTCACCTCTGACTTTTAAATGGTGGAGGCAGAACTCATGTTATGGGCAATTACTTGGAATAAAAGAGAACTCCTTTGTATCTATTGGCTATTTTAAACAATCCTAATTGACTAGTTGCTCTTTTGTGGTTTGCCTATTGTTTTGGTTTGTGGTGTGGTGGTTTGTGTGTTTTATGGTTTTGGTTATGTGTGGGTGGTTTGGTTTTTTTGTTTTTTTCTTTTTCTTTTTTAGCCCCTCAATATCCCTCATGTCTCCTTGGTCTACGATTAAGTCGTTATGCAGTCTGGTAGGTGTGTTCATGTGGTGTAGTGAAGCTGGTATCTGTGATGTGTTACTGTGGTGAAGGCCTGTGTTATCACAACAGAACATCATTTGCTAGCATCCCTTAAATGTTAATGAGGTATGGTGAGTTTAGGCCAGGCTTATAATAGAAGTGATGTGGAAATGAACTAATATGTAAACCTTGTCTTTTTCTCTAGTACTTTGCTATCATGATTTATTAATACTCCAAAACATATTGTCTGGTCACTTTTCATCTGTACCTCAGCCAGTGCTTTGTACCTCCTCTGGTTTTCACCTTTCTTGTCTATCTGTTCTGTTGTTTCATCTCTGTGCCAGCCATGCTTTTCAGGCTAAATTGTTTCTTTTGCTGTCTCAGTTGTTGTGTCCAGTCATTTGTTCTTCTATTTATCTCCCTCTGCTCTATTTCCTCTCTCTGTTGGTGAGGCTGCTCTTGAACTACATGGGACAAAACAAGCTGCCATTGTTAGCGCTCTTTTGCTGCACTCTGGTAGCTCTGAGCCAGGGATTGTTTAACGGGATGGTTACTTTCTCATTTCCTTGGAAACTCAGAAGAATGTGAGGAACTTCATAATTTCCCCTTCTTGGACTTTTTATTTAAAGTAGATCCAGCAATGCATCTTTTCAGGAGGCAATGAAATGAAAATCGTTTCTGCTCTAATCCTTTGCTGCTTTTCCTCCTGATTTTGGCTGACTGTGTTAATTAATAACCCAATAACTGGAGAACCTAAGAGTGAGTATCAAAACCTGAAACTTTAAGCCTTGCTTTAAAACTCCTGCCTTCCCTCTGTGTGATCCGTATAACAAGAGACCAAAGGTCTCTGAAGTTATTTGCCCTGAAGAAACCATTGATGGGGTTGTGGCTGATGAGATGGGCTCCCTACAATGGACTTGTACTTTCTTCTATGTTCTTAAGACATCTTTCTACCTGTTTTTTGTTCTTGTTGACATTCTTTTCCCTTGGTCCTTCATGAACAGATAATGTCATCTGTAGTTCGTGAGGTATAGAAAACTGGGCCTGATGTCAGTAGAGGACAGTGTCTGTAGCACATCTTCTGCAGGTTAGGTGTCAGCTGGTCTGAGCCCATGTGGTGTCAGTAAATGCAAGTATGCACTGCTACTGATGGCAGCAGTAAAGGTGTTTCTCCAAGTTGCCTCTCATTATTTTTCCCAACTGAGTCTATGGGTGTTGAAAAACAGTGGATCTCAACACTGTAGGGAAAGCTTGCAGCTGTATGTGAAGCTGTAACCTATTGTCTCCTGAAATAGTTTAAAAACTATGATGTTATCTTGCTCTTAATGCTACTTTGACATAGGAATCTTTTTTGACTGTCTTGCCTTTAATTCTGAGGGTTTTCTTAAACAATTGATGCTGAAATATGATGACACATTTGCTACCTCAGATATCTTAGTGTCAGATAACTGCAGTCATCTGGATTGGTGTCAGAATGCACCCTCTGATTAGTTATAATTGATGGCTCAAAAAGTTGGAAGGGAATGGGAAATGCACTTAGGATTTTTATCTGTGACATCAGATGAGAGCTTAACACTCAAGAACTGGGAGGTAGAAAGAGATCATGTTATGCTTGTCATTGTCTTGACAAATATTCCTTGCTAAACACTTCTCTGCTTCCTATGTGGAGTTATGAAGACAAACACAGAATATTTCTGTTGCTGAAAATAACTAGTGAAATACAATAGATCAGCACAGCTGAGCTGAACAAATGGTTCAGCAATTGTATCCTTTCCAGCCATGCAGAAAAAAAAACTGCTTTGGAAATATATTGGGAAAATGAGTCAAACCTATATAAAGAATTTGAGGGGGGGAAAAAAGGGGATTAAAGCCTATAGACTTTTTCCTGAGGCTTGACTCACTGATGCCCAAAAAGCTTAGTCCTGTGCAGTGATGTGTTTTCCACCTTTGGAGATGAAGACTAATATACCTGTTTGACATGAGGGTTTTTTAGTGGTTTGGGTTTTTGCTTGTTTGTTTATTTTACAAAAAAAACCCCCAAACATATCAATAGTGACTATTGGTATCAATGAAAAGATTGACTTAAATGAACTTGGATGCAGTCCTTATTCTTTCCCTGTTTCAGGAGGAAGACTACCCATGTCTAGTATGCTTTGTAGTTCACAAAATGAAAATATGAAAAAGTTATATCAAGGTTCCATCAAGACAAAATTATTTTAAGGAACAGCTTTGGCTCAAACAGCATAACGTTTAAAATATAGTCACTAGTAATACTGTTTACAAACAAACAAAATAAACTCACATGTAAACTACTGTAATATTGTATAGTTTAACTTATATTTTTAGATGCTTTTCAAGTTTTAAACACTCTCCAAGTCTGTGGCAAGGCAAGAGTATGACAAACATAAAATGGCTGACATTAAACTTATATGAAATTATTAGGAGTAACTTGAAAAAATATTCCACAAATGAAAAATAGAATGAATGACTTTAATGTCAGAATCAATCTTTTCAGTCATAAAGTACTGGAAAAAATCTGACACAATATTTCACCCTAGTTTGTAACAAGGCTCTCATTTATTCAAGTGTAGAATCATAAATGATGATGGATTATCTGTTCATGGAGCAGAAGAAAAATGGATCTTGGGGGATTAATTAGTAATTAAAGTTAACCTGTGTTGCCTAAATAAGATGAATTTATTCTAAGTGATTTTCTGCTCTATTGGGATTTTCCCTAAGGAGACAGGACCATAATATCAGCAAATATCAGTTGCTCTTATGCCTGGATATCCATCCAGATGTCTGGTCCAGATATGCACTATTCCGTGCAGCTCACTAGATTATCCTTCCTCTCTGGTTCAAATGCACTTTTTCTACTGTGCCTCACTGTGAAATTAATTGATAACCACAAACTCTATTATATAGGGCTGAGTGACTTTTTCAATTGACTCAGATACAGCTGAGACATTTGAAACACCATTTATTCCTTATGCTTTTGTGAACAAATTGACTTTTTGTAGCTGTAGTCTTAAGAGGATTTCAACATGGATGTATATCTTAGGTATTTTAAGGATATGTAAAAGCATATATTGCAAACAACAGCAACAAAACCCAAACCAATCAAACAAAACAACCTGATACCAAACCAAACATTAAAATAATAAACTCTGAAGGCCTGAACAGAGTTTGTGCACCTCTAAGTTAGTCCTAGGAGAGTCTAGTTTATTAAAACCGAGAAGGGCAAACTTAGAATTAGCTTTTGCAAATCTTATTTTTAAATTTTTTTTTTTCTTCCATCACAAAGTAGCTTGTTACATGAGTGTGGCTTTTTTATTTTTCTTACTGGATTTATATTCCAACCTCAGCATTTTCTGCATGAGAATGATGTGGTCTTTGCCCCTTCTTTGGTTTTGTGAATTCATGTGAAGGAGTGGTTAACCCTGATTAAGTTACAAAACTTGCCTCCTTTGAAAAGGTAGATATAGATAGTAACTTCATGTAGATGGTATCCCATTGAAATAGGAAACATCAACCATAAAGAATAATTTATATACCAGGTAGGCAGAACAAGTCTTATGTCCTGGGATGACTTTCTCCTGCCAAGTTTGATAATGGCATTATTTCTGATGAAAGACTAATGCAGGCAAGCAGGTCTTGCTCACAGCTGTGAAACTAGTTGAATTGTTCTAGTTCTTTCACAGGGAGCTGTAGAATAGCAGGTTGATTGCAGGAAGAATTTTGTACCATTCCCATTCAAGATTTTAAATTGGCATGGAAAAGACTATCATCACTGTTTCCATTCTCCAGCTCTTGTGTGTGTGTGTATGGTCTTTAAATTTTTTAAAAAATATTTTATTGGTTTTGTGTTACTGTATTTGCTGGGGGGAAAAATGTTCTGGGTTTCAGAACTTAGGTGCAAAATATTCTTCTCTTTTTGGGACTGTATGCTATAACCTGTTTAGGACAGCTCTACAGCTGTAACAGAGATGGGCAGTCCATATCTGATAAGAAAACAGTCTTCATGTGGGAAAATATTGTGAAAACTCTAGCAAAAATAATTTCTAGAATGGTTTTTAAAGTGTTCAAACTAGGAAAACCATATGTATCAAGCAATCATGATGCTGTGAATGAGTTATTAGCGAATTGTCTCAGGGCAGTTGGGCAGGGTCCCATAGACAGGGAATGAAGTGAGTTTAATAAGAACTCTGGATCAACTTTCCTTCTGTGTGCAAACAAGGTTTATACACTCACTATTTGCGGTTTTACAGCCCATATGTTTATGAGCTGAAGAACTGTCGAGAATTGAATGTTTCACCTTGGCTTCACTTTGTGTTGCCCCGTCTTCCCGTTTCCACCTAGTTGCATTCATTTCCTGTGACTCTAGCATTACCTTCTTAGCCACATCTAGCCCCCAGCAAATGCTAGTTTGCATGTCTCATTTTTCACAGCATTTGTTACTCTGTGTTCCTTTCTTCACATTCTATTTATCCCATATGCTTGCACTGGAAGCACTTGGATTTTCTACTGTTCTGCCTGTGATCAACACAACTCCATTTGTAGTTGATGCCCAGCCATGTTTAGAGTAGAAATGAAGACTAACAGTAAAGAGGTAGAAAAAAAAAAAGTAGTTTCAGTTAAATAGAGGAATACCTTAGAGAAATGCAGAGACAATGTATTTAAGGTCACGTGAGAGGGGAGGAAAAATGTGTTAAAATGTATATCTTTACTATGCTTGCTTCAATTACCCCCTCTCTCTTTTAAAGAGCATACATTGAACTCTTCCAAAATTATTTCACTTGTCTCTCTCAGTTATAAAATTTTTTAAACTACTTTTCATAGTTATGCTTTATTGGAGAAATGTTTTCTTGTGAGCTTTGTAATTTTCTAGTAGCTTTTTTGTTGTTTTTTCTGAGAACATATTTTTAATTTAAATTTGTGTAGTAGTGTTCAAATATTTTAATTGAAACTACAAAAATAAAATCTCTCAATAGATTACTAGATCTCAGTTTTGTACTTTGTCCTGACATAACTGCAAATTATTTGTACTTTTGGTGGTCAAAGTTCTTGTTTCTGTTCCACCCTGAATGCACAGTGCTTCACACATCTTTGTTGTTGTACCTCCAAAATGTATGCGTTCAACCTGGAGAAAATCTGCTAAGAGCAAGGGCAGCCTTAGGTGTGGGCAAAACAAATTAGCGCGCACACAAAAAAAGATGCTTACAGGTGTGTGTACATTTTGTACATTTTGCACATTTTGCCTGTGTTACTTCCTATTTTGAAGAGCAGTGACCTCAGTTACTCAGGGCACCATTCACGGGGTGATAGTGTTGTTCTGTTCTAGCAGCACTGATCCTGATTCTTTTATAATTCACTGCTTTGGAGAGAAGCAGAGAGGGGACAGTTGATTAGACAATGAATATGCTTTTTTTTGTTGTTGTTGGTTCTTTAATTTTTTTTTTTAATCCTGCAAAGGGAAGCACAACAATAGACAAGGAAGACAGCCAGCTGGCCTTCACCAGTGCCCCAGACAAATTCAGCCTGGTCTTGAAGCCTGAAATAACCTGCCTGCCTATTACCATTAGACTGGAAATCAACTGTGTGTGTTTATATTAAAAGTAGGTCAATACCACAGTGAAAACAAAAGAGCGACTCTGTTAGTTCTGTAAATCTATTGAACAAGCTTATATTTCCACTCACATAATTTTGAAACTCTTAATCAAGTGCTGATATTTTGAGATTTGTTGATGAATGTTTGCCTTGCTCCTTTTATTGTTTCTGCCATCAATCATGGCAGACACCACCCTGGGAACAGACACAGCTGCAGACAAGTCATCACAAAGTGAAGTCTTCTCATGCAGGTGACATCTCTCAAGGACCATTTCAACAGGCTTTGTTTGACTGCTTAGTGTAATACAAGTTAAACTTTTCAGACTAGACAGTTGAAATCCAAATGTCTTATACCCTTGACTCTTCCTCTGCTTTTTCAAGGGTCAGACTACACTGTGGAACCCCACCTTACTTGGTCCATCCCTTGTTTTCCATTTGGAGATTATATCATAAATTTTTGATACAGATTGTGGTACAGAAGGTGTGATGTTCCTACCTAATTGGTAGTAATACTTTGACCCCATACTGAGCAGAATACGTACCACTGACTAGATTGCATTTTTAGGGCAGAATTTATCATTTTAGTGTCTTTCAAGGTATCTGGTTTTAGCAACAGTCATACTAATTTTCTCTAAATTGGGCACTTCTGTGGACTGTAGAATACACTCAAAGGAGTTTTCAACTGGTGTTTCTCTTTCCTACTTGTAGGATCACTTAGTGTAATGTGAACACTGGTATTTTTTGCCAACTGAGTCACTGTTGGTAAGTCTGTCTTTTCAGAGGTAACTGCATTGACACAACTTCAATTGTTTAATATTTTATCTTCAGAGAATATTCAAAGCTGTTGAGGTAAATATAACTGCAAATGTGACTGAGAGGTGTTAATGCTTCTGCTGGGGGCCAATCTGAAGCTATTGCCCTTGAAAAGGACTACTGTAACCTGTAACACTGATTTCTTCTTATTTTTTTTTCTTTTTCCAGACATAAACTAAAGCATCATTCTGTACTCATTATCACGGTTTTATAAAGATACAAAAATGCCTTCACAGTGGCAGACATTGTTGCTGTGCTAAAACATAGGAAAATTCAACAAAGGGCAAAACTTTTTTTTTCTTTTTTTGATTCAACAGTGCTTCAGTGGCCCGTGCTGGGGAACCACCTCCTGTTGGTGAAGCTTTTTTGTTTTTTTTGTTTTTTTTTTTTAATAAGTATCTGTAACAATTTCATTTTCTCAGACTATTTTAGTGTGGCTTATCTGATGGGAGAATAAAGATACCAAATGCATATGTTCTCTCAGTAGCTCAACAGTAAAATAAGATATCTTCAAACTCTTACTAAGCTTTCTTCAGAATTTTTTTTTCTATTGTTGAAATTACAGTTTCATATTTTTGGCTTGTGCATACTAATAAGCCTTTGCAGGAAGTCCCACTATTTGTTATATCAGTGGATGAATAAAGGCCATGATCTTGTACTGGGAGACATACAAACACATTTATTGAATTAGAATAGTTTTTGTTTGGGGTTTTTGTGTGTGTTGTGTTTTGTTTTGTTTTTTTTTTTGTTTTTTTTTTTAACCTTCTATCACAATAAACTGCTTCCAAGGGCTGAGGTTTTGCTTATATTTGGAAATACACTAAAAGAACCTTCTCAGTAATTATTCTGGAATAGTTATTTTCGTTTCAACCACAATAGTTATTCTGGGATAATTATTCTGATAAAATTCCAAGTATAGACAAGTGTTAATAAACACAAGTCTGTTCTATTCACACAAGTTACACTTCCACAATTAGCGTTCTGTTTGCTTTCCTGGCTGGCTTTGTCCCACATGTCGTTATTGGTGTCATTCAAAAAGTCTTTTTGTACTTAATTTGCTGTGGTCTGGAGGACGCTTGCCAGGCAAAGGTTATGCAAACCCATCAATTTTTGGAAGGAAAAAGACTTAAATCTCAATAGTGAAACTAAAAAAAAAAACCCCAAAAAAACCAAAACAACAAACTACCGTGTAGCAAAATGTTTCTGGAAGGAAGGATTCTCTCCAGCTTTAGTGTTCATATAATGACAGCAGGTGGCTGAGAGGGTTTTTAAAAGCTCTCTGGTAACCAAAAATGTTAATCTTTCATAATGTATTATTTCAAATTACTGATAATAGAATGTGTGATTTTTCTCGAATATTATTTAACTGCCTTCTCCTTATGTGCAGTGTATGTTTTCCCTTTCTGAATTGTCTCCTAGAATATGTTTTATTCTGACCGATGTCTTTTCATCCAAACAGCAATGCTGTGGGAAGAAAGCAAGAGGTGTTCCTCATGAACAGAGAAGGGGAGAGAAACCTCTCATTTTCATGAAAACATTTTGCTTCTAGCAGGTTTTTTTTTCTGTTCTCTTTTCTTCACTCTTTCTATTTGTCATCACTGAGGTGCTTGGTCCTGCTCTGATGTAGAGCAGTGGTGTAGATATTGTATCTGTCTCTCCATACTTGAGCTTGCTTTCTTGTTTTCCTTTTCATTTTCTTAGCTCTTTGAGATACCCCAAAAGGACCTAAAGCAACAACAGGATGGCATCAGGAACTGTTCATCCTTTTCAATGCTGCATTGTCCTTTCCTGTCCCAGTCTTTCCATGTAGAAAGCAATCAGAAAAGCAACCCTGAAATTTCTTCTTCATTAGCATAAAAACTTACTTGGCTTTTACTTGGCCTTCTTGTTAATTTCTAGGTAGAAGATATTCTCCCCCACCCTGCTTTCAAGCTGTGGACGGGTTGTGTTCTTCTAATTCTTTCCTGACAAAAATTAAAGTAGCATTTTTCTTTTTAGACTTTTTCTTTGTGCCGAGACCCCGTCAACACATCCTCTCTGTCCTCCACGCTTATGAAGACTGCGGGGCTGGGTTTGTGCGTTGCTAATGCTGCAGTCATTTTGTCACATCCCTCTCTGTTACTTTGCACAGCCTTAGGCATCCGGGCATGGCCCTGGCTCTATTCCTGCAACTGGTTCTCCTTGGTGTCCAATTCTGCTCGGTGGGCACAGAGAATCACCCCCAAGAGCCCTGTGGTGTTTCGAGGATCCATGAGAGTTGATGACAGTGGTAGTGTTAAACTACTGATTTGTCTGTTTAGCTGTTTATTCATAACTTGGGTGATCAAGAGAGGAAAAGGAATCTACATGTTGTCTAAATAATTTGCACAAATGCAAATTAGATCATAAATGTTTTCTGTCTCCCACTAGGAAAATGAGTTCTTACTTGTTGTGGCTGGTACCGTTTTCCCTGCCCCTTCCCCAGTGATGCTCCAGCAGATTCAGTGTTAATTTCCTCGTCTGCTTTGCTTAGCTAGTGTTCACTCTGGCATGAGGGGAACTTTTCTCGGGGAGATGAACACTATCCTTATAAACAGCAGGGAGCATTGCGATAAATCAACAATAGCACATTTACCAGAGCTGCTAAGCATTTTAGTGCAGACTGTTTCTGGATCTCCTGATGCCTGAAGCTAGTAGAAGCTCTCGTTTTATTTCAGTTTTGCTTCGAGTGCTTGTCACTCTACCTGCCGCTCCTTCAAAGGTACTGCTTTTCGAGGAGAAAAGGTTGCTTGAAAGCAGTGCTCCTAGATTAATGTGCTCTGATTTTTCACAAGAGCTGAGCCTAAGGACCTCAGAATTGGGCTGTGAGCAGAAGCAAGCATAAAGTGAAAATTCACTCTTCTTAAATAAAAATTTTCAGATGTTTTCCAAACTATGAATGTGTCACAGGAGTTACCATCATAAATATGACTATGCTTCAACTGAAAAACAATCAAATAAAAGTTTTTATTGATCTTGGACAACATGGGATTTTTCTTAAACTCAGTTTAAAGGGAAAAACACAGCAATCATGACAACAGAAAAAGGTCCAGAATTTTTGCTATTCAAGATAAATGTATGGATTTACTGAAACAGAAGAGGCTGGCAAAGCTGAATTTCAGTCAAGACAGTAATCATGGTATATAGAGATCTGCACAGGAAGCTGATTAGTCAATCAAAATGCAAATAATTTGCAATCTGCATAATATCTTGAAGTATTTGGTTTATGGATACTTTTAGTGGAGTTCCCCTAAAACATTCACTGTGTTTGCATTTGAAAGAGTGCAGTTTGTAAAAGGATTAGTGAACCAAAGCAGTGTGACGTGATTTGTCTGGTAGAGGGCAGGCGATTTCTTTGAGCCTTTGTGTAGCTTCTGTGTGGACACAACTTTCTAGCTCACAGGCCTGTGCCTGTTCTCTCTCATAAAATTGTATTCACTGTACGCAGAGTCCTTGGCTCGCAGCTCTCCTGTGAGACCTCAGCAGACCCAACTGGGTTTTGTTTCATTAGAGAGATCTGTTTGGGTCCTGTGAGTGGGGCTACAGGAATAAATGACTTTATTTTCCTCTCTCCTCACTGCCCCTGTATCTGCTGTGGCGATGGGGAAAAAAAAAAAAGATAAATCAAAGGCAGTTACTCAAACCAGTTTAGAATCAAATTAATCTATTTTTATGTCCTGAGCAGGTATGGACAAAAAAAAAACCCAAACAACTGAAACAAAAAAAAAAAACCCAAACAAAACAAATTTCACAGTGCGTGGAACAACTTATGTTGGTGCATTTGCAAGAGAAGACAACTAAGATCTGTGCTCTTTGTGCTGGAGGAAAGGGCTGCTATTTTGTGTAATAATCCAGAAGTGAAGGTACCCACCTGGCAAGTGAGAGACTTGAAATCTTTTCCTTCTGTCTCCCTGGAGGATGCCCTAGCCTCCTGTTGGAGCTGTCCTATCTTGTGTAAAAGAATTAAGTAGTTGATGAGAGACAACAAGAGAAGAATAGCTCTCCAGCCTGCTGGCAAGGATGTGCTCCTGAGATAGGACA
>WHYT01016684.1:174219-185634 GCA_009806455.1 Tetrax tetrax
TCTCTACAGACCTTGGCTTGCATACAGAAAAAACATTTCTTAGACTACATTGTGTATGTTTGGGGGGGAACTCCACAAGGTAGGCAAACATAAAGGCAAAGCATTGATATTGAAAGCAGACTTTGAATTTTTTTTTTTTTTTAACTGGAATTTAAATCTTTTAGTGGGTAGTCTGTCAGTAATCATAACACCACTTGAAGCTACTTATCTCCTGTGTATTTTGCACTTTGAAGCACACAAGTTGGAAGTTAATAAAGAATAAAACTTCCCTGCTTAGGATGACGGGCACTTAACAAGGTGGTCAGCCTATCTTCAAGGGGCTTTACCTACAACTGAATGCTCTCCCAAGCTCTGTGCGTAGGCACCAAATGCTGTGCGTTGTATCTGCTGTATTACTAGGCAATATTTTAACTATATGTAAATGCATATATATTTATTTTTTTATATATAAGTAGAAGTAAACCATGAAAAAGAGTAGTGACAATACATTTCTTCTTCAAAAATCCCTCTACCATTAGCTAATATTTCAGCCCTTTGAGAAGTGCCAGCTTTTCTTTATTCCATCCCATTGTACAAATTATTGCTTGAAGGCTTTTGAAAATGGTCTCTCTGGTGTTTCATTCATTACGTTGCCTTCCTTCTTGCTAACAGGCAGCTTCCAAAATGCTGAACAGCACTGCCGGTAAAGTACCTGGAGTCCTTACTTATACTGGAGAGAGAACATGATCTAACTCTGCTGTGCTATGAACAATGCCAATGGCTTTCTTGCTTTGAAAGATCACAATCATTTTTGTGTTTTATTATGGTGGGGAGAGAGGCTCAAAGTGAAAGGTTGGGGAAACTTATATAATCCCACTAATGAATGCTGGCGTTGTGATTTAAACCCTGGCTCTGCCCAAGTCACCTGGGAATTTTGCCATTGAGTTCTGTCAGCCTGGAATTTCTATGTCAATACTTGAAATTAGAGAAAATGTGTTTTCGCCTTTGTTTTAGCAAAGGATCTAATTTTACAAAAAAAAAATCTTATTTTAAATTCTTGTGAAAATTGGCAATTATTATTCTAAATACAGCTAATTGCTTAAACAAGTAGAAAACTCAGTCTAATGAGCAAATAAATGAACATAAATATAACTGTTTATTTGGACAGTGCCATCTAGTTTTAAAATGTAGTGGGTTTTTCTTGTAAAATTTATTTACCATGGCAAATCACTCTATTAAAAAAAAAAAAAGGCTTCAGTGTAATATAAGGCTGTTTTCATCTGTTATCCAAACAGTAATTTGTCTGAAAATGGTCTGTTAATGGAAAGAAATGACTGTCTTAATGGAATCTTTGGAGCTGGCTGTAATGTAACTTTTTTTTTTTTTTTTCTTTTCCTGCCATGTGGTACACTCTATTAGAAAGACTTACAATGTAAAAGGTAACCTCAGAAAAGATATAATGGCTTTCTGGTTTTGCCAGAGCATTTGTCCACCTGTTCCTTCTAAATCTCCTCAAGTAGTCTTTCCACCACAGGTCCCTCTGATAAAAATTCACCAAATCTAACTTAGAGTTCTGTACCCAAACCATCCATGGTCAATAATCAATCTAATGTAACCCTTCAGATTTTTCAGTCATACAGAAGGAAGTTGGACATCAATAACTTCTAAGGAATTTTTTAAGAACTTCAATGCTATTTCATGTTTCTTTGGCACTTGCCTTGCTATCTGACTTATCCTTGATTTGAACATTGGGTACATGTTTAGTGCAATGTCTGCTTTCTGCCTGAGACTGCAGCCTTCTCTACTTTAGCAACTGAATAATCTTTCTTGTCTTGAATATGATGCCAAAGAAAGGTTAGGAACATGAAAGCTATTTATTGGGAAAGTAAGCCTTGAGATGGTGGAATAAACATTATAGGAAATGTCACTATTAGTGAATATATTGGAAGACTGAGGTCTCTGGATTTTTTTTCTGCTGTTTTTCTGTCACACCTAAAACTAAATGTTTTCTGAATAATTAGTGGAGAGTCTTTTTGTGTCCTGTTTGTGACTTGTTAATTCACTGAGTGATAGCCTGCAGTAGAGAGGTGTCTATTTGGTAGCATCATTAGATTGCCTTTTCCTCCCCTCTTTTTAGAGAATTCATCTTACACTTCTATAGAACCCTTAATCAAAAGAGCCAACAAAAATCAGTCATTCAGCATGTTTCTCACAGTTGTCCTTTCCCCACCCCCCCAACCTAAATTGAATGAAATGTAATAGGTGAAACATCTTTTTTCTTTGAGGCAAAACTTCAGGTTAAAAAGTATTCAGCAAGCACCTCTGTTATTCAAGAGACTTATTGAGCAGAATGAATCCTGGGATAACAGCTATGTAACTGAAAACTTCTTGCTCTTAAAATAAGCTCTTGATGTAACACTATGGGATCAGAGCAAAGGACCATATGGTTTCATAGGGCTGCCTGGAAGAGCAGCCAGTAGTGGATTTGTTGGGCACCATGTGCTACAGTCATCAGCTTTCTTCCAGCAATTTGTAGAGGCTGATACGTGTATATGATAGCAGGGATAGAAGGCAGACCTGAAAATTGGACCGCTCATGAGATGCAGTTCCTTTTAACCACAGTGATTTTTAATCTTTTATTTTATTTTTTTTCCCTCCCAAAGGAATTTGAATCACAGTAGCAAGCAAGGGAAGAAAATCCATATGGTAGGAAATAACATCATTATGCAGGAATGTTGCTCCCACAGTTGGTAAAGGTTGAAATGCACTTCCTTGAAAACAGAGTAGTTTTACTGATACTGAGCATGCAGTTCTAAGCAGTCTGGGGCAAAGATTGATTGTGCAAAATTGTTTTATAAATACAGGTAGTATTTCTTTAGTACAGATAGTGACTGGTAACCCATAGGAGCAAAAAACTACAGTTTGAATTAAATGACTTTGATCCTAAAATCATTACCAGTGTGTTCAAGTCTCTTCGGTACTTAAGAAGGAGATTCTTCCTATGTTTCAATGTCCTTTAGATCAGGTATAAATTTTCAATTGCATTGTTTAAGACTGTCATAAGAGATGTTCCCTGGTTTTTGCTTGTTCAACTCCTGGCTAGGTACAGTCATATCAGCTTAAAAAAAAATAAATCCAAAGCATAAATTCTGTGAATTAGGGGTAACCTAAGGCTAAAATCCAACATTTTCTTCATATGTAGCAGAACTTGCCAGTCAAAAGCCTTTCAGTTTGGAAATTTTCTTATAGTCTTATGCAGAACTTAGAGTACAAAAAAGAGGACAAAAAATAAGCTATATTGTCAGCTGAAGTATGTAGAGAAATCTAGTTACTTTACCAGAACATGCATAATACCAACTGGTTTTGCAGAGCATGTGAGTTCCACAGAGGCACCTGTTGACAAATTCTGAATCTGATTTTGTGTTTTCAGTTACTAATTGATTTATCCTACTGGGAAATGCATTATCATGATAAATTTTCATGTAGTTATTACAAAAATATGGAAATGTCAAACTGTCTTACAGCAGGACTCAACTTGTCAGTAGGGTGTGGTAATTTTCTATTATTGATGTGAAGATTGCAAAGTTGCAGAGGAATTCAGGGCAGAGTGTAACTTTTTTTAAATGCAGTATTACTTCCTAGATCTGATTTTGACAAGGAGTATAATAAGCCAGAATACATAATCCATCTTGTGCCCTTGTTCCATTTTCAGAAGTAGCTTCTGAAAGTTACACAGGTCGTTCTAAAAAAAAAAAAATATTTTCTATCAGCAATAGCAAAGGAATAACAACATACCAGGCCTTCCTTCTCTCAGGAGTTGAGGCTACTTCTAATCATTCTAAATGAGAAGAGACAAAGAGTGTCTGGAAAAAGTATTATTCAAAGTATGAATAATTCATTTCTTGTTTTAAATGGATGAGCATTCATAGTTGTATTTTAATTGACAAAATTTGTTTTCAATACAAGGCGCTATGAATGGCTTGACAAAATTTGTTATTGGCTTGTATAATGCAATGTGAGCAAGACACGCAATTGGAGCTCAGCTTCCTGATGGATCCCAGGTGACTGTGCTGTCAGCTGGCCCTCCAGATGGCACAGATCTCAAGATGATGACATGCTGGTTTACGAAGTGGAAAGTGTAATTACAATGTTAACAATGCATAATGTTGGATTTACTGTTGGTACTAAAGCTAGAGAAGTTGAATAATACATCAGTAAAATCTCTCTTGGGAAAAGACAAATGCTTTAATTCATGAAGAATGTCTTCACTGGAATTCTTAAAAAATTTTCAAGTGCCTTTCAAAAGCATGTTTTCTTTTTGCTTCCTATCCATCAGCACAAGAAATAATGCACTATGAACAGAAGCAGAGGCTCACATCCATTCTCCAACCATTTCATGACTTGTTTAACAGTGTCAGTTTTGAACACAGCCATCTGAATGGCCACTGAAGAAACAAAAATGGCAGGTGAATGTGAAGCACTTTGCTCTGAGACAGTTCAAAAATTATTAGGTGTTATTAATAGTGGCTGGTGAAGTTTAGTAAGGTTACTAGAAGTAAGAGGTGCTAGATTAAAATACCCTAAGATTGCTTGGACTTTAAAAATCAGTGCATAGAATCATAGAATGGTTAGAGTTGGAAGGGACTTTCAAAGGTCATCTAGTCCAACCCCCCTGCAAGAAGCAGGGACATCCCTGACTGGATCAGGTTGCTCAGAGCCTCATCCAACCTGGCCTTGAATGTTTCCAGGGATGGGACATCCACCACCTCTCTGGGCAACCTGTTCCAGTGTTCTACAACTTGCATTGTGAAAATTTTTTTCCTAATATCCAATCTAAATCTACCTCCCTCTAATTTAAAACCATTACACCTCATCCTATCACAACAGGCCCTACTGAACAAAAACCAGCTAAACAAAAACCAAACCAAACAAACAAACAAACCCCAGAAAACCACCATGAACAACAACAACAAAAAAAAAAAAACCACCAAACCAGCAACGAAAAAACCCACACACAAAAAAAAAAAGTCAAAAATCCCACCACCCAACAAAAGAACAAAAACCAAAACTGAGGAAAACATCTTGATCAATGATATCATGTGTACTCATTTTTGTATTTTGGGCTTAAATGGGATAAATATTGAGACTAATAATGCTCTGTAAAAGACAACAGTGACTAATAGATTGGTAAATCTCTTCAGTGCAAATGGAAGTGCACAAGCCAAGCTATTCTTACTTCATAAGTTTGCTAGCAGTGGTTGCCTCATGGATAAATTTTAAAGTAAATTCTTGCTACTGTACAGTGTGTAGGATTAGAAAAGCTAAATGCATTTATATCTTTCTCCTCTACAGGGAAAGGCAGGCAGGTGCCTTCATATTTACTGAAGTAGAAGGCAGGCAGGCACTAACTTACATTTCCATGTAGGTGATGAAAGCTCTGAACTAATGTTAATGCGTGCCAAGTTAATGTAGCGTGTTTGCTGCATTAATGATGTATGTGATGAACAGTGATGAATGGGATGGATCGGATCATTGAGATGTGTCCCAGAAGTGAAGTGTCAGACCTGTTCACACCTTCATATCTGTACTTGCTTGTTTTTCTGCATGTGGAAAGCTGTATGGCTGGATAGATAGCAACAGGAGCAGTTGTGCATCTACAGGTTATACAGTACTGATGTTTAAAAACTCAGTTCCTGATTTTTATTATCATCACTGGAGTTAAATGTATTTAAAATAATTATAAGAATACAGGACTCAGCAATAAAATCATTCCATTCTGAAAAACAACCTAGTATATTGAAAAGGGCATTGTGTTTCCTAAATAGTGTGTAGCTGATAACTTTGTGGGCTTGCTCTTCTAAGGTATGAGCCTCCTTGGACTAGCTGTCCTGGAGTCCAGCATATATAGTAACATTTTGAAAGCAACTCTTGTAATGAGTTCATATTAACAACTAGGGTCAAAATAATACTTGTCTTGTTTTGCTTTCAGGCGGCTGATATTAAGTGCATTTCTTTATTCCTAAAATACTACTTCATGTAATTTATAAGTAATAAGTCTTTGCTACTGTTCTATTTTTCAAGTGCATAAATTCCTTACATTGACTTATCAGAACCATTCCTCTAATGGGAGAAGGAAGACTGTAGGTGGAAATTGTGAATTCAGATATCTTATTTTAGCCTGTTTGCTCCCACTGTGTCTCCATAATAAAAAAGTTTGCATTGGTGTTTGACTTTATAATAGCTGCCTTGTAAAACACCAAAGTATGTGTGGTTTTGTTTCCCAGTTGTCAAGATTTGTAGCTGATGAGACAATGTTAAGGACCAGTGTATGTACCACGGGGAGTAGGTCTTCTGTTCTTTGAAATAACTATCAGTCTCCCTTCAACAAATGCTAATACCATCTCAATTTCATGATCTCAGGAGTCCCTTCCTATGTTCCTACAATATTTAAAGATTCATGATAGTCTGATACCGGACATCTTAAGAACTACCTGCAATATTGATTTTCTAATAAATGTCACCTCTTTGCTTATAAGGAATTATGCTGGCTGCATACTCATAAGCAGAAATGTAAATACCTTCTAAAATAAAGCTATACTTGAAACACACTATTTAATGATGGAGAGGTCTAGATTTATATAGTAAGTTAAAAAAAACCCAACAATATTAAAGACATGACATTTTTAAATGTCGTGCCCTAGCATTTAAGAATTCCAAGAGTCGATTCCAGTAAGCATCATATATTGCTATTTTTAGTTGAAGACATTGTTTTTAAGTATATTAAAAAATATGATATAATTTTGCAATGTTTCATATCTTCCGAATTTCTCAAAAGGAACAAAGTTTGTGTTCACGGAATATGCATCTATGGTAACTGTTACTTGGGTAAAAAAGGCAGTCTTCTGTTAATAAGACGTTAAAAAAAAATGTTTCTCCACAATTTTTTTTTTCAAGGTATTAGGTGAAACCTAATCACATTAACAGATAAAACTATTTATCACATAGAAATAAGTTCTCTGTCACACAATCCCATTAAAAAAAAAAAAATCTTGATTTTACAACTCTTAGCATTTTTGTCCTGCTGATGAATAGTTAATAACTTTTTCTATATTTGTAGGTCACACTTTATTTTTCTAGCTGTTTAAAAAACTAGCTAGTCATTAGTAACCTGACAAATTCAGATTCTCCAATTTTGACCTACAAGATGTGTACACTCATGCATTGCATCACTTTTTATTATACTGCAGTGCTCTGACAGTAGAGGAGTGTTCTGGAGTGGGTTTTGGGATATGCTTTGTTTGCCTGTCTTTTAATGATGGAAACCACAGAAGGTTTCTGCATGGGATTTGTCTTCTGCCTGAGGCAGTGGGAAAAGGGGGAGAATCTGAGCCTGCATAAACTGTAATAAATATAAAGTTAATCTTACATCTCCTAACACTATTGTAAAGGATCTTCTCATTTAAAAAAAAAAAAATAATAATGCTGAGCTCTCTTATTTGATTTGACCAGGTGGAATATTTTCTACCAACATTTAATTGCAAAAATGTTTGTGATAACTACTAAAAATGTACATGTTCTATGGAAATGCATAAATTGTGGTGGTAGCTCTGGCTTGCTGTCAGCTCATTTCCCTACCCTGCTTCATAGTCTCTCAGTACAACAAGAGAACTCACGAGTTGGCTGATTTCCTAAGAGCCTGTCTGGCAAGCTGACTGGGAGCTGTGAAAATTGAAGCTCAGAAGTCATCTTCTCAAGATCCAGGCACCAAAATCTTTCTGATATAAGCTTTTAGGGTTCTTGAGGGAGCCCTGGCTCTGGCTGAGAGAATTTTACAGTGTTATCCTACACCATTATGTGTGTGTGTTTTGAAAAGCTGTTTATCTTTTGGGTTCTTGATCTAAGAAAAGGTCTTGTTTCCACAAACAGTTGTTTTGTGTGGAGGCCACATACATCTCAGGATAAGGTGACTGAAGCAGTGCTAACAATGTTGGTCATTGTAAGCTTAAATTATTAAAGATCAAATAATTTTTGGTGAGATCAAGAGTGTAGAGTGATTTCTCCCCCTCCTAGCCGTAGGAAAAATCTCAGTTGTTTTGACTGGGTTAGGAGGAGAGGGCTCCATGTGGTTACAGTTTTATCTTGCAGGTGCTTTGGCAGGGAAATCCATAGGGAACTCAATGCATCAGGGCTCATGGGGCTGCTGGATCTTCTGGCCACATGTGCAGGTGGGCAAGGAAGCTTTCTCCAGTGCTCTGTCTCCCTATATGGAACAAAGAAGAAAAATGTAACAGCTCTATAATGCACTGAAAACAACAGATATGCTAGCATTGTGTAGAAATGAGTATTCTATATTTTTCTCATCCTAGAGTTTGGTAATATTGTTAATGGGCAGAAAAAAAAAGTTGTGTTATTCATTGAAAGAAAACTGAAACTTCCTTAATGTTCATTCATATGACTGTATAGAACTTCTAGATTTTTAAAGTTATTGCTAGTTTTGATCAAGCTTAAGAAATATTTGCACAATAAGGAAGACTGATTATAGAAGTAATATATTTTTAAAATATATTATGGTGTAATGTTGAAAATACTTGTTCTTCAGACTTTTTAATAACACAAGTCCTAATGCAAGATGTTGTCCAGTAGTTGAGGAAAGCTGCGAAAGGGAGAGGAATGAGTTAGTTCATTAGAGTAACTTTTAAAGAATTGTGAAAATTAGGAAAATTTGGAATTGTTATGAGCTCTTAGATCATGTTTCAATCATCAGGCATTCCACTTGTTTGCTTTCCTGTGTCTATTTTGAAGAATTTGTCTAGCTTAGGGTGTTTGTATACATCCAAACCTGTAGCAAATCCAAGAGTTTTGTGATGGAAGAATGTTTGTAAAATCCAGATCAAAATAACATTTTACTATGACAACTGAAAATGTTCTTTAGATGTGTGGGCAGCCAGTCCTTGTGATTATGACTCTATGCTGGCTTTAAGTAGAACTTGTTGGCTGGACGAGTCCATCTTCCTCATTTATTTGTGTGCGTGTATGTGTGTTTGCAGCAAAATGGAGAGCAGAAAGCTGCCTGGCTAAGTCCTTAAGATTTTCTTCTTCCTATAACTTTTCAGCTTCCTTAGTCTGTGTCTATCTACATTTCTGCTCACTGCAGCACCTTCCAAAATAGTTGCTATTCAGTGTGCAATGTAAACCCAGTAGACGGATGTAACCTGTTGGGTGAGGAGTGATGAATGCAATTGACCCTCAGCTTATTGGACACTTTTACAACATTTTAGTTTTTCATACTGCATTTGGAAATGCTTTTGGAAACTGTTTTCAAGTTCAAATGACAGAATAATAGAAGCATGAAAGTATTTATTCGAACCATTACACTTATGTTTGGTTTATGGCTTGTTTTTAAGCAGTAGCTGCTCAGTGCAGGGAGGTGTATACCTTGGCATATTCTCCATTATTTGAAATTACAACTGCCTGCAGAAGCATAAAAAATAGTGACCTGTTAAGTGACTCAGTGGATATTCAAGAATCAATAATAATGTGATCTGTGTGAAGACCTCTTAAAAAATATTATTTTGACATACAGGATAGAGTGTGAACTCCACACATCCAGGATAACCTAATGAGGACAAGCTGAAGTGTCCTGCTCCTGGGGAAACACTGATTAGTTTAAACTTTGAATATGTTTGGTATGTGAAAAATTTTCTCTTTTGGCATTACTCTCTTCTTCCTCCTAGAAGTCTTTCAATTGGACTATAACCTTAGATAGATATATCCAGGAAAAACTGCATGGGGGAAAAAAAAAAATACAGATTTTCATATAGAAAAATCTAGGCAAGTGCCTACATATATCTAGGCTTTGGTTTCAAAGTAAGGGATTTCCTGACTAGCTTATGTTGCAAAAATAAAAATCAACAATCATTGAAATATTTGATAGCCAATGTGTTTGACAATGTTTTATAATCCTTTTTGGATGAAGAAACAAATAAATTTGCATTGATCTGTATAAGATGATTTTTTTTTTGTCTTTGTCTCTAAAGAAAAACTATTTAGGAGCTGCACTTAGGAGGAGGATTGAAATGATGAGACATACTTGTGCTTTAAGTGGTAAATTAACTGCATTTTTAAGCCAGGTTATATATCTTGAAACCTCAATATAAATGTGTGTATATCTATAGGGCATAACAGATGTTGCCTTATGAGGCGTGTATTGAATATATAAGGCAGAGGGACAGTCATAAGCATCGCTCTGTCAGATGCTGCATAGCCTGAGGAGTTAATAACTGTTATCAGGGCAAAGCTGAAACCATGTGCGGAGAGGGGTTTAGCAGCTTTTACCTAATTTTCAGCACAGTTTCTAGCATGAGATGAGCATGTGAGGGATGAATTGCCAAAGCCTGTCTCGCTTATCTCAGAATTATTCCGTTGTTTGACTAAACAAAAGGCTAGAGGCATTAGTGGCTTTCTCTTGATATGTCCTTTCCTCCTCTGGGTGACATCTAACGGGCTCAGGCAGCATTTTTGGTTAACAGTTTCTGCAGCTGACTGAAAAACAAGACAAAAAAGGGCCCCTGTGCTGGTCAATGCAATACGCTTGCATCATGCAGCGTCCCTTGGCTCTTGTACACTTGATCAAATTTGTTTGGGGTGCTTCTTTGTCAAGATCTATCCTGATACGTGCCTATAAAATAGAAATAAATATTGTTGTTGTTTTGTTTGGTTAGAAAAATAATCTCTTTAGAATGTTTTTCCCTGGTGCTCTAAGATTTATCTGCAAAAAAATTTTTTTTTTTTTTTTTTGTTACGGAAGTGTTTCAGTATAATTAAGCAAAATGTATTCTTACCCCAACATTGATATTTTCAAAATCTCCAATTTGCACAGAACTCCTATTCAGGTCAATTCAATATCAACTCCTGCTGATCAGTTCAATATAGCTCAACGCTTTCCTCACTTGAAAAAGAACAACCTTTTTGTGCTTGGAGTTGAATACTTATGTGTGTGCATATGCGTATTTCCCCAGCTGCTGCCTTGCTGCTAAACACTGATTTATGACAGTTTCATTCTTATAATTGCTCTGGTTTTGCTACAGAAAACAGAAAATGCTCTCTGTTTTCATCCTGGATGACTCTTGCTGAGATAAACATATATAGACACTCTGGGAGACAAGGGAAAATGATGTTTTGCAAATGGCAGTGACCCAAGTAATTGTCCTTGTAGCTGACAGATACACAGCCATGGTAGGCACAGGAAACAATATCCCCTTAAATGCAATAACATGTAGTGTTAATGAACATGCATCGAGGTCCACTTCAGAGATCCAGTCAGTCTCCAAATTTCCTTTCAACTGGATTCCATGCTGACCAGAACAGTCATACAAACAGCACACATGTTATGATCTCTTGCATGGTCATCTTAAAAAAAAAAAAAAAAAAAAAAAA